>CM073760.1:83995978-84595978 GCA_037127475.1 Arma custos | reverse complement strand
ACTTCCTGCCCTCCTGTATCGTTTAATAACATTTTCTGTAGAACAGGTACTTAGGACTACACCTTGACAACTGCTTAGCTTGGAATCCTCATACTAGACTGAAACGACAAGAAACAGGCTAATTTTACATGGTAATTGAAAATATACACAGTGTATTCTTTACTCCGAATGAAAATCCTTCCAAAATCAAGATTATTACTAATCAAATTATTTACTAATTTAACTCATGTAAAGAGATCTACATTAAGTATTAGCTGACATAACGTATTTTGAATATAAACCCGATTATGAAATGTAAAAAAGAAACCAAAGAAACAAATGAGGTGGAATATTCGTATGTAGTGCGCAGTGTGCCTGATGGGGATGTTCAGAAACTATTTTTCTACGCCGTTCGTTATACCAATCTAGGATAAACAACCTTTTTCAGATTAGTGTAGAACTACAAGATAAACATTTCATTAGGCACCCATCCAACAACAACAACAACGCTTGTATAAAATCATTATAATCGCCTGTTTCATCAACACGTATCGTAATACTGAGCGACTTTTTTTCAATGCCTGATCTTTAATATCTTTGATTTTTTATACGGCTCTGAAACTGAGTTAACTTCGTAGCTAATACAAGTCTTAATTTTAATAGAGATATTATAGAATTTTGAAACAAAATTATGAAGTTTTATGTATATGAATCGGCGAAGCGTACGATTGCGTCAAGAATGATCTGACGAATTTGGATTTCGCTTATAGCCTATGGACGGAAGTTTGTAAACAATGATTGGAGTTATCGAATCGAGCCTTCGCGTATTCATATTATTATTATTATGGAGATAAGTTTAATAGGCTAGAAGGAAAATAAAATTTCTCTAAAAAGAAATCAGATTAAGTATTTTGGTTTTACCGCCTTTTTGTAACGTCGGATTCGATATATTTTTCGATATATCTTAAGAGTTAAATTATATATGAGGATACATCATAAAATATAACCTATTGTATTGAAAATTAAAGGGTGATGTGCGACAAGACTTTACACGTCGGCTTCGAACTTTTGGGTTCACTAAATGTTTCTAATATAGTTTTTTACCGAACCAATTACGACAAGGTGAGATAGGAAGACATAGAGCAGGCACTTCCAGATAGAGACATTGATCGAGGTACGACCCTGGCAGTGATGAGGCTTTATAATAACACCAGAAATGTTGTTAGAACAATTAACAACATATCACTGGAAGTCGAGACATCAATTATTCTTCTAGGTTGTAGGTTGAGCCCTCTTCATAATAGTCCTGAATAAAGCTATAAAGAAAGCTAAACAAAGAATAAGGCAGTTTCAGCTAGGACACAGAAACTTACAACCCATAAGATTTTCTATTTCTGTTCAACGACCAAGACCTCCAATGCAACATAAATGTTCTTCAAGAGAAAATGGCCACGATAAACATGAGAATCAACCCGGAAAAGACCAAATGTATGAGGATAGGGAAGAAACTCCAAAGAATAATGAGGGCGATAACAGCGAAAGATTAAGAGGAGGTTGATAATTTCAAATACCTGGGTGCTCATCTTAACGAAAGCGTCTACATTGATGAGGAAGTAAAAGTGACGAGTAAAACTAAAGTGATGATTTATAAACCGACGTTCTCCCTATTCTTTCCTACTCTTCCGAATTGTGGACCCTCGCCCCGAAACACAAGAATAGGATCCAATAGATGCGTTATCTTCGTAAAGTGGAAGGAAGGACAGGACGAGATGGGTTACGCAACAGTACCATACGGACTGGTCTCAAAGTTAAGCTGGATGAGACCATCCTAGAGGACCACAAGCTAAGATGCTTCGGTCATCTCCTTAGGATGGACCAGGAAAGAACTGCCAGGAAGACGTGCGAAACCTGCCTAGAGGGAAGAAGGCCAAGAGGAAGACCACGCATTTCTTGGGAGGAGAGTGTTAAAGAGGCGTTCAGGAGGCGGGATATGGACAGGATTATGAGAAGAGAGTTGGCCCAGGAACGAGACATCTGGTCCAGACTCTACAAATTATGAACCCACACTGCTTCAGTAAACGGTGATAAAATGATTATGATGATGATGATAATGACAGAACCAATCACTTCTTCTTAATATTTTTGAACGCATCACCTTTTGTTTCTATATATTTTTGAAAATATATAATAATACTCTGAGGTGATGCAGTAGTATTAGAATATATTGTTTATGATTATACATTTTATAATTCTCCCAAGCATCTAAAATGATTAATGATCAGTCAGAATGTTGTCAATTAATAATTATAATACTTAGTTTAAATGCTGTTCTACGGCAGAATTATTGAATCTGAATTTCGTTTCTCTACCCAGATTTGAAGGTTATCGACGTTTATTGATTGTTTTATTGCAATCAGGTGTTTTTATCCATTAATTTTTTAAGCAATCCGATTTAGCTGATGGGAAAATTTCATTATTCTACATCATTCCATGTAGATTCCCCTAATCTTCCTTGCATGTCACACGAACTTTGCTTTTAACACTTTTAAAAATTTTATCACCCAATGCAATGAATAGTTTATGAGTTAACAATGTACTCAGAATGCAACATCAAGATCATCTTTTATTCATGCTATGTGCTAATTTTAACTATTCGGTTAGAAACATTAGCTTACGATTCTATTAGTTCATGATCTATTCTACTTCCAGAGTGCTTTTAAATTCCCGGTGGGAATTCACAATTTTCCTCATTTATTCGCTAAACTTTATTTCCTCAATGATAATTATCTATTCCTACTGTTAATAGAATAATTAAGCATGCAAATAATAAATAAACATACATTTTATTATTGAAATTTGATAAATATTATAAGGCCCGAGTTAATAAAATTATACCTAAATATCGGACAGTTTTTATTTTAAAACATAATAAAAGTTGAGAATATGTTAATTAAATTTTATCAGCATTGCTGATTGATGTTTAAAAAAAATACTAACATCATTTCGGAAAAAAAAAGTTTATTAAATGACTTGAAATTAAAAAAAAAATAGTTAGAGTAACATAATGACTATTAATGATGATTAATTATATACCCAAATTATAATTTTAATTTGATTCACTTTTTGTGATCCGATTTATATTTTAAAAAACATAATAGGAAGTCATGTGATCGACTTCAGATGTCATATCGTGTTTTTCTGTAGTATTTTTGTTCTAAAGTTTCAATATGTGCATTTTTGTTGCAGGTAAGAAACGTTTTTTAACCATACTGCTGTAATTGGAAAAGATTAAGTGAGTAGAATATTTTTTAATATTTGTTACAAAATTTAAAAATCGCGAAACATTGTTGCATTGGTGTCATCTTTTTTATAGTGGTTAACCTATTATATCGAAAGTTGCCCGATGGAAGTCTGGCAATTTATTTATTTGTGATTTTTTCAAACGGAAGTAAAAAGTCCTTAGTTATGCCTTTCTTCGGAAGAGCCGTTAAATAGAGGTAATGAGTGTGCGGTTTCAGGTACTCGTTAAAGATCCCTATCCTTAATTAAACCTGAACAAGAAAAAATTAGGGCATCAGCATTGTCCGATTCACCAAAGTAGCAAAAAGTGGCGTTAAATGAATGAACCACACACCACATCGTTATATCATGTATACATGTTTTCCATTACATATTAATGGTATTTATTTTGTTGTTCTTTTAATTGGTGATTTATTTTATTTTTATTAGGTACCATTCATTATTAAAAAAAAAATTTAAATGTGTATTTTTATGACAATGTTCTATCATTCAATAAAAAAATAAATTAATGATAAATTAATGAGACATATAAAAAATAGATAAACTATGTTAGCTGTTATTTTTGAAAGTGGTTTAAGTCCATTTGGTTAAAAAAAAAGAATCATTTATTCTTGTAAATGATTTTAGTGATTATTATTTTATAATAATATTTAAAACGTTAATAAGGTTAAAATCATCACTATGTGCTAAGTGATAAAAACTGTTTGCCCATATTTTCAAATTAATTCGAATGGGAACCCTTACATTTCATGAATATGAAATTTATACAACTTTCAAAGGTAAACTTGATTAATATTGAGAAAATTTCGGACTTGAAGATTCTCATCTTTGAAAACATAAAGCATAATAAAATACCTGAATACGCTGCGAGCCAGTCATGGTTGATTAGATTTTAATAAATAAAGAAATGTTCAAAAGTAAAATATAAAATTCTATCCAGGATCGAATCAGTTTACTGGAGCTGATGGTAGAGAAACTGCTGGAAATTGGGAATCATGTTTTATTGTTTGATCTGCTGACAGTGCCTGATGGTCTCATGCTCCTCTGTTTGTCTTATGGACCCCTTCTTCGATAAAATAAGGTGTTTTTTGTTCGCTCTCCTTTCCTATTACTGCAGGGAGTAGTGATCGTAATAGAATAATATTATTATATTAATTAGTAATTTATATGACAGAATTAGTGACGCATTAAAAACAAATGAGCAGGTTCAAAGGGCACCTCAAGATAGTGATGTTAAAGTAATCCTTATCAGTACAGACTATCATTCTTAACTCCGGCCAATGAAAGTATCTGGAACGACAATCGATACGAAAACGAAAATAGAGCTAGATACAGGAGAGTATATGTGCTGTTAGCAAGCGAATCGCAATCAGGCAAAGATAACCAGTGATTACCATTACCTTCGTGAATTGCTTTGACGTTTTTTATTAAATGAGAGTTCTGAAATCACTATTGCTTATATTAACATATCACTGTTGGTAGCCCTAATTGTGGCTGATGAATAATATTTCGCTGATATAAAAAGCAATAATACAAATAAGCAAGTTTTTCATAGTTTTTTTATTCATTTAACGTCACTTTATGCTACTATGGCTGATCGGACGATGCTTCTGTGGGAGTCCTAAATTTTGCTTATCCTATACAATATTAATTAGTACAGGGGGTACCTGTATTTAGCGAGTACCGTACATAGCTTAGGCTCGGGAACTCCATTTTACGCCCCATCCGAAGGATGGCTAAATATACGGATTTTGCACTCCTAGGGCCAATATACACCACAAGATTGGTTAATTATTTCTTTGAAAATTAAACAATCAATCATATTTCCACCCATATTACATGAATTCTTTATATTTGATCTGTTCATTCAACTTGAAACATTCCACTATTTATACATTAATATTTTATTTACGTTCTATTTACCCATCTATTACTCGTTTTATTTCATATTATTAATTGATCAATTTCTTATCTACTCGGTTTTATTTAGTTTATTAATTATATAGGTCTGTATCAAAATATTTAAAAAAATAATGTAAATTAGATCTAAATGGGGTTTTAGTTGTTTTTCTGATGATGTAAAAGTTTTAATGTTATAGCTTAAAAATTAATCACAAATTATTAAGTAATTATATTTTATAGATACGATGGCTGTAAAAAATATTTAATATAATTCTCTACAATTTTTTTGTTTTAAAAGTCAGTTAATTAACAGATTCTTCCTCAAACATTAAGTTTTATGTAATAGCTTGAAATAATCGTACACTTATTAAGTAATTTTATTCTAGAGATGTGATCCCAGTAATAAATATTTAATTCAGTTTTTAAAGAATTAAAAAATAACTATAATGGTCTGTATCAAAATAAAAAAAAATATATATCCAAGCGGGGTTTAAATTTTTATTTCTGATGACATGAAATCATTTACTTAATAATAGCTTGAAAATAAATTATAAATTATTAAATAATTATATTTTATAGATATGATCGCAATAAAAAAATATTTAATATAGATTTGTTTTAATAGAATTATAAAATAACAATAAAGGTCTGTATCGAAATATACAAAAATAATTTAAATTACATCTAAGTTTTTTTTTTTTAATTCTGATGATATAAGCGGGTTTTTAAATGTTGATTTTCTAATGATGTAAAAGTTTCTATGTAATAGCTTAAAAATAAATCATATACTTATTTACTAATTATATTTTATAGATCAGATTGCAGTCAAAAAATATTTAATATTATTATTTTATAGAATTATAAAATACTATAAAGATCTTTATCAAAATACAAAAAAATAATATAAATAATATCTAAGCATTTTTTTTTTTCCTGATGATATAAAAGTTTGTATGTCATAAGTATAGCTTTAAAAATAAATCGTATAATTATTAAATAATTATATTTTAGAGATATAATAGCAGAAAAATATTTAACATAATTGTTTGAAAAAAAATAACAATAAAGGTCTGTATCAAAATATAAATTATAGCTATGTTTTTTTTTTTAATTCTGATGATATAAAAAGTCTTGACAAAACAGCTGAACAATAAATCATATAATTATTTAATAACTGTATTATAAAGATATGATCGCTGTAAAAATATTTAATATATAGTATAACTTATTATAGAATGAAAAAACAACAATAATGGTCTGTATCAAAATATTTAAAAAAAATATTAAAAATTATATCTTGCGGATTTGTACTCATTTCTTTTTATTTTGATGGTATACACGTTTTTATGTTATAGATTACCTATGACCGTAGGCAAAGTATTTAATATATTGTTTTTATATAAATGAAAAAATAACAGTAAAGGTCTGTATCAAAATATTTAAAAAAATAATAATATAAATTATATCTAAGTGGGGTAAGCCGTTCTGAATGATTTAGTACTTTTTACCCTCTTGAATCAGTATTTGTGTATTTAGGGTCCCGTGGATTGTCTCTTTTCCTAATCATGTAAAATTATGCACGAAAATTGCAAGAGTTCGAATACAGGAGAATGCTGAAAAGATATTATGTTGGTATTTCCAAAATTTGGAAGTTATTTTGAGCATTAAAATTGTTCGATATAGAGAATATATCGAATATTGAATATAGAATACTCGGTTCAAAATAAATGTCTAAAATTACTAATTAGGTATACTTATTTATCTTCATTATTTTCAAATGAATACGGATTTTCATGACTTATTTTCGAGTAACTGTATGTAAATTACTTACAGTAGTATTCTGTACAAACATAGTTTTAGTTTATCTTTCGCTCTTCAAATACAACGAATGTACAAAACTGACTACTACTTACTATTTCAAAACAAAACCCCGTCGACTGATTGGGTTATGTATTCATGTTTGATTCTACGCTCGTATATCGATAAGACTTTCTTTCTATTTGAATGTTCTACAGGAATTGAAGGGGTAGGTATTCATATCATAGATTATGTATCTGTTTTACAAATATCTAGAAAAAGATGAAGTATACCTTCAATTTTCGTGCCCAAGAGTGTTTCGTTATATAACGTACGGTTTAGATAAAAATCTCATTAATAAAATTTCTGTTGTTTGAAAGTACCTATTTATTTATTTAAAATCTATTTATTTATAATTACACATGACTTAAAAAAAAATTAACACTTACGTAGGAACATCTGTTTAGAGGAACGCCCGTCTAGTGGACGGATAGGAATTTGAAACTTCCGTTTGAGTTATCAATTCTTCTCACTAAAACCAAGTTATTACGTTATAATGCTTATAATAATATCTAATAATTCAATGTTTAAGAGGAAAACAGTAGTGTTGAAAAAAATTGATCGCACATAATAAAAATTATATCCACAACTGATTGTGCCTGTTACTTTTTTTTGTTTTGAGATATTGCTTTTCTTCCGATCAAACGTTCAATTATGTTATTAATCATTATTTAGGATGTACAAAAAAAACAAAAACAATAATTGAATGTATAAATTATGTATTTAGTGTTTTATAATATTTACATACAATATAATCCTTAAAATTGCACATAATAATTTTAGTTAATAACAGTCCCGTGTTTGTTTTGACTTTGAGTAATTTCTTTTATTTTGATGGGCACATCTTGAATTCACAGTCATTGCACAACTTTTTTGAGCATTCCAGACAAGCTGGTGTTTGGCATTTTATGCATTTGTATGCTTTTCTTCGATTTTAGTTTAAAAAACCTCTAATTCATATTTATAGAGTATATTTTAATTTATAAATGTATATAATTTAGAAAGAACTAACTTGGAATAACCGTCTAAGGGTACACCTACATTGGATCCGATACGATACGATCAGAAGTCGGAAGCAAACCAATTGACTGAAATATATCGAGAGGGCCTACATTGGATCCGCTCCGATCCAACCCATTTTTATCCGACCGATTTTGTCGCTCGCGGAATCAAAATAGTTTATTTATACGGAAGCGCCTGCATTGGATCCGATCCGATACTGTACGATCAAACACGATTTTCAAATTTCAAAATCATTAGTTTTCAATCCGATAAGCCCAGCCGTTACCATGTGTGGTAACTTAACCTTTATTGTCTAAAATGTTTATTAAAAAATATACACTGTAATTTGATAATTTACTGTTATATAAATATCCGTCATGAATCAAAATTAAATATTGTCAATTCCCACTAAAATATTTTGTTACTAATCTTCATGAACCATTAAATATAGTAGCGAAGGTTATTTTTCCATTGAATAAAATTATATATATCAGAAATGTCTATAAAAAATATAACTACGTACAGTTTTAATTCGTCAAAGAAAATTGGAAACATTAACTTTTGATAAAATTATCACCGTAATGTTTAATTTATTTGTTAAACAATCGGCAACATTGGGAGGCAAGGGCTTTTCTGATTTTTTATACTCGTTTTGCAAAGATGAACAAAATAGACAAAGAATTACTCATAGAATTAGTTTGAAACGAGCCTCAATTGTGTGATCAAAGAAATAAATATTATCACAATCGAGAAAATTAAATCATTACATAAAACAAGAATATATAAAAAACAAATAATAAATTATTTATTTTTTTAATTGAAAAGCAACTAAATTATTTATTTATAGTGAGACAGCATGACAAAAATATTCTAATATAGTAACATTACCTCATTGTTATAACATTTGGTTCTTTAAATTTATAAAATTATGATTATTTATTAAATATTTTTAATATATTTACATTTCCCTATACTATATAAAAAATATAAGAAATAAAAGAATACAATTAATACTATTTTATTCGGAAGGCAGTGACTAGTTTCACTATCGGATTGAAAAGAATCACGTCGGATCTGATTCAGTGTAGGCACTTCCCTATATTTCAGTTATTTGTTTGTTCAGCCTACCATCGTATGTGATAGAATAGGATTGCGTCGCATCGGATCGGATCCAATGTCGGTGCACCCTAAGAAGCGAATATATTAAAATAGTGAATGTATTGGTGAGACGGGACTGAACAAAGATGCATTCCCAACTGAGACTTTTAGACACACAGACTCCAGAGTTAACTTTCAGCCCTATAGCTACAAAAAGGGAAAGTGTATCTGTACGTATATTAGACGGATGTTCCGATCTAAGTGTTAATAATAATTCGGCTGAATATTTAGTCCAACCCTTGAGCTTTTGACAATTCAATATTTATACATAGGAAACATTTATTTATTTTTTACATTGTAATTACATCTTAATGCTGAAAGCTTCATTTATTATTATCAATACCATATCTATTAGAAATAGGTTTCACCTAGGTAGATGTTAGGAATAATTGACTTTTTTTTTAAAAATTGATATAGATATTTTTTTTAAAAATTGATTGGTTTTTGAAAAGATTTGTTCATGGCCGGGATTCGAACCCGGGTCTCCCACGTATCTCCTCCGTCGTGGTGCTCTGCCACCTGAGTTAGCCTGACTCGTACCTCGGTCAGACAAATCCATTCTCATCACCGATCCCACATCCCCGCGCTCTCGCAATTTGCGATGTATACAAGGGGAAGAATGTTCATTGAACATTACATTAATTAGGATCTTGTTGACTTACGACATTATATTATTTATAATTTATTTTATTTTATATTATTATTATAATTTATATTATTTTTTATTAATTGTTATTATTTTTAAATATTTTTATTTAAGATCTTAAATAAAAATATCAATTGTTAAGTTAATTATTTATAATTATAATTATTAATTGATAAAACATTAAAAATAAAAGTAAATATTTGAATTTTATTTTCAGAATAATATAAAAAAATATATTTATTTTTGTTATTTGAGCATTTTTAAAATTTTTGATAAGAACTATTGTTAGGCGGGGGTTACCTGTGTTGTAGTGGTTAGTGTAACAACCTAATATGCCCAAGGGTCGCTGTTAACCTGGCAGGTGGCCTTTAGATTTTTTAAAGGGAGTAAAAAATCCCATGCCGTCCTTCGGCGGGGAGATAAAATAAAATAAGGCGGTTTATAGTGCGATGTGAAGAAATCGCAAAAAATCCTTAAGGTATTCGTCTGTATTATCGTTCGATTATGTTTGTTCATTTAACGTTACTTTATGCTGCTATGGCTGATCGAACGATGCTCTAAATTTGGCTATCCTAGTTTTAATAGGATAGCGATTTTTAACGAGTACCTGACATCGTACAGGCTCGGGACCCCCTTTTAACGTTCCTTCCGAAGGACCGCATAACCAAGGATTTTTTTGCTTCCTTTAAAAAATCTTAGGGTCACCTGCCTGGCTACCAACCCACGTTCTTGAGCTTAGTAGTTTGATGTGCTAACCACTAGACCACAGGTCTTCCACCATTGTTAGGTTATCGAACTGTTTATGACAATATTGTTAATTTTAAAATCGCGTGTTCACTATAGATAATTTTAGCATAATGGAGTAGATAAGTGAGTCTGTTATCATGTTATCGAAAGTGCTGTTTGTGAAGCTTCCATCGTAGGTAATTCTCGGCTTTCTGTATGGATTTTTATGTTTACAATATCTTTGAAATTGTGGTGCATTGATGGATACTAATTTCGATAAGATTGTCGATGATCGACTTATCGATTTCTACGTGAACCCGTGATCTTAAAAGCGATGGTATTCTTATATTTATAAGCTTCTCCTTAGATAAGCTTAATAAGCTTAATAAATAAACGTTAATTTTGTATATACTTCGATAGTAACCCGTGGTATTTAAATCGAATGTTTTGCCATAATGAGCATCCCTGATAACTCAATTATTGATATCTGAGGTTTTTGAAGTTTTACCATGCGATTAATTAGTCAAACTTTTAGAAGAGCTATTTCCAATCTTAAGTAACACATGTTATCTGATTCTCACAGAAAGAAGAGAATCAGATAATATCATTCTACATATCAATGAACACCTGTTAATAGCAAGCAACATCTGAGGCATTTAGTTTCGAAATCGGGTACATCCATTTTTCCAAAACTATTTTTTTAATACGTTTTTAATGCCATAAATGATGTATTAGATTTATTTGTTCCAAAATCGTCTAGATCCTTCAAAATTAAGTATCCAAAGATTCTATTTCCTATCAAAAGTGGTTAAACTATTACTTTAAATAAAAAATGTATGATGTATGAAAAATGAACACTATGTAAACATATTCTTTAATGATATTGATTAAAGTCATTTGTTTTTAAAACGGTCTATTTTATTTATTTTGTATCAACTATAAACTACCCAATTATAGGCTATACCTCATTTACAACTCATTACAACCATACAATATGTACAAAAAAATACTACAGCCTTCTGTTACCCGAAGGTATGTTAAGGAACAATATCGATTGTGTGTATTGTAAGCAAAATAACGAAAAGTAATAATAACAAATTGTTTATTTGTATATTTTTATTTAATTTATTATTTAAATAACCACAATAAAATGAAAATAAAAGATTTTTTTTTTAAATTGGAAGTCCTGAAAATTTTTTGAAAATGTATGTAACCGGTTTTGAAACCACGCTTCATATTAAAGAATTAAATCAAACAGCTTATTTGAAACCATCTGTTTATTCGCTACGAGTTGCAACCTCTTCATTTAGCGAGCTTGTGCTCCTGCCTACACTGTCGGAGGGACCAAAACATCCTCCAGGAAGAGCTAGTGTTTAAAGAAGCCTTGTACCCCGGGAAGGTACAGGCTACTTGATGAACCTTCGGTCACTGAGATGGATGGAGTCGGATCTCATTTACAATTACAAGGTGCATGATGGAGGTTCTAGATCAGGCCAGTTCCTAACATCTTTTATATGGTAATAATTTAATTATTAGAGCTAAGTTCTTTGTATTATTGTATGATACCACTCAGATCTACCAGTGTATTCGATGTCACATCACATAACTAAAACACTAAGGATTTTTAGGTGCGAGGTTCTTATAAGTAATGGAACCTTAAAATATTTAAAACCTTAAAATGTTTGCATATTTATTAGTATATCGGTTGATGGAAAAAGGCCCAGAAGAAGACCTCCATATCTGGGAAGAAGGCGTTAAGGAGAGAAACCTGGAATGGAACAGAAGAAGAGAAATGTTAGAGGACCGTGCGGTATGGTCCGGACTGTACAGAAGGAAATATTGCACTGCATGAGCGGTAGGCAGGATGGACTATGATGATGATGATGACATCGCTTAGAGAAAGGTAATAGCCGTATACAAAGTCCAGGTCAAAATAACAATTATCATATGACCGAAAATGATACTCCACAAACAATACTGCACTCAGCCAGAATCACAACAGTTAAAAAAAGTCAGGCTTTTTGCCAAATAAGAGCTGTAAAATAATGAAATAAAAATGAATATTAATTAATGAATAATAAATTATTATAAATTATAATTAAAACATAAATTAATATTTATGGAATAGTAATAGGACTGTATTCCACCCAGCTGTTTGCAACCTTCACCACATTCTGTCACAGTTTAATAGAGAGTTAAACCATGAAGAAAGGCTGTTGGTTCGGTTCGGAACGATTCATAATTCCATATAAACTTTGGTTCAACAACAGACATCTGAAATTCATTTGAGTGGATCGAGATCTGAAGTCTTAGGTTGAAAATGTTTTTTCTTTAATAAGGTGTAAGAAACTGTCATTTTAAAGCCAATGTGCAGGTCTCCTTCTGGGCTTACTGGGTCGAGGGTCGGCAGTTGAGAACGAAACGTTGGCTTTAAAATAAATAGTTCTCATTACCAACGACAATTTTTTCTGGCCTCCTCACGGACCATTTTCTTCCCCATATATGTATATTTATATATATGTTAATAGACTATTGTTAAAAAAAAATACTATGAATGATTCCTACCGGGATAGTATAAAAGAAGTTCTTAATGAAAAAAGTAAAATTTAATTTAAAAAGTTCAGCCTTATCAAGTTTATGATAAAAATCAGATCTATGTAAACTTCTTGTATCACATAATTTCATCAAATATATATCTGACAAATAAAAAAGATACATATCGTGAAGTAGAATAGTTCTGTTATTAATTTTTAAAAGTATTACTAATTCTTTTTAAACAATCTCTTTATTTGAATTAAAGGTCCATTGCAACATACCATATAACAATATGCTAGGGTCGCAAGTCTATTCGATCGGTTTTTAATAGAAGCCTTTTTTAACTATTCTGAAAATATTTCTGGTCACGTAATTGGGCTTAGCTATATGCAGATTTGGTCCGCTTTTTGCTTGAACGTCTAGTAGGTGTTTATCTTTTGATACTAGGAAATCGTCTGGATGTCACGCAGTAAGTAGTTTTTGTATTGGTTGCTTGCACAACTGCAGAATGATGTATATTTAACTTTATTAATAAAGCATATGCTTTATTAAATTATTTTAAATGTTTAATTTAAATAAAATTTAAAATAATGTTTTCGCAAATGTTTGTAATGTTACAGTATCTGATACTAAAAAGTAGTTGATACAAGTATCAGATACAGTCGAAATGTACCTGATACTTTTGTATCAATTGATAGAAGTATCAGATATGGTCAGATTGATATAATAAGATTGATGCAACCTTACCACTCCCTATATTCTTTCATGTATTGCCGCCTGTTTCATGTTGCCGACGGTCAATACATACAGTTTCATAGGGAGTACGAAATCCGTAAATATACCCTCCTTCGGAAGAGATGTAAAACGTAGTTCCCGCTAGGCTATTTCAGATACTTTAAAAAATCCCTATCCTATTTATACTAAACCCTATAAAGCTTATTATGCTATATACTACACCACATATTTGTTACATTCACTTTATGCTTCTATAGATGCTACAACCGGAGTTATAAATTTTGTCTATCCAAGTTTAAATAGGGTATGGATTTTTAACGAGTACTTTACACCACTCAGGCTAGGGGCCCCCTATTTACGCCCTTTCCATAGGACGGCATTACTAATGATTTTTAAAAATTGTATTGTCATTAAAAATCCATGGGCTTTCTGCCGGGCTGCGAACCCGCGATCTTGGGCATAGTAGGTTGCTATGCTAACAACTTGACCATAGGCGACCCTATAATCTTATTTTATCAAAAAATGTTGATTAGAACTTATGTTTCGGTTACTAGTTAATTAGTTAATCATGCTCTATAAAGACTTAACAGAAATTATGGTAAACTATCAAATAATGATAAAGTGACTATACCATTAATATTTCTCTTTTTAATTATGGTACCTATAAAGTAACTATACCATTAATATTTCTGTTATTAATTATGGTATAAAGTAACTATACCATGTACTGGATGATATTATTAGCTGTATAATCTTCTCAGAATTAATTCTACTGCTAATATTTATTCTTCTCGCTCTAAATATATTTCAACTACTCCTAAGACATTTATGGCGTCTTCTTAATACAAGGTCCAACAGAAGAACTCCCTGGGACTGTAAACTTTTTGTACTCCATGCGCATTCTAGAATACCATCCTCTGGTCACGGTTGTTGGTTTTCTTTAGTATTTACTTAGGGTCGTAAACTGACTAGCGGTTTCAACGCTGAGAAACATTCTAGACCATAATATTTAAACGTTGAATTTCGGGCGAGCGTACATTCATTGGATTAAATATTTTGTTTACATAATTATCTATTTAATCCATCGCGATGTGCGGCAGAATTAATCGTGAATATATTAAAACAATAAAGTAACGAAATTGATTTACTATCATAATATGAGCTGTTATTTTTTGGAAGAGGTATAAGTCCATTTTTTCATATTCACAATATTCAAGGGTTTCCATTTTAATTAGTTATAAAATATAAAAAAACGGGCAAATATTTTCATTACTAAGTAAAGAGAGGTGTCCTTAACTTTATAAACTTTTTAAAATTTCTTATGAAATAATAATCATAACAATTATTGAAAAGAATAAACGATTTTTTTATAGATCCACATGGTCCATACCATAACCTATTATATTCATACATAACAGCTTATATAGCCCAAAAGAAATATTTATTCTTCTTAATGTTAGAAATTTCGTTTCTTATTGATTTGATGTGATAAATGTGAGACTCAATTAAAACTACTTCGGTATTCCTTTTCTATTATAAAAAAAAAAAAAAAATCGCTTATCTTTTTTAATAAAGCACTTAGGTTAGTAGCTAAGTGATAAAGGGCTCATCACATGTGATAAGAACGTGCATATTGCATTTTATTTAGTAATCTATTCTTTAATATTTATTTGCTCCTGCACAATTGCGCATCCAGCAAATTTGATCCAAGTGTTATTCTCTTTATTTTTCTACAGGGGCATCAATAATTGGAATGGAAATATCAATAGTTGAGCAGGTCTCTTGGTCAATGTCTTTTTAATCTTTTCCTATCAAGTCCAGGTGACAGGGAGTAGGAAAGCGGAAGAACGAGACGATTTGGGTGATTTTGTGTCGATGAGTGGAAGTTGTTATGAACAATTTAGAATATCATCTTCTAATCTGTTTAAATTACCTTTTAACTAAGCAATTAAAACAGTTTCAATATTGTTTAATTTATTTATTCAACGGATTAAACGATTTTATTTAGATCTACATAGACTTAAAATAGCAGATCTTATTAGCTTACCGAACATTAATGAGAGAAGTTGAACATGGTATAATTAAGCTGTGACCTTTGTATAATCACATGCAATGCCGCAAATAGTAGTAATATTTAGTTATATTTACACTAAAGGTAAATGACCCAAATAATAACAAAAATATGTGAAGGAGATAGGTGGGGGGTGAAGTCAAAAAAGAACACTGAATAAGTAATACACTTATAATTATGTGCCGACGTTTCGACCTACAGTGTAGGTCATCTTCAGGGCGATTTGGAGAGCGAAGCCGTTTGATGTAACGGCTGACTAGCATAATATATAATATAATAATAACAAAAATAGTAAGAAAATTTTAAATTATTGAGTCTGAAGTTTAAAGAGCTTATATAGTTAATTAATGAGTAAAAGTCTCATACCAACATTCATTGGTGCTAACTTAAGGAAATGACGGCGCGTTTGCAAATTATTTATTAATATTATTATTTACAGGTCATAGCCTCTTATGAAAAGGTTTCAATTGTATTGTAAATTCATAGGTTATAACTCGTTCCGCTCTTGGATTATAACTCACTTAGAGAATGCCGATAAACTTGGGACCATCGCCTTCTTAAGTAAAATAAAACTTTAAATTAGGTTAAATTGCTATTTAGACATCCCCTTCTGGAATTCGTTTTGTGCCCCAATACTCAGTATAATTGGATAGTTGAGTGCTTGCTTATTGAGGTGGAGCAGTAAATTAAAATTTAATTAATTATTAATTAGTTAACGTTAGTATTAATATGTAACTGTTGTTTAGCTAATAAAACTGAATCATATAACCAATTAACCGAATTATATTGTTACCAGATAATAACTGCATCACTACTACTCTTAAAGTATAAGGGCTGTACTGTTGCTGAAACCACGGTTGTGATGAGAAGAATTCCCAGGAGAATCAGAAGATCGAACATCCATATGTTACTGTTTACCGATTTAAAAAAATATCTTTCGGACTTGAACCCGGGATCGCCAGATTAGCAACTCAGTGCTCTACCCCTGAGCGCTGCTTTACAATGCAATTTCAACAAAAAAGAAATTTTATTTAATATGTAAGCAAATGTTTTTGTAAAAAAAATATTTTAAGTGAATAAATAACTTTAGCGGGTTTTTTTCAATGTTCAGCTTTAGTGTATTTTTTAAAACTTTTATCGAAAAAATCAATAATAGTTATTCACAATAGGTTTCCTGACGATGTTAAAACTTTCAATAGAAGTGTATCTATGTTTAAGAACAGTATCTTCGTTCGTTTAATTGACTTAAAATTGTAAAATAGTACATTGGGTTGTTCTTGATTATCTTATCTCATTGGCTCATTAACTTTCAGTTGCTCCCTAATGACTGTAATTTTATCTAATGTCATGATACTTTAAAATTTATGACATTAAAGAAATATCCATGTAATATTTAAATCTCATAATATATAAATATCTCATTAATATATCTTCCACTATTTCTGACAGGGGATGGGATTCATTAAAATAGCAATGGAGTTGAGAAACAATTCTGATTAGAGATGTTAAAAAAACACCACTCTAGCTGTATTATATTACACTATATTATAACATAGCTGTATTATATTCCACTATATTATAAAATCAATTACATATTATATTCCACAAAGGTATTATTAACTTTGTGATTAACAGAAATAAATCACTAATTAGAAATTAGGATGGGATTACTTATTACTCATAATACAACTAGCTATTAAAAGAAATAATCTTTGAATCTTTCCTTATAATATTCATACCTTATTTAGTGGTTATATTAACACCTTCGTGTAATAATTATTTAATTGTTGAGTTCATCATGAGGTAATAACAAGGGTGGTCTATATCACTAATTACGTCTCACACAAGGAGTGATTAATGGCCTATCTCTATATTAAAATGTCTAACTATTAAGTTCGGTTTTATCAGAGGGAAGGTGATAAATTAGGCTGGTGAAACTTGATATTCACAAAACGTCTTTTATCATAGGAGCCAAACAGTTTAGTGGTACGATTATATTTTATACAATATAAGGAAGAAACTGATCCCGGTTAAGGTCAGAAACAAATCTATTAAATAAGCAGAACAAATTATTTTAAAGCCAATTTTTCGCCATACATAGCATGGCTTATGTCTTCTTCAGGGCTTAAGGGGGCTATGGGGTTAAGGGTAGTTCAGTGTCAACCCTATAAATAATCAAAAAACCAATTAAACAATAAAATAAAATAAATAATAAAAATAGACAATCAACCAGGTCAACTAATATTATTCAAGAAATAAATACAAAAACTTAGCTATTCATTTTAGTGAAAAAAAGCTAAATAAAAGATTATAAAATGTACACATTGATACAAAAATATTTGTATGTAAAGGAGATAGGGGGGGGGGGTGCAGTCTTGTTCTTATTGACTGCACCTCCCAACTATCTCCTTTACATTAGATCATCCAGTCAACTATTTTCATCTCATACTCAAAAATATTTGTAAAACACCAACACTCTCACCCACATATAAAATTTCCTTGAATTCCAAATGGCAATATTTTTGCAATTGTTATTGAATGTATGAATGGAGTTTCAATGATGATGGATTCTATTGAATGATATTTTTTGTTGTTTGTTCTTTTAACGTCACTTTATGCTGCTATGGCTCATCGGACGATGCTACAGTGGTAGCTCTAAATTTTGCCTATCCAGGTTTGATTAGGATAGGGATTTTTAACGAGTACCTGACATCGTACAGGCTCGGGACCCCCGTTTAACGACCCTTCCGAAGGACGGCATAACCAAGGATTTTTTACTCCCTTTAAAAAATCCTTGAGCCACCTGCCGGGCTACGAACCCGCGATTTTGGGTTTAGTTGTTTGTTATAGTAACAACTAGACTACAGGTCACCCCGATATTTTTTGTGAAATTAATAATAACTGTTAATTTTAACGAAAGTATAAATGTTTATTGGATATTCGTTTCGATATTTATAACTGGTTAAGAATGTCGAATCATCATCACAACATTAAAATTATTACCCATATTTTAAGTGTTTAGACGAAGTTTCGTCTATATCGAAACTGGTGGGAATAGAATTACTTTATTCATTAACTTTATATAGGAGGGGGGTTGCTGAGTTGAAGTGTGGTGTTACCGAAGTTCCCGGGTTCAAATCCGGCTGCGACAGTTAATTTATTTAATTTGTTAACAGCCAGGGATGGAATATGTAAGATCTTAAGACCTTCCTGGAGCTCACTCAGCCTCGATAAAGCGAATGCTCTTAATTGAATATTCCCAATTGAAATATTGAAATATCGTAACATATGTGCTTCAAATCTTATTTCCAGTTCTGCTTTAAAACTGGAGTAAAGTCTTATTTAATTAAATAAGTAATAAAAGTAAGTGATAAATAAGTAAAATAAAAAGTCTTATTTATTTACAGTAGCTGACTATGGGTGACACCACCCAGCCTTCTTCTTCTCCCTTTATTTAAATGTTGGTCTTCAAGAAAAAAATAAGATGTATTTTGCGGATTGAAATCTACTGTGCTGAATGATGATAGGAAACAGTTATTGAGAATGACCACATGGGTCGAAACGTATACATATAAATAAAAATAAATAAATGATTACCTGGACAAAAAATGGTTTTTGTATATATAAAACAAAAGGAAAATATAATTCAAGTCCAGTACCTTAAACTATTAATTTAGATACATGTAAACTCGTTTAAAATATCGTTGGTTAAAAATTGTTAAAACATTTATATCATCAAACTACCACAGGTTTATAGCTCTAGTTTTAGTTTCAATTCAGGATTCTGTTTGATGAAGGTGGTAGTGGCTGATTATTTCGATATTTATAGTCTTTCAGCACTAAGTCTTAAATTACTCTTTTTAGTTTTTAGCTTTAGTATTAAACAGCTTTCCAGGTTGTGTTTGGACAACCTTATTTCAGGAACGATCTACGCTTTCTGCTGATTGATTCATTAGTGTGGTCTTTTATAAAATCTTCTGGTCGTTTTAACCCTCTTCCTTGAAAATATCATTACCAAATAAGAGTATATGTTATATGTATTTATAAGATTATTATAAGACTATTATGTATATTTATATTATATTTATTTTATGGTTAACCATTATATAAGATATGATGATTCCCCTTGCCTTTTCTACACCTTAATTGAAGCATGTTTGCTTTATACACGATGCAGTGAAAAAAATGTTGAAAAAAAAAAAGTTTAATTTGGTAGTGGTTGAAATTTTTTAAAATATTGGAAGACTAAACAGGCATTCGCACATAACATAACATTAAAGTTATTTAGGAAATTTTAAAATATCTGTAATGTAAACAAGGATTTTTCTGGAACATTATTGAAAAAACCTTATTCAATAGGTGCGGTGCTAGGAAGAATGACCAAATACAATATCAATATTTGAGAAACTGAATATAAGCTCTGAGATTTTAATATATGCAATTGTTAAGTATGTAAATTTAAAAAAAAATTATCATATCATCTATCACCTTGTATTCAACTACAACTCTTATGCTCTACTACTTACGAAGCATCTAACGCATAATATCAATAAATTGTATATAATATAAACTCTGTCCATCAGTTCTAAATGTATACTATGATAAGCGGATGACCTGCTTCTTAAGAAGGTAGAAGACATTGTTGGAGACAAAGAACATTAAGATGTGAAGAGTAGACGGACCGCTTGACTTATTGTTTTCCACCATACTTTTTAAGGAAATAATGTTCACAGTATGCCATAACCGCTCATATGAAAATTAATGGAATTGGACAGAAATTGGAATTGTGGCATCAAACAAGCTCCTGAAGAAGGCCGAGATATTCAGGTCCTTATTGGGCAGATAACTATTTCCTAAGCACCATGCTCCATCTTCAATTATATTCAGTATATACCGGCAGTTTAAAACTTCTAGATGGGTATAGCGTAGTAGAAATTAGATACATGTAAACTCGTTTAAAATATCGTTGGTTAAAAATTGTTAAAACTTTTAGAGCATCAAACTACCACAGGCCTATAGCTCTAGTTTTAGTTTCCATTCAGGATTCTGTTTGATGAAGGTGGTAGTGGCTGATTATTTCGATATTTATTGTCTTCAACACTAAATCTTAAACACATAACTCTTTTTAGTTTTTAGCTTTAGTATTAAACAGCTTACCAGGTTGTGTTTGGACAACCTAATTTCAGGAAAGATCTACGCTTTCTGCTGATTGATTCATTAGTGTGGTCTTTTATAAAATCTTCTGGTCGTTTTAACCCTCTTCCTTGAAAATATCATTACCAAATAAGAGTATATGTTATATGTATTTATAAGATTATTATAAGACTATTATGTATATTTATATTATATTTATTTTATGGTTAACCATTATAACATTTTTACGAGGTTTAAACCGTGGGCTACTGATTGGTATGATTCCCATTAATTCATGATTAAGTAAAATTCTTGGAATAACTGCTTTGGTAGTAGAGAATATACGATTCCAATAATTTCTAAATGTATCCGAGCTTTCTTCATAATTAAATATTTGTTTTAAAGGTAAACGCAAATTTAAGTATCGAATATTTGTCAGTGCGTGAGTAGACTGTTGAAAAACCCATAAATATCTACCTGTAAGTCATTAATGTTGCAGCAACCTTTTCTCCGAAATTGACAAACTGTGATTATAACAAAGTCATTAGTTCATTGAGATAGTTAAAGAGCTCAATTGAATAATTTTCAAAAATTTCCACTTCTAAAGTTCTTCTTTTAAACAGCTGTGAATAACCTATATTGGTTAGTATTGTTATTATTAAAGACAATTTTTTTTTCTCTTTATATTTCCATCCATACCTGTCAAATACAGATTGACAATCAGCAGATTGGCTGACTGAATAAAAAATATACAAAATGACATGGAAGGCATGACGAAGAACAGTACCCAGCGGCACCTCTCCATTGGCTTTCTTTTATTTCCTACTGTAATAGATCCCTCATCCACGTCCTTTTTAGTCTCCTCCTAGTGTTCTCAGGCATGAGAGTCGTGGCCATTTGTTGTATCAATGGGTTTGGGTGTCCGTATAGCGTTTCTTGAAAGCGTTTGTAGTACGTTCGTATGTGTTCTTCAACCGTTTTTATTTTTAAGTCATTATGCAGAGTTTTGTTATTGACGTACCATGGTGCATTAGTGATAATTCTAAGTACTTTTGACTGAAAAGTTTGTGGTCGTTTTCTGTGAGTCTGTTTAGTGATGCCGTAGATTTGTAAAGCATATGTCCAAACTGGTTTTAGTAAGTAAGTGTACGTATTTAATTTCTGTCTTAAATCTAATTTGGAGTTTTTCCTGAATAGCGAGTACATTAATTTGAGTTTGTGATTTAGTGATTGGCGTTTCATCTTAACGTGAGGACCCCATGTCATTCTCCTATCAAATGTGAGTCCTAGGTATTGTACTTTGTCTCTTTGTGGGATGGGTTCGTTATTAAGGAAAATGGGAGGGCATGTTTCGTGTCTAAGAGTAAAAGTGATGTGTTGTGACTTTTCGTGGTTCAGTGTGATTTTCCACAGTTGGCACCACTCATTAACCTTTTGTAAGTTGTGTTGTAAGTTTTGTGAGGCCTGTGTCGAGTTTTGATGTTTGGTGATCATGGCAGTGTCGTCAGCGTAGGTTGCGATCAGTGTGTTAGGACTTTGAGGAATGTCGTATGTATATCTTATGTACAGTAGCGGTGCAAGTATTGATCCCTGAGGTACACCGGCTAAAATGGGTCTTATTGAAGATAGCTCTGAGCCCTGTCGGACTGAGAAAAATCTGTCTGTAAGGAATGAGAGAAGAATCAGATAATAAGTGTGTGGTAGTACAGTCTTGAGCTTAAAGAGAAGCCCCTTGTGCCAGACCTTGTCGAATGCTTGGGCGACATCCAGAAATACTCCAGTTGCATATAACTTCTTCTCGAGTGCTGTCGATATGAAGTCAGTTACTCTGTGTAATTGCTGAGTAGTCGAGTGTGATTTTCTAAAACCGAATTGATGGTGAGGGATTGTATTTTTGTCAGTCAGTAACTTTAATAAGCGGGGATAAAGTAATTTTTCAAAAATTTTAGAACAAATAGGCAGTAAACTAATAGGTCTGTAGGATGAAGGGTTGGTAATGTCTCTATCTTGTTTTTTAATCATTGAAACAATTGAGTATTTCTACTGTATTGGGAATTTCGTAGTTCTAAGTATTGAGTTGTAGATTGTCGTAAGAAGCACTAGAGCTTTCCTGGGCATTTGCTGGAGCACCTCGACATTTATTAAGTCATAGCCCGGGGCTTTTCTTTTTAGTAAATGTCTAATTAGTTCTGCTACTTCTGTTGGAGTGAATGAAGGCGGTGGTAATGATAGTTGTAATTGGGCGTCAAGTGAGTTATTTACAGTTATTTCTTGTTCTGTGTTCGTGAAGTCAGTATGTGGTGTAAATACGGAAGAAAGATGGTCGGCAAAAAGCTCAGATTTTTCCTCGTCCGACACAGCCCAAGAGCCGTCTTCTTTTCTAAGAGGTGCCGACATCTCTAGGTGTTTTAAGAGTCTTTTGGTATGCTTCCATAAACTTCCATCGTCTGTCGAGGGGGATTTAATATAATTCTCATAGTTTGATCTGTTAAATTTGGTAATTTGACGTTTTAGTTCATTATTCAGTTTGTTAAATGTTCGTCTATCTGATGATTGTCTGTTAGTTTGCCATATTTTACGAGCTCTTCTCTTGGCCCTGATCAAATCTCTAATATACTGCGGGTAGCTTGGTAAACTACAGTTTTTCTATCCCTGGGTTTTGATGATAACCACACTGCGTCTTGAATGCTTGTAGTGAACTTTTCCACTGCCTTCTCTAGTTCTTCTTCATTCTTTATAGAAATAGGGATTGAGAGGTGAGAATTGAGATAACTTCTGTATAAATCCCAATCCATTATACCCTGTATAAGGGAAGGTCTTTTTTGTGCCTCAGAAGGCTCTTCGCACAGGATCATTTGAACTAAAGAATGATCAGAGCAAAGATCAGAGCTCGTATTTACAATCTTGTTTACTGTTCTTAAGCCTTTTGTAACAAAAAAGTCCAGTAAGTCCGGGGTTTTGCGTCGAGAATTAGGCCAGTAAGTAGGAGAATTTGGAGTTGATGTGTCTAATGAAAGTTCATGAAGAGCATAACAAAAGTTCCTACCTCTTGGGGTACACAATCTTTAACCCCAGCATTGGTGTTTCGCGTTGAAATCACCTCCTGCGATAAAACATCTACCTAACCGTTTGAAAAACTCAGAAAATATCGAAGATGTAAGCTTGTACCTAGGGGGACAATAAACTGCAGCGAACGTGATATTTTCCTGTTTTGTATGTAATGTGATTCCAGTTGTCTGTATGTGTGGTGTGATGGGTAAATGAATGGGACTATGTTTTAATGACGATTTGATAATAATGGCGGTGCCACCGTGAGCCGTTTTGTCAGGGTGATCAGTTCTGTAAATAATATAGTCTGAAATATAGATTTTTGATCGTGAGGTAAGATGTGTTTCAGTGATGAGTGCTATGTCTGTTCTTCATGTAAATATAAATCAAGTTCGGTCCTGTGTTGCATCAGTCCATTAGCATTCCATAGGAGAATTGACAAGGAGCCAGCTGTTGAAAAATTAGGGGGCATGGCTGTGGCTCCAGGCTTGTGTAACCTGAGTTAACTGTTGGAGAAGATTAAAAAGAGGGTGGATAAGGTTGTTAAGACCCGTTAGTATTTGAAATAGTTGGGGAGGGGCAGTATCATAAGGGGGTACCGGCTGGGTACTGTTATTCATCATACCTGTTTGAACATTATAGTGTATGTGTATGTTGACTTCGGTACTGGTGGACTTCTTGGCTTCTGCTGAGATTCCACGCTGTTCTCCGGATGTCCTGGAAGATGGGGCTGTACAGGTCTGAGATTTGGGAACTCTTGTGAATCTGGTGGCAACTGAAAAGGTTGAGCTGGTGAAGGCCGCTGGTTGTAATGTCTTGAGCTACACTGAATTCTTAAGTTTCTCAGTGTTTGGCAGCCTTTGTAGTTGGCAGGATGTTGGCCACCACAATTGGCACAAGTAGCAGGAGTTTCTCTTGTTTACTGCAAGTTTCGCTGTCATGGTGCCCGCCACACCTTACACACCTTGGTGGGTGGTTGCAGTAGCCACGAGTGTGACCATATTGTTGGCACCTTAAACACTGAGGAATGTATTTTTTCTTCCGCGGTTCTTCGATGTTTACTATTGTGTAATATCTATATTTTAAATCGTAGATATCTTCTTTAAAAGTTTCTTTTGTAATATCTACAAAGAACATTGGTAAGGGCTTCTTAAATCTTGAAATAACGTTGGTGACATTACAAGCTTCGTAACCTTTCTCTTTCAATTCTTCTTTTATAATGCTAATTGGTGTAGAGTGATGGAGGCCCTTAATCACTATCCTGGGGCATCTGTCCTGTGGGAGCTGAAAGGTGTGAAAATCTGCGCCTTCACTTCTTAGGCTCGCATTTAAATTTCTGTAAGTGTCAGGTGTATCAGGATAAACTGTTATACCTTTAAGTGTGTTTTTCACCGTAAATTTGTTTGGTCCGGCTTTTTCTTTTAGGAATGCAATTAATGCAGAGTAATTTTCTACTCCATTTATATAAAGTGGGGGCGGTTTTTGATTTATCAAGTGTCTCGTAGTATTTTCTAGTTGTTCGTTAGGTATTGAGGTTAGTATTTGAAAACTGTTGTGTGTTTGGATTGGTGCTTGTCGTTTCTGTCTAATGTGATCTGGTTCAATTAGTAAAGGCCGTTTACGACCAGTTACTAGCTCCCAGGAACCATTATTATTACTATTAGTACTTAAATTAATACTGTCCGCTTCCATATCACTTACCGCCTGCGAAGAAGTAGACGCTTCGCCCATGGCTGGCGGAAAAACCCGCACTTTTATTATTTAGGTCTTAAATCTAACCTGCTTGATCAGAATAAAACACTTTTTAAGAAGAAAAAGAGAATATTATAACATTAATCGAAGTTATATTTATAACACATAAAACTAACCTATTTTCACTTTTACTTCGATCATATGATCATTAAAGACAATTAAATTTTATATTCAACAGTTTTTTTTATTGGTTTATTTATTTAAAATCACTTTATGCTGTTATGGATAATCGGACGATGATAAGAGTTCTAAATTTTGCCTGAATATTATAAGTATTTTTAGCGAGAACCTAACAGTTTCGGGACCTCAATTCAATGATTTTTTTCTCCCTCTATAATAATCGTTAGTCCACTTCACGGTCTTGTGCATAAAGTGTTATTATGCTAAACAGTACACCGCGAGTTGACGAGGTCAAACTGTTCGCAAGAAAACTAAGTGGAATTTGCATAGAAACTAGATTTAAAACATTAAAATTAGTAAGAAAAAGTTCTGTAGACACTGCACCCATTATTTGCCTACTGTCTGCCTACAGACGCGAACCATGCTTATTTATTATTACCTTGCTACTGTTTTCTATTATCATTATTCTTGTTTGTTATATTTTCATTTTTTATGTTTGTTATATTTTTTTATTATTATGTTCGTTTTGAGTGGGTACAATTTTTTTGGGGTGGTATATCTCAATGTTCCACTAGTCCATGAAATCATTCTGTTCTAGATATTGAGATTTGAATATACATCCTTTTAATTAAACATGCCGTTTAGTGAAAGTTATGCATAGAGGTAGGAGGGAATAATGGCTTTGTGAATAATGGATAGGAAAATTGATGATGCTGTGACATGTTGCCTTGCGGCAGATGGTGTATCGGGAACTCAGAGTGTCTAGTCGATACCCCGATATTCAACCACATCCTTACAATATCTTGTGAGGCTTCACTAATGTCTCTGTAATTTGTTAATCTTCTTATTGTAAAGTAGTGTAATTAAGTATGTATTTTTAATCGAAATGAGTGTAGAGGCAGTTGGGTTTTGAAAGAAAAATATGCTTTTTTGTATTTTAATTTCCATTAGTCGCAATAAAATATGCATCCATACATTTATGCAAGTGATTATGTGTAACCAAAGTACGAATTTAAAAAATATATACATTTTATAATTTCATGAGGACGAATACCATAGATTCGACATGTAATGACAAATCAGACATTGATATATCATAACTATATTCAAGGATTTTAAGATTTTGTTACTTGGAGAAATATTGCAAATTAAGTTGTTGTTTTTTTAAGACGTGTTTAGGTGTTTTCGAACGAAATATTGTCAAGAAGATGGGAAAATTTCTTAATAAATTCAGAAGTAAATAAACTTCTGAACAAAAAGGTGATATAAGTTATTATGAAATAATTTTATGTAGGAATTATTGAATAGATGATTTTGAACCCTTGGCAAACTAAAGTATTGAAAAACCAAAATGAATATATATTATATTCTGGTTTTAATGAAGGATTTAAACTAGCAAACAAGTTAATTTTGCTGTTACAACTGGTATTATAGTTTTAATTCAAGACTACCGAAGTTGAAGATATCCTACATATCTTGCTGGAGATATCATGTGGAGATTTATCAATGGTGTAATATAATGAAGATTACTAACATATGCTGAAAGAGGAATCGCCAATTATCAAGAATAATTTCGACCCAATAGAAACTCCGTACACTGGCCCCTATTTCTTTGACATAGTCAGAGGCATATTCTGTAAAGATACATATTATATACTATGTATGGTTTTACTCTCTATTGTAGATAGATCCTCACCATAAATAAGCTGAGGAAGAAAGAGTCTAGACAATTTTTAATAAAATCACAAAATGTGAGGCTTTTGTAGTCTCTTTTTATAAAATTTGCTGTTGAAAGTTTTGAAAATGAATCTTGCAGAATGAGGACAGAAATCGATTATTGTTTGAATAGGAAATTTTAAAAGTAGAAACACCCTTAGGGAATACTTATATACTTATAGGGGATATCACAATTTCAAAGTAGTGAGCAGCTGCTAATATCATGGAAGCACAATAAATGGACGTATGGACCAAGAAGTAGAAGAAGCAAGAAAATGGCAACACTGAAGAGCAGAGGATATCTCTTCTGCTCTTCTGAGGAGCATGCTGACCAGTAATATTACGAAATTCAGAATGCACAGATCTATAATACAACCTGTTCCAGCGAAACAAGAATCAAGTGAAGGATTCTAAATCAAGCAATCGATTATCATACTTTGTTATAATCACAGTTTGTCAATTTTGGAGAAAAGTTGCTGTAACATTAAAGACTTATAAATATTATTATTTTAAAGAGAAAAGATATGCCGGGGGAATCATCATATCTTATATAATGGTTAACCATAAAATAAATATAATATAAATATACATAATAGTCTTATAATAATCTTATAAATACATATAACATATACTCTTATTTGGTAATGATATTTTCAAGGAAGAGGGTTAAAACGACCAGAAGATTTTATAAAAGACCACACTAATGAATCAATCAGCAGAAAGCGTAGATCGTTCCTGAAATAAGGTTGCCCAAACACAACCTGGAAAGCTGTTTAATACTAAAGCTAAAAACTAAAAAGAGTTATGTGTTTAAGATTTAGTGTTGAAGACAATAAATATCGAAATAATCAGCCACTACCACCTTCATCAAACAGAATCCTGAATGGAAACTAAAACTAGAGCTATAGGCCTGTGGTAGTTTGATGCTCTAAAAGTTTTAACAATTTTTAACCAACGATATTTTAAACGAGTTTACATGTATCTAATTTCTACTACGCTATACCCATCTAGAAGTTTTAAACTGCCGGTATATACTGAATATAATTGAAGATGGAGCATGGTGCTTAGGAAATAGTTATCTGCCCAATAAGGACCTGAATATCTCGGCCTTCTTCAGGAGCTTGTTTGATGCCACAATTCCAATTTCTGTCCAATTCCATTAATTTTCATATGAGCGGTTATGGCATACTGTGAACATTATTTCCTTAAAAAGTATGGTGGAAAACAATAAGTCAAGCGGTCCGTCTACTCTTCACATCTTAATGTTCTTTGTCTCCAACAATGTCTTCTACCTTCTTAAGAAGCAGGTCATCCGCTTATCATAGTATACATTTAGAACTGATGGACAGAGTTTATATTATATACAATTTATTGATATTATGCGTTAGATGCTTCGTAAGTAGTAGAGCATAAGAGTTGTAGTTGAATACAAGGTGATAGATGATATGATAATTTTTTTTTAAATTTACATACTTAACAATTGCATATATTAAAATCTCAGAGCTTATATTCAGTTTCTCAAATATTGATATTATATTTGGTCATTCTTCCTAGCACCGCACCTATTGAATAAGGTTTTTTCAATAATGTTCCAGAAAAATCCTTGTTTACATTACAGATATTTTAAAATTTCCTAAATAACTTTAATGTTATGTTATGTGCGAATGCCTGTTTAGTCTTCCAATATTTTAAAAAATTTCAACCACTACCAAATTAAACTTTTTTTTTTTCAACATTTTTTTCACTGCATCGTGTATAAAGCAAACATGCTTCAATTAAGGTGTAGAAAAGGCAGGAAGTAGACGTCAGCTTAAAATATCCAACAGAGCTATTTCATCCTGTTTCCATGACATCAACCTTTGATTGTCATTAAGTTCATTATAAATTTGCAGTTACAGTTTGTAAATAAACGCAACAGTCATGTGTACGATGATGTATATGATTCGTTACAATACGTAATGGTTATACATAATTGTCAAACCCAAATATAAAAAAAAATTAGATGACACTACAAATTTATGTAGTTATGAGGCTTTCAGGATCAATTTCAAACATTGGCTTTTTCATATTTTTCGCTTGTTTAGTCAAGCATTTCTATAAAATCCCCAAACCTCAGGTTCAGAACGGACTAAAAGCATGAGAAATAAGACGGTGAAGTGTCGTGTTAGATCCATTTGCTTGACTTGACTTGAGAAATATATGGAAAAATCATTCCGCTGAATTTCCATTGTTGATCCTGAATGCCTTATATACAGCAAACCGAGTTTAACGTTAGGAGAAGTTATGAAGATTTCTATTTTAAAGAGAAAAGATATGCCCCCGGCCGGGATTCGAACCAGGAACCTCTGTCTCTCCGTGACAGCGCTCTAACCATTTGAGCAATTATTCAAACCCATAGCCAGAGGATCCGGGTTCGAATCCCGGCCGGGGGCATATCTTTTCTCTTTAAAATAAAAATATTTAAAAATCAAACCAGTTGACCAATAATTATAAAAATCTATGAAGATTTCTTGTGTAAATTAGAAAAAAAAATTATAAACCTCAGTAACATGGAACTTTTAACCTTTAGTAACCTTATAATACCCAGATTCTTCAACTTCAAGATGAAGGGGTCTTTACTTTGTAGCACAATCCGGGGAAACAGTACGATCGAAATCTGTACAGTATGATCGAATGTCTGATGTCAACATCTCAGTTAACCAGAAAAGGTGTAACTTTAAAAAAAACAAAAAAAAACACTGTACTACAACCCGTGAAGGGCCTGGAATACAGTCTTGATAGAAATTGTAGAGATTCTTGGTCAACGATTTGGAGGGAGGTGATTTGTCCTCGATCAAGCTGAACCGTCAAATTCCCCCTCCTCCCCCTTTATAGAGAGTGGATGTTCCCCAGGAGAGTCCTGAATCCCGTAGGATCCATCTACGGCTCCCGACAGATTAAATAAAAGTCTGTCAGCGGGATTAGAATCCAGGACCTTAGTAACTGAGGACTACTTCTGAGCTACTCCACTCCCTTTATTTCTTCCAGAAAGCCCTAAACTAAGCGTCAATGGAATATTATTAATCACAGAAACTAACTGGATGTGTCGGTTTATCCTTCATTAAAATAAACGGTTTCTGAAGGTTTGGAAGTATTGCGAGAATAGCAGACGTTGAGAACCCATACAACTAATGTTTCGGTGGACATATTCTGTTTCTGAAGATGCCTATTCCATGAATAGGATACGAAAATGGAAATTAACTCAGTAGAATAAGGATAGTAGTTGGTTAATGCTGCAAGAAGTCGTGTCACCACAAAGGATGTAGCGCCATGTATGAAGAAAATTAAATAATTAAGATAAATAATTTAGTATCATAAGGTTTTACCAATACTATCGTCCTTTACCCTAAGACTTGGTCTGTTTTTTTCATATATTTTTTAAAGATAATTTTCATTTTTAACTAAAAAGTTTTAGAAGTTCTAATCAATAGCAATTAGCTCTCGGCCAAACTAAAATAAGAAACGATGAAATATAGATTTTTAGATAGTATCAACATTGATTTTCTAAACCACCGGTTAGGAAAAGAGGCTGACCACCTCAAAGGCCTAAATATTGAAATATTTAGTTTTCACACCTACGCGATTCTCTTTACAAGATGAAGGGTGTTTAACCCTTCACCTTTCACGGTTATAAAGGTTTTAATTTCCAATAATTTTTTTATTAAAGCAATTTTTTTTTATTGCTTTATCGGAGTAATATATCAAACAGTTGGTAATGTATTAAAAAATGAAATATTTATTGTTATACATTCACTTCTTGCTTATTTACATACTTTTGCCTATTATTTATTTATATTAACTTACTAACTAATTCATTATAAAACTACCGCATTGATGTAGATTGGTTTTATTTCTGTAAAAATAAATGCGCTATTTTTTTTATTCTTCATTCAAGCACGTTTATTCCTTTTGTACAATGTACTACTTTTCCTAGAATAAAATTACTAAAAAATTAAAAATTAAATTAAATTAAAAAAAGTAGTTGTATGAATTTCTGGAGGACAATGATTGAGATTAGGATAGATATTAAAATTCTGGTTTCATGTATGGTTAAAAAAGTTCTGACGTTGGTTAGATATGCAGCTTAAGTGACAAATTGACAATTTTATTTTATTTTTTGATTTGGCACATAAGAATACAAAAAAAAAAAAAACCTGCACCACTACAACCCGTGAACGGGTCTGGGGTACATGGTAGAGACTGTACTGTTTCAAGGACTGCGGTTTTGCAGGAAGGCGATTTGTCAAAAGCATGGCAACTCAGTGCTCTACCTCTGAGCCTCTCCGCTTCCAGAATCCTAAAATACATCACTGTATATTGTTTCATGCACGTCCTTCATGAAACAATAACGTCTGATTGTCATAGTGATGCCATTAAATAATTATTGAAGATAATGACCCAAAATTATTTATTTCATGGCCCACAAAAGTTCTAGATTCCTTTATAATACCGGTGGTATGTTTTTATCCTATTTATTTATCAGTTAAAATCAATGTTTGAATTTAATAATGGATATTGTAATAACCATTAAATAGTGGATCTGGATTAATTAGGTAAGCAAAAAAAAACTTTTATTTTACTCCAGCAAAATAAAACATCAAAATGAAATTTTACCATCAGGTATTATCTAGTAAAACAGAAAAAAAAGAAAACGCTGTACAATTACAAACATAATTTATTTGTAAACTTATTCTTTCAACTTCATATACTGTACAACTTTTTTTTTTAACTTACGTACAAAATGAGATATTACCACGAATGATTTTATTTAATAGCATCGCCAAGAATCACTAATACTCGATAAAATTGGGATATCTGTAAATGAGGTTAACATAAAATCTTCGACATGTAGGGCCATGGTCGAAAATTTCCCAGATCTCATCATCTTCGGTGTGTCTGTCTCCAGATCTTCTACCCTCGGCATCCTCCAGTGTTCATATGTGTCTGTTCGTTTCTTCTTCCAAAACACCCTTTTTTATTGTTTTTCTACTCCCTTCCACTTTCATTGAGGGTAGGGGATGTTAGCCTCCTCTTATTAACCGGAAATTATTGTAGACTGTCCCTTCCAATATGTTTTCTAAAAGACACTTTAAGTTAATCTAGCCCTTCCTGAATTCTTTTACTTTTTTTTATGATGCAGGTACGCGGATGATTACCGAAATAGAATTATGACCATCTCAGATAAAAGAATAGTCATTTCCTTCACTTCTACCGGTGTTTTTCCTTGAAGGTATTTGCACTCTCTTTAATTATATCGACAGCTTCTAATTTGGGAGACCTTTATTTTCGAGTTATAGTCCATAAACAGGCATTATGATTAATTCTTCCAATTTTTATTTTTTATTTTATGAAATCCAACTAAATCGTGATGCAGAATTATTTTATACATATCAATATGCTACTTGAATAATTGAGGTGTTGAAATGGTAAAGGTTTAGGGGCGAACTGTGATCTAGCGATTAGCATAACTACCTACTAAGACTATTATCGGGTTAGTAGCCCGTCAGGTGACCCTAGGATTTTTTATAGAGAGTAAAAAATCCTTGATTATGCCGTCCTTCGGATGGGACGTTAAACTGAGCTCCCGAGCCTGTAGAACGAAGCCAGGTATTCGTTAAAAATCCCTATCCAATTTTAACTGGGACTGACAAAAAATTTAGAGCTTCCACTTTAAGTTTCTAGTAACTACCACCGTCCACTGAAACTAAACCACTTTTAGTGATTATTTCTACCGTTCTTTATTCTTTTTGTTTTATTTTGCACTTATGCATCATGCAAATTTGACCTAAGTTTGTATTTTTTCTTTGTTTTGCAGGAACATCAAGTTTTAGAAATGATTGGTCGTTCTTGATCAGTCTCTTGGCCATTGCCTTTTTAATCTTCTCTTATCAAACCCGGGTAACAGGGAGTAGGAAAGAGGAAGAACAAGGAGATTTTGGGTTGATGAGTGAAATGTGCGTATTTGTTGTGAATAAATGATTTTACATTGGGAATATACGTTGTGTATGGTATTGGAGACCCAATGATTTGTAAAAATGATCGTGGCATAACAGTAATAGCGTGGCTAATTGTAATATAACATAAGAAAAAACTATGGATAACTTTATATATAGTTGAGTAATATATAATTACTTTTCTAATATAACTATTATCATTCATATAAGTAAGAACTTACTGAACAACGATAGTGTGACCTATCATAAGTGACCAGTTAACGACCCCCTATCACCCATCCCTAGGTCAAAGTTATGAAGTCAGACAGATCTACAGGCTGGGGTGGAAGAAAAATGGCGGAGGTAAGATGAATGGTTTGCAATGTGAAGGGTTCCATGCTGGCCGATGGTTGATAATGTGTTATCGTATCAAAAAAAAAGAATAAGCTAGTGTGGGTCTAGGGTCAGAAAAGTATTTGATTCCTTATACATTATTATTTCGTTAAAAATATTTTTAAAATTATATAAATATTAATATAAAATTCACACTGATTTTACAGTGCGAATGTTCATGTTACTAGCAGTGTGATTCGAAATAATCCAACGATCATTAGCAATTTTTCTTAAAATTTTGGACTGTGTTGTTTGGATCTTATGTTAATGGACTTGTTTTAATGAACTTCAAAGTTCTGCGCTATATGTGCAAATAGGTTTTAGTACACTGTTGTAGATAAGACGTTTGTTTCGTAAATCAAATGAAGATCTGTAGTCCAGAAGATGTAATAGTAGTTTTTAGCGCCTTGTCTACCTTTTCCATTCCTATCCCTCAATTAATGATCGAACATTAATCTTTTACGATCATGATTCATAAATTTCCAGGTAAACCACTTTGGTTGCGGAAAGACGGTATTGTGCATATCAGATATTGATATAATTTCATACAGTTCTTATCTCAGGGATGTTATTACTTCAGGTACTGATACAGTACCACCGTAGCTTGATGGAATGAAGTAATTTGAACTGGTAGATAAGGTACAGGTGGTGAAGCACCTTCAAGTTGTGAGCTTTATCTCCCTCTCTTATCGCTCGCCCGTGTCCATAGCCTTGGAGTAGAAATTATCCCCTCTGATTGGTTTTTAAACAGATTAAAAGCCCTGCGTGTTATTTAGTACTGTCGAACTCTCGATGGATTTGAAATTCAAAGCAGGCAGTTTGTATCGACCGCTAAGCCGCCAAGTCAGCGACGTATTAATCAAAATGATTATCCCCTGATATTCAGCACTTATAGATGTCACTACGTAATGGATCTGTAATTCGTTTTGTATATTAATCTCACATTTGCTGGTTCAATTATACTTTAAATGATTGCTTCATTCTCGTTACTAGGTTGTAATTGACTTTTATAAATTAAATATTGCATTGTTCCTTTAATCAGAATATATAATTGATGTGTATAGTAAAAATTTATATTGCAGTTTATTAATTTGCAGTTAAATAATTACTTAATCTACCTATCAGTTCACAGCGCGTGCTGGAGTGATCAACATCGTCTCTGTGATATTTCTTAATTCTATCTTTAAAATTCAATGTACCTTCATGGCATTTTACATAGTTATAGTTAGTGATTCAGCGAGATAAAATGTGAAATTTCGAGGTAAATCAATTACTTATAACTTGACTATAATAATTATAAAATAGAGTGATTTAAGAGACAGGAGTTAGTTATCTTGCTGCTGGTTGCAGCAGGTCCATCCCCACTAGTACTAAGACTGACTTAGCCATCAGTGCGGCCTCTGGCAGCGAGTGAGGTTGATCTGTGCCGTTTTCAGATCAAACCTATTACGAACTTTTTATTTTTATTTAGTTGTCTTCTCTGTACTAACTTTTTTTTTTTTCTTTTTTATTTTACTCCAGCAAAATAAAACATCAAAATGAAATTTTACCATCAGGTATTATCTAGTAAAACAGAAAAAAAAGAAAACGCAATGAGAAGTCGATCCCTAGAATCGACTACAAGAAATAGCCCTTCTAAACCTAAACCAAATAGAAGGCGTAAAGTCGATACACCTCCTACTACTCCAATTGATAATAAGGAACCCAAGGCAGGACCGTCGAATGAAAATACCCAACCAGGGTCATCTGCTGAGTTAACTGAAGATTCTCCCTTCTACTCACCCAACAGATTTCAGCCCCTAACAAATCTACCGAGTGAAGCAATGGAGACCACATCGGCCCCTAAAGTGCACAGGCCACCACCAATCTTTGTACGGAGTATAAAAAACTTCAGACTTCTTTGCACACAACTGAATAAGGCAGTAGGCACCGGAAAATACTACTGCACTAGTAGAACCAATGATACAAAGATTCAGTCAGACACGCCCGAGACATACTGACGAATAGTCAAGTACCTAACGGAGACTAAAGCTGACTACCATACTTATCAATTAAAGGAGGAGAGATCCATCAGAGTCGTAGTCAGGAAATTGCACCCAACCACCCCTGCTGACGTCATAGAAGAAGAACTGACCGCCATGGGCTTCAAGGTTAGACAAATTACAAATGTCTACAAGAAGAATACTGTACACCCCGGGACAGGCAACAAAACTCCATTACCTCTCTTCTTCATAGATTTAGAACCAGCACCCGGAGTAGAAAAAATCTATGATGTTAATAAACTTTACTATACCCAGGTTCAAATAGAAAAACCTTACCCAAAAAAAGACATTGTGCAATGTCATAACTGCCAAGCATACGGGCACTCTAGGCACTACTGCCATCATACTCCAAGGTGCGTCAAATGCGGAGAACCGCTTAAACCGAAGAATGTGTCAAGCCGAGAGAAACACCAGCTGTCTGCGCACTATGTCTCCAAGGCCATCCAGCCAATTATAAAGTTTGCCAAACCTATAAAAATATAAAATCTCATGTTCTGGCAGCACGTCGGCCCAGCGAAGAAGTGAGGACCTCAAGAAGACAGCCTTCTAAAATTGTAGATGGAGCTGTCCCCTACGCCGAAATGTCAGGTGGTCGACAAACAAATAATCTCGGGGCCACGCTACAACCCGAACCCCCAAAACACCTCTCTAAACCACAAATCAATCCTTCACAACCACAAAACCAGCCCCAACAACCAATATATTCCATGAATTAAAATCCAAATATCCCGCACCAAATCCCTCTTGTCCCCCCTCCTTCAAATGCTACGGATCTCACAACACTACTCACATCATTCCTCTCCGAGTTCAAATCCATGGTCACACCACTAATATCTCTCCTAACAAATCTTGTTTCCCATCTCTTTCCTGTCCAACAAAATCCTTAAATGACATCTAGCTTATCCATTCTCCTTTGGAATGCGAATGGTATTCGAAACCACACTGACGAACTAACATCTTTACCGTATGATAAAAAAATTGATGTAGCCTTAATTACAGAAACTCGACTGACCAGTAAACGGAAGCTCAACATAACACAGTACCAAAACTACCGGACCGACCATCCTGATGGAAAAGCTCACGGTGGTACTGCTGTCATAGTCCATCAATCCCTCTCCCATTACTCATTTCCACTCTCATCAAACGATCTCCTCCAGGCTACAGCTGTTACAATCAAAACCTTTTCCTTTCCCATCACATTAGCATCGGTGTACTGCCCTCCCAATAAATCCATTTCCCATTCCGAATTCAGCTCTCTCCTGAACTCCTTAGGGATTCTTTTCCTTTTAGGTGCAGACTTTAATGCGAAACATCAACAATGGGGCTCAAGAACTACTAACACCCGAGATCGCATCCTCCTCTCTGCACTTAACTCCCATAATTCCAGTTTTATTTCTCCAGGCACCCCTACATATTGGCCCACTGACCCAAACCGAAATCCTGATCTCCTTGACTTCTTTATCCATGCTGGCTTAGGTCCCTTAAACTATTCCATAGAACGCCTTGATGAACTGTCCTCAGATCACAGTCCTTTGATCCTCACCCTTTCTATAGTCCCAATATCCAAACTTCCTCCGCCCTCATTTATTAGGGGACCAATAGACTGGAACCTATTTCACCAGCTTGTATCCGACACCATTGACCTCAGAGTTTCCCTAAAAATAACTCAGGAGTTAGATGATGCAGTCAATTCCTTTACCAATATGATTCAGCAAGCAGTTTGGACTGCATCTTCACCCCGTCCTTCCTTCAAAGTCCGTAAGAAAAATCCATTACCGCAAGATCTTAGGGATCTTATCCTTACCAAACGCCGTTACCGATCCCTTTGGCAAAGAACCAGGCATCCTCACGATCGGAGACTGTATAACCACTTCACCAAATTAGTCAAAAAGAACCTGACAACCTATAGATCCGAATCCTACAAATCCTACCTTTCCACACTATCTGCTTCAGATAATTCCCTTTGGAATGCCACCAAAAAAATACTCAAATACCACTCTATTTCCCATCCTCTCCGACGTGAAGACAGTTCTTGGGCTGCATCAGATGAGGACAAAGCAGAGGAATTTGCCAAACACCTTTCAAATACATTTATCCCACATCCTGAAATCCACCCTAACCACATTTCCAATATTAATGAATTCCTTTCTTCACCCATTCCTCTATCCTTACCTCCTAAAGCTGTAAATCCCTCTGAGGTCAAATTTCTCTTACAAAAGTTAAAAGTCCGCAAATCTCCTGGACATGACCTTCTTACCACCCAGATCCTTCAACGACTTCCTCAATACGCGATTATTTTCCTTACCTATCTATACAACTGTATCCTTCGTACAACTCACTTCCCTTTGCTGTGGAAACACTCCGTCATCATCCTATTCCCTAAACCTGGCAAACCACCCAATGTCACTTCATCATACTGACCCATCAGCCTGCTCCCTATTCTTTTCAAAATTTTTGAAAAAATCCTCCTGAAACGAATCCTACCCATCATCGAATCCAATAATATTCCTTCACATCAGTTTGGATTCCGTCCCAGGCACTCGACGGTCCAGCAGGGACTCCGAGTTATCGATCACATATCCTCTGCTCTTGAAAGCAAACAATACTGCACAGGTGCATTTCTGGACGTAGCACAAGCTTTCGACCGGGTATGGCATGCCGGTTTGCTGTTCAAGCTCAAAACCCAGTTACCTCAATCCTTATTTCTAGTTCTTCGATCCTACCTCTCTGATCGCTACTTCCAAGTACACTATACAGATTACTATGTAGGACCTCCCATCTTTCAATAGACAATAAATTACTAATATACAAGATCATCATCAAACCTATTTGGACCTATGGACTGGAACTGTGGGGGACCGCAAAACAATCGAATATCAGGCGCATTCAATCCTTTCAATCCAAAGTCCTGAGAACTATTGCCAATGCTCCTTATTATGTTTCCAACAAAACCCTCCATAAAGATCTCAACATTCCTTTCGTCCTCGACCTCATCCCTACTAAATTTCCAAACTTTCACCAAAACCTTTCCTGTCATCCCAACCCCCTGGCTCAGTCACTATCCAGTTCCACACATCCATATAACCCACCCCGCCGTCTAAACCGGCAATGGCCCCGAGATCTGTTGTAATAATGCCATTTGGAGTACTGGCACTGGCCAGATTCTCCACTCACGACCTGTGTGTGTGTGTGTGTGTGTGTGAAGCGCCCTTACCAGCTTCCATTGGCGTTTAATGCCAGTGACGCGGCTGGGAAAGGGGGCTGGGGCTTCCTGGACTCCTGCTTTGCCCTCATTCCTGGGGAAGAAGCTCAGTTCGGACCCAAGGCAAATTGTAAATGGGGTATGAATGTGTGCATTTTATTTTATTTTATTATTAGTATTATTATTATTATTTATTTTACTTTATTATTTATTTTACTTTAATATTATTATTACCGCATTAATTTCTTTCTGTTACCGCATGTATATATTTATTTTATTTTGTTTATATTATTGTTTTGTTATGGAATGACTGTAAGCTACACAGCACTATTACTTATTGCCCATAAGTGGCAGATTGTAATATTTCAATAAAGTGCTAATATAAAAAAAAAAAAAATCTACCTATACTCTGGATGCTGACTTAAAAATACAAACGGTTGAAGAAACCTTACGAATATACTTTAAACACTTTCACCATTAAGAGAACATCTGACCACAACTCTCTCTAAATATCTGAGAGCACTAGAATGAGACTATAAAGAAAGCGATATATTATCATAGGAAATCATACCAAGCCAAGGGAGAGATAATGCTGAGTTCCCCTTCATGCCTCTCTTGTCATTATATTTTATTTTACCGTCAATCAATCTGCTGATCGTCAATTTTTTTGATAAGTGCGGATACAAATATAAAGAGGAAAAAATCTACCCTTAAATTAAAACAATATTACATAGAATTTATTGAAATATCCATTTATTTAATTATATACAACATATACATTGCAATTTAACAATCTAATTTTGTAAATTTAAGCAAATATAGATCTTATTTCGCGTGTTGATGCATTGGGTTGCTTCATATGAAAAATTGATATGGAAGTTTCGTTTTCAAAAGAAAGATTATTTAGCAAAACAACTTTATGAAATCAAAACATTTTTATTATAAATATTGAATATTAATTTTACCTTTATTTCCATACATTTTTACTAACGAGTTATCGCGCAATTCTTCAGGATTATTCCACTCATAATGGATTATGAGTGGAATTACATACTTGTCGATAAAAATCAATAGCACAGCCATTTTTTGTAAGAATTAAAAATAGGCCTGTAACTAGGCTCATATTAAATAAATATAAGCAATGGCATTAAAAAAGTTACTTTTTAAGCCAGTAGAGATACAGCGAGGACGCCAGAAAGATAAAACTAATTAGGAAAAAGATTACTCCACTTCATTTTATTTTTGGAGGGAGGAATAATAATAATGTCTTTATTTATTCTGGGACAAGTCCGTATAGAATAACGATGCATGTTTTGTAAGCTATTTTGCCTTATAGTGTAAAATAATTACATTTAATTAACTATTAGAAGTAATTTAGTAAGTGAGAAAGAATAAAAAATAAAAAAAACTAATGAACAAAAAATTGCGAATCATCTGCAATAACAATATTTTAAAAACAGATTAGAAGAAGAGAAGGAAAAAAATAAGAAAAACAAGTTAACAATAATTATATAAGAGAAACAATTTATGATTACATATATATCGAATTTATGCCAAGAAAAAACAAAACAAAATATGAAGAAAAATTAAACAATACCATCAGAGATTTACATTTAATCTCTTCATGCCTTTTTTCTTTTTCTTTTTTTTTTAATATCTAACTAGATGATATTAATACATATGTACGTGGTTTAAATTCCACACACTCATATATATAAATACATAATCACACATACAAATGTACATAAAAAAACATCATTCATTCATCGAATAAAGAGAACTTTAAGTCAAAACTGATCCCCTAATATTTTCGATTTTTTGGGAATTGTTGGGATAATAGGTGATGGAATATACGGGATTTGAAGGTTGGAAGGTTATTGGAACGACGGTATAGAATCGAATGGAAGAATTTATAGAGTTCCAAAGGGAGGAGGATTGGATAAGGAAAACTCTGTCAAAAGCTGCTGTTCGGTGGATAGACCTGAGAGCCGAGAACGGGTGTTACGGGAGAGGACTGTGTTTTGAACTGGAGGAGATCGAAAATGTATGATGGTTGGCGGGATTGGATAACTTGGTAAAGAAAGGATGCTATGAGGTACTTACGGCGGTAAGAAGGATAGAGCCATTTCAATTCTTCGTAATATCGAGTGACCGGGTCATCTCTCGGGATCACAAAGATGAACCGAACGAAACAATTAAGCAAGGGTAGTGATATAGTAAACATTTGGATTAACTAGTTTACTCCTATCATTAGTACCTATAATTACTAATTACATTAATTTCTGGAATAAGTAAATTATTCATATTTATGAAAAGTTAATGGCTGCTGATATTATTATATTATATTACAGAGTTAAAGAACGTTTATGTCTTTTTTTTTATTTATATGTTTGAAGTTGGTCTTTGTCCTGCCTGGTTTAACACTTGGTGTTAATTAAAGACTTCAAGCCATAATAATTTGTCTCAGTCCTCCAGCCGATCATAAATTATTCATTACTATCCCAGTCGTATAAATGCCCCCTTGTTAGAAATCCAAGCGAGCAAAGGGTCAATTTGGGTTAGTTGTATAGGAAGCACTCGTCTATAGACAATAATTGCTGCTATTGCATTCCAGCTATATTTACTTAGGGTTGTCTCCTTGGGTTTGTTTTTCGACCTTGTCAGAAGTCCAGGGGAATCAGACCGGAAAAGATAAATTGACACTCAGATATCTAGAAAAATTATTGTGTATTATATTTATTATTTATATGTATATAAAGATATACATGTATATATCTTTTAAGTCTCTACTGCCGCTTAGAGGGTGTTAGGTCGGGAACGAACGTTCAAGTTCAAAAGCTGACTCCGTAATTTCAAAACGCGATTTTCCACAATTTTTCGCTAATTTAGTCATGGAATTTTGTCTAAAATGAACTCTTTTCCGCCGTTTCTCTCAACATCTAAGTCCGGTTCTAAACCTGAACTAAAACAATAAAAATCCAATTAATCAAATTTTGGAGTTATCCGCTTTTTGATCCCGAACGCCGCATATAATATATTATTTGCCTATAGATTCCAATGCCCACCAATATAAGGATTTGTATTTTAAGTAATATTTTTGAACTAAATAAAAAGTAATGGAATATAAATCGAACCATAGGCGTTGAGGACCTAAGAGCTTACGCCTTTAAATAGCAACAAACCAAAACAAAGAAATATATAAGGCGTTGTGGTCAAAATCGGATAACTCCTAAACAATTTAAACTTGACCATTTCAAATAATAATTTTTAAGTGAAATAAAAATTTTATTTTGTTTTATATATACAAAACCCTTTTATTTGTCCAAGTTATCTTTTATTATTTATTTCTTTAACAAGTATACGTTTCGACCCTTTGTGGTCATTCTCAATACATGTTTTTTATTTTTTATATTTTATCATCATTCAGTAGTTGAATTCAATCCGTAAAATCTATATAACATTCAAAAAAGCAAAACATTAACATTATAAAATTTAACATTATAAAAATTTTTTCATTAATATATATGGAATAAATGAATCTTCTTAAAAATTATCCTATCAGTCACACTATCATATATGGCATCATCAAAAAAATTCACTGCATATAAATTACAAATATTATATTACTGCTACCCTCACAATAGTACATAGATAGACATACCTTATTTTTTTCCTTGTAGACTGATATTAAAATGCAGAAAGAGGAAGAAAGCTGGGTGGGGGTCCCCATAGTCAGTCATTGCAACTAATAAGCAAAACTAGGACTTTGTCCGGTCTAGATTCTCTAAGTAACAATAGTTTGTTTTGTTTTATGTCTCACATTAATTATTATTTCTATGTCAAAAGTAAAACTATTATAATTTAAGCATATTCTTACTATTAATATATATTGAAAACTATTTTTTATTCTATTTTATAGATATCTTAAAATTCGTTAATTATTATTATTATAAAGCTGCTAGTCCGATAGGTAAAAATATAAACAAGTAGAAATGGATGTGTTAAAAGGTTGAGTTTATTTTATTTATATAAGCAAAAGGTTATCTGTAAAGTTAATGTTTATTTTTATTTTTATGTTCATTTAATCTTAAAAAAATGGAGGAGTAGTATTTTTATTACCACAAAAACAGCTTAAAACCAACATGTAAAAGCAACACATCGCTATCTAACCACAGTAAAACACAACTACATACTTTTAATTTCAACAGACCTAAAATACTGCATAGGGAAAGCAATACAACAAAACGTAAACTCTTAGAAGCACTGTATATAACAGATAATTTAACTAATATAGTGAATGATAAAAAGGAGGGAGGAGATTTGTCAAAATACTACTCCTCCATTTTTTTAAGATTAAATGAACATAAAAATAAACATTAACTTTACAGATAACCTTTTGCTTATATAAATAAAATAAACTCAACCTTTTAACACATCCATTTCTACTTGTTTATATTTTTACCTATCGGACTAGCAGCTTTATAATAATAATAATTAACGAATTTTAAGATATCTATAAAATAGAATAAAAAATAGTTTTCAATATATATTAATAGTAAGAATATGCTTAAATTATAATAGTTTTACTTTTGACATAGAAATAATAATTAATGTGAGACATAAAACAAAACAAACTATTGTTACTTAGAGAATCTAGACCGGACAAAGTCCTAGTTTTGCTTATTAGTTGCAATGACTGACTATGGGGACCCCACCCAGCTTTCTTCCTCTTTCTGCATTTTAATATCAGTCTACAAGGAAAAAAATAAGGTATGTCTATCTATGTACTATTGTGAGGATAGCAGTAATATAATATTTGTAATTTATATGCAGTGAATTTTTTTGATGATGCCATATATGATAGTGTGACTGATAGGATAATTTTTAAGAAGATTCATTTATTCCATACATATTAATGAAAAAATTTTTATAATGTTAAATTTTATAATGTTAATGTTTTGCTTTTTTGAATGTTATATAGATTTTACGGAGTGAATTCAACTACTGAATGATGATAAAATATAAAAAATAAAAAACATGTATTGAGAATGACCACAAAGGGTCGAAACGTATACTTGTTAAAGAAATAAATAATAAAAGATAACTTGGACAAATAAAAGGGTTTTGTATATATAAAACAAAATAAAATTAAATTTCAAGTCCAGTACCTAAAACCATGAATATTAAAGTGAAACAAAAAGTAACGAAATATATGGGGCGATGAAGAGCGAAATACTCCAAAATTTGAAAAGTTTACTTTTTCACATTTTCGCTAGTTCATTCAATCAAATTTGCCTGCCATTCCTTTTGATGGTTTTTGACTCTAATCACATTCTTCATTACTAATACATTTAATTTATAAATAGATTTTGTTAACTAGTTATAAAGTAATAACAATAATAAAGTAACTTTTACTTCGATGTGGAAGCATAAGGGTTTCAGATCAGGGATCACCTCTCTCGAGACTAATTTTTTAAAACTTACAAGGTCTGAATAACACCGCTAACAGGTTAAATTAAAGCAATCAGGGAATAAATGATATTCCAGACTGACTATATTTTTTAATTGATAGAAATTATAGCCTGAGCTCATATGAAATTGTTTCCCTAACTCTTTTAATTAGTAGTGTCTCAAGGTCTTCTTATTCCGAGGGATGTTGCAGCTACCGCCATTTCAGTTCATTTACGCCTCAATATAATATAATAGATTAATAGATTAATTTCAGATTAATCTAAAAACGCAATAGATATTTTTCGATTCATCTCTGGTAATGGGTAATATGAAGTTATATTTACGGTAGTATATTTAAATATTAAATATACTAGTTATAATTACTCACATATTAAATATTATTTGTATGTGGGAATAATACCCCATTCTAACTGTAATCGCCCATACTCTTTCCTCTTAGTGATCGTCCATTAACTATCTGTTTATATAACGTATCAATTCGATCTACATGAACATATTGTTACGGGCGCCGGCAGGAAGACGGAAGCAAGAGGATTAGCGGCTTAAATCCGTCGGCGGGAGAAGTTAAAGTAGGATTAGGACGGTTCTAGATCGTCTCCTTTTGTCGGCAAAGGATTAAGAATATTCCAGAATTGTCTGGCCCCTCCGTGTTCTAGAATGTTCGGCCTTGCCTTTAAAAAGACTTCCCTCACCTCGAGTCAGCCAATCTTAGCCTGAGAGTAGACCCGTGGAGATCTGTGATAAGTGTAATAAGTGAGTGTCAGTGTGATAAACTAGTCAGTGTTGAACCGGCCAGAGTAATAAGTGTATCAGTGAACTGTAACAGTCTCGCGAGTGTAATAAACTGTTTCTGTTTGTTACTGTGTGTCAGTTTGTGATACTTGAAGAATCTTACGGTCGGTGGACTAGTGAACTGTAAGTGTTAATTATTAGTTATAAATTGTAGTGTAATTTTATAATATTCACAGAAACTATTGTAACTAGTTAAGCTATCTAGAATTAGTAATATCTCATATTATTGTAATAATTAAATAGGCCTAGATTATAATATTTAGAATATTGTTATTATAAATTTATTTTAGTTTAATAATTTAATTGTTAATAGTTTAATTGTATCCTTTTTATCATTTTGTTAATAAATATTAGTATCTTGATTAAGGAATTGTTTAATTCATTTTAATACCCAGTAGCCCGTAACAATATCGCTCTTTCAAATGATCAAAATAACCTGTTTTACTTGCTCTTTGGCATTAAGATTGAAATTAACTGACTGATAACTTTAAAATAACTTTAAAATTTACAAATTGTTTACACTGTAAAGTATAAATGACTCTAAAATAAAAAAAATAAAATCAGAAATCATAATAGGGTTCATACATATTTTATTTATGATGTATTTCAGGGTATAGTATTTTCGTTAAGACGAAATATTCAGTCAACCAAGCTCGTGCATTTTTGGAATAAATAAAAAATAAATCAATTAATGCTTAATCAGAATATAACACTTGAACTTGACAACTCGGACAATAATAATAAGAAAGACAAAATCGGTTTTTTATATATCGCTTCTAAAAGAACAACGACATTACTCAAAATTTGGCATTTTTGAGTTAGGCCTTCAGTAGCAAAAGACATCCGATATTTCATTTCTAACATGTTTTTTTTTTATGGTCATATTTTGAGTTGAACTTTTAAGTTTCTAGATTTTAAAATACTGTCTTATCGGTTATTAAAGAATTTCAATACCATCACTACAATAGGAATGATCCAAATATATTTTTTTTATTTAACAAGGAACTTTCTAACACCTTTCCTCTATAGAAAAATTAGGTTTTTGGAGTTGTGGCGCTGTTCGTTTGAAGGAGCGATATTTCATGACTTCTTTCTTTTGATAATAAAACTTGCAGTACAGAGAAAACTTACAGTTTATCACTTAAATGTCCATTTCTAGAATTTACCTATAAACTCATTAATGTTTTTTCTAATAAATGATCAAAACTAATTAATCCTTCAATCTAAATGTTCAATTCATACATACTTTTTTTCAGATTTCCCCCTTATAGAGGCTGGGTGAGCCCCAGAGGCCTAGAGCCCGTAGGACTCATCTACGGCTGCTATCAGATTAAATATAAGTCTTGCCAACAGCGGGATTTGAACCCAAGACGGCATGGCTACGCAGCGCTCTAGTTCTGAGCCACCCCGCAGCGTTAGAATAGAATAGCCCATACATAAATATTATTTGTTTACAAAAGATATTCTGGTAACTATCATTTCAGCTTGTAAATGATGGATTAAGTTTAAATTAAATACTGGAGAGGTACCGCAGAGTACTGTTCTTCTTCATGCCTCTCATGTCTTTTATTTTTATTTTACTGACAGCCAATCTGCTGATTGTCCATTGTTTTTACATGACAGATGTGGATTTAAATATAAAGAGAAAAAATTACTAATCTGGAATTGGAAAATGCTTTAAATGAACATCCCCCGAAAAGAAACATTATCCGGACGATGGTATATTTTGGACGAGAACTCTCCTAGTCCTTCTACGGTAGGCTAAAAGGGTTTTCCAGGATTGAAGAAAGCCGCCTTATCTGGGACGGAGCACCTTTCATGCATGGTATTCGCTTCCTTACAGCCCGCCGGCTCCGACAAGATTGCCAACACCTCGAGGAGTTCATCTCGTTAGGTATTTGGGCCAACTCTAGTGAAAAAGCTGTTAGTGAAAAAATAGGATGATCAAAATGCAGGATTATTTGCCTATTCATTCGTGTCATGAAAAATTATCGGTCGCTACTTCATAATAAACGTCTAGTTATCGATTACTTTATTTTTTTTAAATATAGCTTAAGACATTTTTACATGAAAATGTTTTCTCAGAGCAATAAATATAATGACAAAAAATACAATTTAGTTTTGCGTTATGCGCTGAGTTACCATGACGACGGTCTTGGTTCACATACTGCAAACTTTCACTTAATCTGTTAGTCCTTTATGTCATAAGCTGTACCGCTTTTGAGCCCCAAATATCTAAACTGATGAGGGGAATCGAACTTTACGTCCGCTCCTAGAATGGTTTCCTTTCCCAGAAAGACTCCAGAAAATTAGCCGTACTTGATCTTGTGTACGAGTGGAAAACGGAAGTGGGCACAATACTTTACGATCTCGAAAGAAGACTCCATGAAAATAACCGAACGTAGGAGCGAGCCATGGTGAAAAACTTAGGAGTGAGGAGGTTATAGACAATATAAATATTGTTTGATAATTAATATTGTCAAAACCCGTAGTGCTAAGTAAATAATTTATTTTATTTTAAATCTCTCTGGTTAAATGTGTATATATACATACAATTAGGATATATCGCTTCTTTAGATAAACATTCAGAAAATTCAAAAAGCCTGAAAAACTATTAGTTGAAGTTTTTTAATTCAGGAACTGATTATAATCTGATAATTATCAGATATATCTGATATTAAATTTTCATGATAAGATTTAATGACTTTTTTAAATAAAGGTATCTTTTGAATTGTTTAATGTTTGAATCTGAAGATTTATGGGATTAATACATCGGCTATAATAATAAAAGTTTCAATCATTCAAAAAATTTCTAATAACTAAAAAAAGAATTCCATCGTTCCAATAAAAATGTTTTGCCTTCCCAATTCCCAATTTTTTTTTTAACACATCTGATTTAATTTTGACAGGACATGATCTTTCAAATGCCAAGTTTCCAATTCAAGTTTTTTTATATTGTTATTTTATAGGAATAATATATTTTAGGATGGATTTCATTTACATCGCTGAATTTTAAGATTTAATACATTAATATGTTCAGTTATTGCTCTTTGGCGTGGGAAGTCCATTCGGAAAGCGCCAAGTGGGTGGTAAGCAGACTTCCATTAATTAATTTCGCTAGGACATAATACACGACCGGTCGCGCTGCCAGGAAGAGACAATGGCGTACACTTGTTGAAAACAATTTTCATAACATGTGCTGCTTCGTTTGGATAACTTAAGGATATTAACCGGAGGCGTGCATGAGGAGAGCTCTTCTGAATAATCCCTGCCTGCTTTGTTCCTTGTCTTCCTCCGAATAATGGCTCTTTCTAACGACTTCCAAATTAATCCCGAGACGTACTTTAGTGAACTCTTAAAATTTAAGAAGTTTATTTTTTCTCATTATGAAAATATATATTTTTTTGTGGAGCTTTGTAATCTCTTGGGAATCATATCGGGCACACACGGCCGCGGGAATCACATTTGGTCTAGTAGTTACTACTACATACTATGTCCAAGATCGCGGGTTAGCAGCCCGGCAGGTGACATTATCAATTTTCAAAGGGAGTAAAAAGTCCTTAGTTATGCCGTCCTTCGGAAGAGACGTAAAATAGGTGTCCCCAGCCTGTAAGATGTCAGGTCCCTATCCTAATGCCTGTCCTAATCCTAGTTAACGATTTATTAAATACAAAACTATTTATGATTTCTGATTCATTTATTAAGACTAATGATTTATTATATACAAAACCATTTTAACCATATTATTTAAGCATTTAGCCGATGTTTGATACGTGAAGAACTTACGGTTTCGCTCTTATACTGTGTGAGACTAGCGACCTTTACTTGAGTTATAGATCATGTTTAATAACTTTAGTTTGAAGGTTAGAATTTCATTAATATAAGAATAATTTAATTACATTTAAATTTTAGCAGCTAAGTATAATTTTTAATTTAATAGTAGTGTTATTGATGCTAATAATAACTTAAAACACCAATAACATAATTCCCCCTAAAAGAATTTATTTGTCATAGTTAAATGTCCTATTAAATTTAGCGATGATAATAATGTTAAAAATGAAAATAAACTTTATTAACATTTATGCAAATTCAAAATCAAGGAATACATAATATAAGTACATACTAATTATTATTCCAATTAAATTATTGTTATTTGGTATTGAGATTGCACAGCCTATCGAATCATCAGATTAATAAATTAACTAAATGAATATGTATATAACTGTTGTGGGTGTCAGTATATGTGAAAACCAGACTAATGTTAATAATTTCAATTTAAAAATTTGAAATTTATTAATTCAGACTATAATTGATTTAGAAATTAAATAAGAATACAGTTATTCCTATGTTTTGAATTTTTATTTCTGCGAGCAGTCCTCAAAATTTCTTTCTATTTTTTTTTTTATAGAACTTTGGCATTCCTTGCCTTTGTACCAAACGGTTTATGGTGGTTAAATAACGGGTAAACATGTTTTGGTAAAGACTACCGGAAAGGAAACACTGTACGATCAGCACCACCATCCAACACAAACGATCTAAAAAAAAATTTTATTATCAGGGAGGGAACGTAATTAGTAAAGCTGCCTCTTTCAGTAATATGGCCGCTATCAACAATTTAGGCTAATGATAAGTATACCTTAGGTTTCTTGTTTTATTACCAATTGTTATAGTTCTGAAGAGATCTGTCATAATCGCTTCCGGTTTTAACATTAATGAAGGTTTTTTTTTTCTGTGCCAAATATTGTGGCTATCAATTTATGAAGTCCAAAACTTTTTTAAGGGCAGCAGTACCATTTTCTGTGCTTGGATTAATACACAAATGCATTGGATGTTTCATCCAGTTCTATGTATAAATTAAATATGACATAACGGAAGGATGTAATATTCGTATTAAGATTCATGAGGATTAATGAGCGTTGATTCCGATTCAATAACATTTCACTGAGATAATCATCACTCATAATTGGGCCGGCAATTGGACGAAATACCGACACGACTGATTTCCCTATGTAATAAGAGGCCTACATATCACATGGGATTGGTCCATTAATATACAAGAGCTTTCGTTCTAATCAGCCACGATGACGTGCAATCAGTCCTGATAAACCACTCGATGCAAATAATTTAACTTGATAATTGTCATTGTTCGTACAATCATTCTTTCTTCTGCTATCTACACATAAGGTTTATGGTTGATTCGAGATACCCAATATTTCACTAATCATATCGCACTAGTATTTCTAAAGTGGAACAACTCAAAAATTGGTGTTATTAAGTTATTACTATGGAAGAAATGGTTAAGTATCTCTCTATCACTAATCAAAACTGTATGTACCTTGCTTCAGAGCTTGTCTGCAACAAGGCATTTCATAGTGTTCTAGTTAGGCCACTCATAGTGTCCTAATGCTATTCCCCTTCCTTAAGAAAGAATGGTACATTATAAGTTTAGACTCCAATCTTATGGTGAACTAAAGTGAAACAAAGTTAAGTATTGCTTTATTTCGCGTTACTGTTTCAGAGTCTTAAAAAACATCGTACTAAATCTAACAGTTTTTCATGTTTTTCCAAAAAATTAGGTTTTTGACTTGACTTTAGAAAGACTAAAAGGAATCAAGATTTTTGTACTAAACGGTAGACATGAAAAAAAAAAATAAAGACGATATTGTCATGTTTATATTATAGATAACATCTAAGGATAGAACATTTGTTCCATCAGGTTTCTTCTAACCATTCTGATACATCGAGCCAAAACAGTCAGTTATACAAACAGGCAATGAATCTACGTATTAATACGAAATACTAAAAAAAAATACATGAGTTTATTAATTTATAAAGTTTTATGGGAATAATGACATAAGTAAAAATAAAGAAAGTTTAATATTTTAAGGTTAATAAATGAATTTAAATACCATCAATACAATAGGAATCTTTAGCTTTTCCAAACCCAAATTTTTATTTTTTTTAACTCACATGGAACTTGCAGACAAAACGAGTTTTCATTCAGGATAACAATATATTCTGGTACGGTATCCATCCCCAAAAAAATGTCAACTGCCCCAAACTCGGAGTGCCAATTCAGATTCGAGGATGCTTAGGTGTAATCACAACACTCTCAACTCCACTGACATTTTAGCCTCTATGGCAGGATTGTTGAAAAAAATAAAAATAAAATTGAAACACGTTTCCTTTAGACCAGAAAAGTTATTTAATTTGGTGTTTTCTCCTATTTTAAAGTCACTTTGATCTGTTTCTCTATCCAATGGAAATGAGGTTAACTTGTTCCATTCCGCCGTGCAAAAGGGCTTAGTTAACTTCTGTGTTTAGTACATTTGTTTATAATTTTCCCCGTTGGCAATAATAGTTTTTCTCCTCGTTTCAAAGCATTTAGTATTATAAATATAATTGTACTGTATAAAAGAAATTGGGACTTCTAATGAATTAAAATTATAAATTCTTGTTTTAATGTACATTTATTATTGAAAAGGGTTCAAAATAAAACATTAATAATGGAAGGAAGAAAGACTTGCTTTGAACAACCGTAGCGAAATTATTTTAATATTCCTTTCATAATGAGAATAACAAATATTATTCGAATCATTTAATACATTGAACAACCCTCATGTGTGATTCAGCGCTTTATTTATAAAGATTGTTCGACCTAAAATTTGGGTTTAATTGCTTCGATGGCATATTCATTTGAAAATTATTTGTACATTTATTTATTGAATAGTGCTATAAGGACATGAAGAGCGAGAGCCTTTTTAACACGTTTATATAGTATGTACCATGTAATTCTTGTTGTATTGTTATAATGCAGTTGCAAATTTCAATGATTGAATTACTAAAAAAACATGTCATATTAAATCGATTATATTAAAGATCGATGAAAATACAATAATTTCATAAATTTATTTTATTATCCAGACTAGGATCTCATGGTAAGGATTTTTCACATCCGAAGACACGGTAGTGTCTTGTGCCAAGTACTGAGGTGTGTACAAGGGCATAATTTAATTTTAATGGCTTAATTTTATTAACAAACGCAGGTTGATTGTATAATAAATAATAGTTTGAAAACACGCTTTAATAGGAAACAAATCGAAAAAGTAGTGAATAGTTTTCACCTATAAAGTAGAATAAGCATTTAATTGTACAAAAGCTTTGGTTACTTTTTGAAATGATTTTATAATAACTAAATAATATAATAATAAATGATAAAGTGATTATCATAATGATTCTGCTACCAATACCAACCGATAAAATATTTACAATTAACATCAAGCACCCCACGGTGTTTTTTCGATAAAAAGAATTTTTTTGTTCATTCACTCTATTATTTTAAACTTATTGAAAATCATTCCATTTTGTTTACTATTAAAATGTGATTTATTTATTTTTAAGTTTTATTCCTTTAATTTGCTAATTTACAATTTTGTAACAATTATTTAATACATGTTGAAGTATAACAATTTATACTGCAAGTTGAATAACATAATAAATAAAAGCTGTAATATATTTATAGCAGTAGGAAAAAGAAGAAGAAACCTACACAAAATAATAGTAAAAATAAACAATTTTAGTATAAAACAATCTTAGTACAATTTTTTTTTTCTACCATTTAAGGAATAAATTCGCTTATGATTGATAACTTATTATAATGTATTAAATTAATTATATTTATTCTAATAGTATTATATATGTCTAGTTCGTCTATGTATGTATCGTCTTAAGGTTTGTTTGTTATAATTGCCTATTGATTGCATTAAGGGATTTCCTGAGTTTTTTGTTAAGTTGAAAAAGTTCCAAGTCTGAGAGTGAATAAACTGTTTAATTGTTTGTAGGTCTAATCAAGTATCATGTCGGTTATTTTTGTGTATCTGGGGTAGTCATTTATGATTCTCATAAATTATTATCATTAGTCCGTTATGCCATATTGTGTCGAAAGATTTTTCGATGTCTAGTAATATCATCCCTGTATGTTTTTTTTCATTAAATCCTGCTGTAACATAATCTGTCAATCTAGCTAACTGTGCTATTGTGGAATGTTGGTTTCTAAAACCAAATTGTTCATTAACCATAATATTGTTTCCTGATATGAACTAATGTGATTTATAAGTTTATATATTTTTATTTTATTTTAGGGCTTTGGGACTCCTTGCTTCTTTGCCAGATCGGACAAGCAATGTTCGCAATAGATGTTGAGCGTTATCCGAAAAAAAAACTGTTTTGTTATAGACTTCCTCAAACGGATTTGGGCAACTTTTATTTACTTCTTTTGACACGAGGAAAACTTGAAGATTATACTTGAACGAACTGCACTTGATAATGATCGTGGATGAAGTTCTCTTACATTAGTTGTATTTCCAATCCCAACTTCCTTATTCTGACGTTGAATCAACCATGCAGCTTTAGTGATCGCTATCTTCTTTTTCTCCTTCCTTTTCCTGTTCATCATGGGACCGTTCATACGTTTACACATTCATGCATTTGTGGAATTAACGGTTATGGTCTCGACGTATTCATGCAACTCCTTTACCCTGAATAATGCCTTATTTAAACGCCATGTTGATCAAGTTAGGACAGAACTTTTAGTTCATAATGCGGTTAACATAGTCGTAGGATCGTTTTCTTATCTGTTGGAATCCAATATTGTAAGAATCTATTTTATATATATAATATCTCGACTTTTCAGGCTATTTGAACACTTATCTACTAACAATCACTCGTCGATCCGAAATAATTACAAAAGACTCAGACCTAAGTAGACTTTATCAGTGTAAAACTTCACACCCACTTAAGCCTACTTGTTTCAGACCTTGATACCTCAACGATTTCCGAGAATCACCCGAAGGATTTGAAAAGAAGACAGCCTCACGACTTTCTAATCTTATTTTACTATCTGAGTACTACCACTGCGTATTTTCTGTACTTGATTTCATCCATGTCATTATTTATCATTAATGATACTGTGGTTATAATAACGAGTACTGTTACAATATATTTGTATTTTTCAAAAAATAAAATTTAAAAATGTTCATAATATATAATCAAGCTAAATTCAACTATTCCTGCTTACGAATTCATGGTTTTTTATATGTTTTAAACCTATAATTAATACCTTAAACCTGAAATAAAAAGTATCCCTGCAAAGGGAGTCTAGTAATTACTCCCCCCTAATTTTTATTTTGAAGACATTTTTGCTTCGAGCAGAAACATATTATATAAAACATAATACTTGGGTAAAACTATTTTCATAAAGTCGTATTGAATATTTAAACCATAATGATAGGTCTGTCTAGTTTTTTATCGCCACTATTCTACGGTCCCTCTAACTATTGACAAAAATAATTATAAACGAAAACTTGATTATGTATGTTTTAATTTCAGAACAAGATTTTTTTTAAGGTAAAACTTCATTAGCCGCTTTGAGCGATATTTGTTAAAGAAAAAACTTGAGGGTCCGCGTCAGCGACATGAGCGACATTCCCGTGACGTAATGCGCAATACTAGTGAGCTGTATAGCGACCCATAGTGACCTGTGTATGAGTTATACAATTTGTTTTAATCAACTTTAGTTTAAATGTTGGAATTCGATTAATATAAGAATAATAACATTTAACTGAGAGGTGAATTAATAGTTGTTTCATCTAAATTTTTTTCCTAATAATGACGACATGAAATTAGGTGGCTCAAAGAAAATGCGGTGTTGCAGCTTGTAACGAGAATGTGGGCGTGGTTTTACTCAAAACTGCTAACATTTGACAACAATGTGCTAGCAATGTTGCCTAGTTCTCCCGGTTTCAGTTATTTGGTTTTTACCCTTGGTACGCTAGTGTAGGTCGATTTGGCAACACCGCATTTTTTTTGAGCCGCCTAATTTCATGTCGCCGACTATAGTGAAATGTATTGTTTCAAGTTGCTAATATATGCTAATAGACCAGAATTTCACTTCTGTTGGCATTCTTCATGATTGCTTATTTAATTTTTTTTCACAAACATTTTTGGTTTATCCACCCTACCTGACTCATAAGTACATTACTTTATACATTATGGTAAAGTGAATGAAGCAGAAATGTTCAATACTTATACGATTTGAAACTGTTCGCTGTGATGTGTGTCATACATGTCTATGTATCTTTCATGTTTATACAATTGGACAAAGGTAAGGAAATGTGCTGATTTCCATTTCCTACCGGAGCCCTCAGCGGCTCACCTCTTTGATCTTTATTACTGTTCCAATACTCCAAGTCTCCTTGGAGCTTTTGGAGCTAATCTACTTAGAAGTAGGGTGCAATACGTGGATTCAAAGCAGAATTTCTACACTCCATAGCCACGAACCATAGCATATACTTTCAAACAATTTTTCACTTTTATTTTTAATTGTATTCCTAACTTCATATTATATTCATGAAAATAAGAGTGGTTTGTATTCAGGCTTTATATTTATTTATATTTAGCATATGCTCAGCTTATAGTTTGTCAGGCGCGCAAAATTGACATCCAGATTTCCATTAACGAGTAATTGACGAATGTAATCAACACTTCTAAACATCCAGTCCCCATAATTGCTCATGCATTTCTGCGGTGATGGCTCTGAAGTTAATTTAGTGGAAATAAATTCACAACAAATCTATTCCGGTTAGAACTCACGAACTCAGACTCTAATCGTGGTATTGTATGCCTTCCGGTGAACAGAAGATTAGTTCATAGTAATTCCAATTTCTTACGCAAATTGAATTTAATATCACAAGATTAAGGTATTTTAATATATTGTTGTTAAAATGTTAGTATATTAGTGATGTTGCATGCATCACTGAACTATTCAATAGAAGATAACTCTTATTAAATGGAAATTTAATAAACTCTTATTAAATATATATATATATATATAATAAATTGGAAGAATTGCTAACCACAATCATTTTTATTTTCCTTTCAGATTCCTCTGTAATGTTTTCAAAATTAATATTGGTCGAAAGAAATTCTAAGAGATAAGATTTTCTTTCTTCCTTTGGGTGCATCAACCTTTCTTCAACAAAATATCTTCTCGAAATGAAGTACTCTATAAATAATGTTGTACTCGAGTGTGCAGGCTAAAATTATTATTCATAGGAAAGGTTTATTTAATAGCTAAATAATAATAGCAATAAATAATAAATAATAAGAATAAGAAAAATGCAAATGGGTAAAAGGCATTTTCATCACTTCAAAGTTTTCAAAGAAAGAATAATTCTTCGGTCATTTAAATAAAAAATTAATATAGTTTGATTATCAGAATACTTTTTTATTTTAAAAAAATAGCACTAACCAGTTGAAAATATCCATAATCAATGATTGGTTCGATACAAGTAGTTGAACAATAAATGTTTGAGATTGAAATGGTGCCTTGAATTCCACTGATTTATTCTATTGCTGTGATTACTAACCCTCAAGCTGTTAAGTGTGTCAGACTTAAACAATTATTAGATTACCATGTTTTGAAGTATTGTTTACAATATTCCAATAACATATTTCATATTTCTAAACATAACTTTTGTCCTAGCTTGTTCTAATCGAAACAATATGAGCTACTTCGATTTTCCAGAAATTCACCATTTATCAAAAATTTTGGAGGAATAGTTAGCCAATCTTGTTTTGATTTCCATTTCAGAGTCCTCTGCAAGGTCGAAGTTTCTAACATTTAATTTGGTCGAAAAGAACTAGAAAATAAAAAAAATAAGAGTATTTCTACCATTCTTAAAAAAAAACCTTAATAAAAAAAACAATGTTGTACTCGAGTGTGCAAGCTATAATTCATCTTATTATTAATGGGAGAGATGCCGATTTAAGTTATATATAAAATTTAGCCCGGATACAAGTCATTGTCTTACCTTCAAACTTTCAAAATGAGAAAAAATCCTTCGTGCATTTAAAAAAAATTGATACACTTTGATTATCAGAAGATTTTTTAATTGGAAACAATAGCACCTATGAGTACATATATTATCGATATTCAACAATTGATTCATATAACATTAGTAACATTATAATTTTGTGCGGTTGAAATGAAGCTATGAATACAACTGATTTAGTCTATTTCTATGGATGCATTACTTCGGACTCTATTACTGACGAGATGAAGTGTACCAGGCATAAACAAATATTGAATTTATAGGTTTTGAACGATTGTTTACAATATTCCGATAAAAAAATTTAGAATTTTAAACATGAATTTTGTCCAGCTAGCTCCTACTAATAGAAACACTCTGCGGCTGGTGGAAGATCGTGAAATCTACCAAATGGTTACTGGAAGAAGTAGGTTAAGCATCAATGACAGCTAACCTAGTCAAATTGCCAAACTGTCAGTCAGTCTTGCTAAACTGTAATGTAGTGTGAACCAAATAATTTTTTTATAAGAAAAGATCGATAATTGATTTCTATTAAAGTTAATCACTTTCTATTAAAGTTAGAATTTCTTTCCGTAAACCAATCCCAAAAATATAATAACTATCGAATACAAATATATAACAGAAAAAATTAAGTTAAATAAGTATAAGAAATCAGAGTAAAAAAAGTCTAATATAAAATTAAGTCGCTAAATTCCTTAATTCATTATTTATTTGTCTACAATATATGTGAATTTGACCATGTAGTCTATAGAACTATCAGAGAATGAGAACCATGTCTCAAGTAGAATCTAGCTATATCTAGATCCACCATCTATAAAACCGCGTTTTGACGAGCTCCGCAGTATTACAAAATAATTTATTTTATCGATATCTGCTTAAAATAAAGTGAATTGAATTGTTTAACAATATTTTTATTTTTATTGAACTATGAGTGAAATATATGTAGTGCAATCTAACGAATTATATTGTTGTAAAATTAAAGCAGTCCCTAAAGGAGGGTAGTTCTATGATTAAAAATGCCGATCTTCATGTGATTACTATAGCTGAACTGAAGGGTGGTGATCTTTGTAAGACAGAAATTTCGTCTTAAGAGAAAATACCTCAAAAATAAATTTACTTACTAAGATCTTAGTAGTAATTTAAATGAATACTATAGTCGAAGTCCAGATTCCAGGATCAACAGAATTCAAATAAAACTAAGAAGGCGTCAGTTTTGAATAAAGTTAATTTGTTTAACAATATTTTTGTTGTTATTAAACTATAAGTATAAGTGCACAAACTAACTAAATAGATGTACTAATTCTTACCTCTCAACTGAATTAGAAATTGATACAGATTGAAAACTATAACAATGTACTCATAATACTTAACACTATGAAAAGCCTACAACTCGCAATCACTTCTTCCTTTCTTCAATCCTGCCTAAGTCACTCGAATCGATAAGAAAGTGGTCAAAAAGAAAAACACTTGGACATGACTTGATGAACGCGAAATTCTTCCAGCAAATCCCAAGAAAAGCGCAAACTAGTCTTTTTGGCAAAATCTGCATTGCGATACTGAGGATAACTGAATGCCCGTTACAATAAGTATAGGTAAAATGATAATTCAGTATCAAAAAAGAATAAATTTCTCTATCATACCAGCCAATCGGATTATTTCATCCGTTTCAAAAATTTCAAACAAAACAAAAAATTCTTTTAAAAAACTTGTTGATATACTAACAGACATAGACATTTTAGCAAACCCTCGATTTGGATTTCTAAGACACCTCTTAATTATATATTAATAACAGGACTACATCTTCATTGAACGGTTGCATTAATTATAAGCAACTTTGGGTAACTTCTTCTTTGCCATCTTAATTGGACCATTAATGGACGAAACTTGAAGGGATGGCATAATTTGTTATCTAGGGATTCTCTTTAAACACAACCTTAATTTTTAAATGACTGATTTTTTCCTGATATATATATATATATATATATATATATATATATATATATATATATATATATATATATATATATATATATATATCTTATTTAGCATTTATTTACCATGAAATAACTTTAATTAGTTTTATGATGAAATGATGAATGATAAAACCATTACATAGGACTCTAAAACGAAAATAAAAATGATTTTGGCAAGTTATTCTTCCAATTTATTATATATATTATTTAAAAAAACAATATTATCCTAGCAATCCACTTAAATTCAGTAGGCAATTAATTGAAAACTATTTTTTATAATTGCAATACTTAATTAGTCGAAAGAAATGCAAAAATAATCCTACTAATCGAAACACTGTGAGCAGGCTTCTAAGAGAGCAAAGATGAAAATGTTTTTCTCCCACCCGTACACGAACTCTTGAAAATGCCGACAATTCTTTTCATTAGTGAGTAGGGGAAAGTCGTTTTCAACGGACACGTATGCTCTGATCTTCCTCCAGAGCGTGCCTCAGAGTGTCTCAAATGTGGTGCGAGTTGTCACTACGTGTTCGGCAGTATCTGGAACGCGTAGAGGGTCGATGTCTCTGTTTTATAAAAATGGAGACTAGTGATACAGTGATATAGAGCCCATTCCGTTAGGTATAATTAAACCGTAATGGCTAATTCTCTGTAGAAAAGTAAAATATCATGTTCCACCTACGTTATATTCACGTTGATGTATATGATTTCTTAATGGAGTTTAACTAAATGGTAAACCTTTTTGTTAATTAAAAAAGTTTTCTGTTTTCAGAAACCATTAATTTTCCATTTTATTTAACATTTAATCATAATTACAAATAGCTCTGTTATAAACTATATTCGAAAATTATTTCCATCACCAAAGGTTGATGTTGCATTGCTGATAACTTCTTAGTTTCATTTGAATTTCGTCGATTCTAGAAAAATCTGAACTTTGACACTAGTATTTGTTTTAATAATATTTGCGTTCTAATTAACAATTAATTAATGAATGCTAAATACTGTTACTATAAAGTGTATCCAAAATTTATTTCCATCACCAAAAGTTGATGTTCCCTACTTTTAAAAACTGATTCCTTCTTAGATTTATTTGAATTTTGTCGATCCTAGAATAATCTGTAGTTTGACCGTTATATTTATTTTAATTATTTTTGCGTTGTAATTAACAATTAATCATAATTAAAATACTTCTATTATGGTCTTGTACAGGATCATTTTGGTATCCCGACTTAAAAATTTATTGCGGTGGAAACGTCTCAAACAAAAATATTCCTTAAAATATATCTCTGATCATTAGTTTTAATTATCAATTTATTACTAATTCCTTTCCATGTGTGGAAGTAAATTTAATTTTGTTGTATTTTCTTTTAATAATACATTCTCTTACAATCTCTTACAATGATCACCACCCTTCACAGTTCAGATACAATAATCAAATACAGTTGATGTGTGATAGGTCGGTATTCCTATTCATATAAATATCACCCTTCTAAGTAATGCTAATGATTTGTTTAATTAACTCCTGGGGTTTATGTGTAGTCAATTGAGCTCTTTTTAAAAATCGAAACTTCGTTTATAATGAAAGCTTCATTGTAGCTGCATTCGTTTTTTTGTTCACCATCCAATAGTCGCTAAAGTTACTACTATGATTGTTTGTATTACATTAAGACCTAAGGCTTATAGTTATCGATGACAGAATACGAGAATGTTATTATGCAATCGAAATATTTGATAAAGTACTGAAATTGTCTTTTGATTCGAATCTTCCAAAGATGTTTTCGCCTTCCACACAGCAGCAGAATCGAATAACTGAATCAATATTCAATACAGGCAGGGAAGAGCTAAGTGATAATTAATAAGAAGACTTCAAAGCCTTAAAAAGGAATATTTCATTATCATTTACTTTTAGATTATATTGGCTGGATGTATTAGAATAATCGATACCTTATACTCCAACAAAAGCTTTCTAGAGCTAATGGTAAATCAGGAAAGTGGACTCTGAATATAGAAATATTAGATTATACATAAAAGAAAAATTTATTTATTGTGTAGTTTATTTATAAATATGGGGAGCGGAGTGGCTTAGTGATAGAACAGTGAGTTGCCATGCCGGAAATCCTGGTTCTATACCCGCTGCGGGTAAGACTTTTATTTAGTCTGTTTGCAACAGGAGATGGATCATGTAGGAACTAGGACCCTCCTGCGGCTCACCTAGCCTCTATAAATATTTTAAAAATAGTGTGCCCAAAAAAGGGGGAAAAATCTGGCGGTTGAGCGTGACCTAAGACAAGTTACCTCCTTGTTTAACCATTGTCCATAAAACTGTACAGTCGCTACCATAAAGCCCAAACCCGTTCAAGGGACAACCACAAAGTGGTACAGGTTTATTAAAGATAAATATTGGAAAGTTTATTACAATAGAACCTGTACCCCTACTACCCACGAAGGGTGTTGTGTTCGGTGAGTGGTTGAGACTGTTTTGTATCTTGGACAACTGGCGGTTGAGCGTGACCTAAGACAAGTTACCTCCTTGTTTAACCATTGTCCATAAAACTGTACAGTCGCTACCATAAAGCCCAAACCCGTTCAAGGGACAACCACAAAGTGGTACAGGTTTATTAAAGATAAATATTGGAAAGTTTATTACAATAGAACCTGTACCCCTACTACCCACGAAGGGTGTTGTGTTCGGTGAGTGGTTGAGACTGTTTTGTATCTTGGACAACTGGCGGTTGAGCGTGACCTAAGACAAGTTACCTCCTTGTTTAACCATTGTCCATAAAACTGTACAGTCGCTACCATAAAGCCCAAACCCGTTCAAGGGACAACCACAAAGTGGTACAGGTTTTTTAAAAATAAATATTGGAAAGTTTATTACAGTAGAACCTGTACCCCTACAACCCACGAAGAGTGTTGTGTTCGGTGAGTGGTTGAGACTGTTTTGTATCTTGGACAACGGTTGTGCAGGGAGGTAATTTTCCGCAATCACGCTACATATATTTTGGTTAATTATTGAAATGGGGTAGCTCAGTGTGCGATGATTTACCGTGCTTGATGCTCAGAGTTTGAGACCGGCTGAGGAAGGGAAGCCTCCCAATTAAGGGTACCAATTTTATAAAGGCAGGATGAACCACAGGGATGTTTCTAGGTCTCCCAGTGTCCATTCTCGCCTGTCAACCGATTAAATAATGTACCTCCCATAGCCATAGCCGGATTTGAACCTCAGACATTAGGCACAGCAACTCAGCGCTCTACCACTGAGCTATCTCGTTCCCTTTTTTAAAGTTAAAATTTCATAAGTTAATAATAAGTTGGAAACTCTCCGTAAGGTTGGCTACCAAAAACCTATTTTCAGTTTTGTTTTTAAGAGATAATTATTCATTCAAAACGAGAGAGCTATACTTGAGCCTTAAAATTTGTGCTAGTTTGAACAAAAGCAATAAAAGGGCATATTCCCTCCCTAAATGGAAATCAGGTCCCCGCACTCTCAGGGGATTCAACTGAGCATTGAAATTCTAATTAGCTCAGTTTCGGCTTGCAATAAAAGAACTCTTATTTTCTTTTCATCTTCCTTAATAATGAAAGCATCATTAAATTTTTAAACTCGAATCCAACGAAACATTTGTGATTTTTCTTCTCAGCAATTTCACACTTTAATATTTTAACTTTAAAAAATGTGAGAGCTTAGTGTGCAGATATAATGGGCTGAGTGCCCCTGGTTCAGATACAGTTATGTGAGATAACTTGCTTAATCTTTTAACAGGTATAGATCGATCCTGTGGGATCAGCAAACCCTCCATGGGGCCCACCCAGCGATTATAAAATGTATAACTTAAAACTGGGGAAAAAATATCGTAGTTGAGTGTTATCTTGGCTGATGTGATGCACTGAACCCAAAACTCATCAGGGGCTATAGTGGCACAGGTTTTTTATTTTTTATTTTAATTTACTTTTAGTTTATTTTCTGAAATTTGATATTGATTTATTTTAAAGAAGAGATTTTTAAAAGCTCAAAAAAAAATAGAAAATCGAACTCCTATACATGATAGGTGGTTATTTGGAAAATTATTAAAATCATTTAAAGCTGCAGGCCATGATTTTTATTTAGCCTGTTTGCAGCGGGAGATGGATTATATGGGATCTAGGACCCTCCTAGAGCCCACCCAGCCTCTATAAAATATTATAATGCTATGATATCAATCTGTTTAGAACTGCTGTTTCTTACTTCTTTCAGTACTCATCAATAAAATATCCTAAGCCTTCCCATTTTATTTTTAGTCTATATACTTTGAATCTTAACCAAAATAATTTCTATTTACACTTTAATCATGCTCATATCGTAGAATCAGTAATTTTATATCTATAGAATTTATAGATATAGCAATAATTATTTTGAATTATTTATTAATAATATTTTTTTGTTCATAACAAGAATGAGGTAGCTCAGTGTGCTGAGTGCTGATTTACGGTGCTTATGTTCGGGGTATGAGCCAGGATAGACTAATAAATGGATTTAATTTGATCCTGGGCTCACCAAGCCTCTATAAATTGGATACTCTTAATACGAAAAAAAAATCCTTTCAGTTGAGCTTGATTTCGACCAAATAACCTCGCTTCAATCGTTGGCTTATAAACAGTACAGTCTCTACCATTTACTGGACCCCCAGGTCGATCGTGAGTTATAGTGGTAGATGTTTTTTTTACTTTTTTTTTAATATATTAATTTATTGATATTTAGAACTATAATAATATTACAAGTAAATCTGCTAATATGAACAATATGACATGAAAAAAACACTTGTGGAGAAACTACCCATCGCATTAGCACTCCAATAAAGTTCTATTGTGGAAGGTCTGGAGGCAATCTTCTTTTCAGACGCCTCGGAGGGTTTTCAGGAATGGTATGGGAAGCAAGTTGAGAGACTAGCGGACTTAAGTGTGTATGGAAGGATAGATATCTTGTTTAGGCCAAATCAGCAACATATGGAATATTAAGATCATGTTGGATGAGTTTGTTTGTGACATAATTAGGACCATTGAGGACTTTACGAAGGATTTTGGACTGTAAGGATTGGAATACGAGATAATTTGGTTGGTTAGTAGAGCCCCAAACCTTAACTTCTTATGTCGTAATAGGTCTCATAACTGTCATGTAAATGAGTCTTTTGTAATTATTTGGGAGCTTAGAGCTTAGAGCGTTTGTCCAGTAATTGTTGAAGTAGCCGAAAACGTTGAGCAGTTTCTTGTCTTTTCAGTCTTGTATGAGGATTACAGTGAGACGTTTGTCCAGATGGAGTCTTAGGTAACGTATCTGTTCGACATGGATCAGTGGAATATTTTTAAAGGATACAGTAGGACAGAAATTCGTAGGTTTACGACGAAGGGCGAAGGTAATTTGATGGGATTTGTTAGAATTTATTTTAATTCTCCAATTTTGACACCATTCTTGAAGGTTTGAGATATGGGATTGAAGAGATAGGGATGCAACAAATGGATCCTTATGGAGTTTGTAGAGCAGACCCGGATGCCAGATTCAATCAAAAGCCTTTTACATATTAAATTTCGTATAAATCAATATAATTTATTAATTATTTATGTGCCCTTGATTAAACGTAATTTTTCATTATTCTCAGATCGCTTCAACAAGGGTAACCAACTACTACCCGTCACCAATATGATGATATAGGCCTAGCAAAATAAAAATTGGATGTATGGCTGTTAAAATGATGTATTGAAGATGTTTAAAATAAAGGCTAGTGCTCATTCATCCGTCCAACAATGCTCATTTTATTTTATCAATTAGTAATGGGTTATTATAGAGCATTATCTGAAATCTGACTCTCGTAATGATCGTACCATCAGAAAGAAAACACATTTCTTCTGCTTACAAATAAATCAGTATGGAGTCATACTATGGTACAATATTTATCTATCAGTGTGAAAGCACTCTTAACTTCTAATGACCGTTTTTCTACTTCTTTTTAGCTGAAACTAAACTGAATATAAACAGATTCTCCGAATGTCTCCCCGAGGCTGATTGCTGTACCCACACATGGAGTTCGATTAAGGACGTGCAAATAAATTCGAGTGTTGTCGTTACTATTTACTTCAGGATTGGTTGAAGCCTTTATTTGAAACAGTCTTTTCTATGTCAGCTAAAAATAAATTGCTGCGGAATGTTGATTTATCAAGAAACCATATAAAATAGGTAACATAACAGTTATAATGAAATATTGCGAATTATTTAGAGATTTATTACTCTAAATGAATGCCGATCCTACTTCCACTTAATATTTTTTTAAATGTAGAGACAGTTTTTTATTTGGAGCTTACTTTTTTCCGTTTTAACCTTATGACCTTAAGTCTACGTGTATAACTGTAGTACAAAACCAAACGCCTTCCGGACCGCAGATCTCCACGCTATACAAATGTAATTTATTTTTTAATTTTGAAAGTGAATTCAGAAATCTTAAATGACCCAAAATTTTGAATATTTCTTCTGATAATTTTCCAAACATTAAAGAGTTCAAGGGTAAAAAATTCTCCCACTTCTATATAGTTGGATTAATGATCAAGAATCAATAAATTTTCTGTGACATAAATCAGTTCAAACTCTTATGTGGAAGCATTTTGAACGCTAGTTGGAAACGAGCCGTGAGAACAAAATGGGAGCTCGTTCTGGTTGGCAAATAGGGAAGCTAGAAAATCCTAGAGGAACTACAACTAGAAAAGTTCTGACATGGAATAAGAGCATCTTAGAGTCCAGATTCGTTAAGCAGTGTTCAAAACAATACATCAATTTTAGCACTTTCTAAAGAAGTTTTGTAGAAGTCTTCAGTTTACTTGAAAACAAGTTATACTTCCCCCGGTACGGGACAAAAATAAATCAACAAGGAATAAATTTTATTGAGAAACTATATTGTGGTTATCAGTTAGATCCCATTGATATAAATAAACATTTCACCGATAAGAAAGAACAGTAAACTCTGATGGTTGCTATCTAAATTTAGCTAAATGTTAGTAAAAGAGATCACTTCTAGGCTTTTACTATATTTATTTTTATCAAAAAATTATAAAAGCCAAGGAGCTAGAAAAAACTAAATAAATGGTAGCCCAAATTTTTTCATTGATCACTGGATTTATTTCTCATCTAGTTTACTGAAGAGGTATTACTGATACCCGATTGAATAATGCATCTCTGAATAATTATAGTTTAGAGCCTAGCTATAATTTAATATTACAAATAAAACAATATTAATTATTTTTATTGAGTTAAAAATAAGACGAATATCCATATATATTGAAAATTTATAAATATCTATAAATCAAATTTATGTTCAATTACTTAACGTTTATGAAAGGATTCCGATAGTACCTAAAGGGGTGGAAAAAATTCAAAATCTTTTTATATTTTTTGTACAAAGGATTTATTGATAGTATTATTTTTATAAATGAACTGTAATTTTATGAAAACATAAATTATGTCTTGTAATATACTTCAGTACGTTCTAGTAATGATGGTTCGAAATAGGTGAAATAAAAAAAAATCACCGAATGCATTGAAAATCATATCAGAAGTTTTTTTGCCAGTTTAGTGTTATCAATATTATTTTATTTCTTCTAACGACCTTTCCTTAATGCATAAACACCTATATATAAAATAATTATCTAAAAATAGAAATTTAGACTTAATTATTCAATGTTTATATTAGTGTTCCGATAATATCCAAGGGATAACAATTGATATTTTACGTCGGTGGAATTAGTCCAAAGTCAATGGTACCATCATAAACGAAATGTTTTGTAAAGAGCTCTGTAGAGTCTAGTTAAAAAATAATTATATGTGATAGATATGTGAAATTATAAAGAAGAAAATTATCGAACTAATTGAAGATCAGATCATAAATCATCATCGTCAGTTTGATATTTTTCTCGATTATTTTCATTTTTTTAACGACCTTTCCTCTTCCTGAGCAAACCAATTAGGATGGGTTGTTAATCCAATAATGTAATGCCAATAACATTACTTATTAGCAAAGATAACCAATAAAAAGGACAACTGCAACCTATTTTATGTCACCTATAAAACCGTTGTATGATCGAAGGAAGAGAAAATGATTAGCAATAAAGATAGATCATCAAAAGTTTATGTGCTGATTTAAGATACCATTTTAGGAAGAAAGACCTATGCTATTTTAAACCAAAAGTTTGACCCAGGTTTGATACAAACTTAGTTAAAAGATTTTGCTAAAAATAAAAAATAAATAATAATAGAATAAATAGATAGCCATGAGGACTGCCGAAAGAAGTTAAAACTCGAGACTTAGGAATGACCGTCTTTTTTTTTATTTCTAAATCAATTATAGTCAAAATTATTTAGATTTCAAATTTGTAAATTTAAATTATTCATATTAGTCTGGTTTTCACATATCGACCTGCCGTTTCCAACTATCGAATGTGAAAATCGGTACTTTTGAGGAGAGTTAAAAAAGACAGTTTCAAGGTTCAATGAACATTAGTGCCTATAGTTAAACCAATGACATTCGTTTTACACTGTTTTTGGGACTCATAGATGCCTCTATATGAATTTTATATCAATTATCAATCCTAAAACAACTGCTATAAGTCGAAAACGAAAACTGTGTTTTTTTCACATTCTATACCTTGCGATGGCAGGGACGATATATTGACACTTCGAACCATAGTTATATACATTTTCAAGTAATTTATTTACTAATCAAAACATATGATGGGCTGTTCACGCTCAATAAAAAATATCAATAATTTAATTGAAATAATAACACAGGTCTGTGATGAAAAAATTGTAGCATATTTAACTAGTGGGTTTAAAAGTTTTTGTTGTGCTGATTACGGAAAAAAATTCCATCACCCCTAGTCACAAATTGTTCTCATCGATTCATCAAAAAAGAGTTTGAAAGCTGTAAAGCTTCACAATGGTAATCGATATTCTTCTGTGCCCGTTGGACACTCAGTCCTTTTGAAAGAATGCTACGAAAATCTTGAGTTTGTGCTTAATAAGCTCGGTTATTCTGACCATAAATGGTCCGTTTGAGGGGATTTGAAAGTTATTTCCATTTTACTAGGTCAACAAAGTGGTTACATAAAGTTTCCATGTTTCTTCTGTGAATGGGATAGCTGTGACAGGAAACATCACTATATCAAGCAGACGTGGCCAATCAGAAGGGCTCTTATTCCTGGAGTTAATAATGTTGAAAAACAAAGTTTATTGGATCCTGAAAAGATGTTGCTTACTTCCACCACTTCATATCAAATTGGGGCTAATGAAACTGTTTGTGAAAACATTACCCAAAGAAGGAGAGTGTTTCAAAGCAACACTATATTCAAGTATCTTTTTGAACAGTTTCCTGGTATATCCGATGCTAAGCTGAAAGAGTGAGTCTTTGTTGGGCATGACATCAAAAAACTTTTAAAATATGAAAGCTTTGTTACAAAAATGGAAATGGAAGAAAAAATGACAGGAATTCATTTAAACTAGTTGTAACAGGCTTTCATGGTATAAAAAAACTACAAAATGTTGGGGTGCAACATGAGTGTCAAAGTTCGTTTCCTTCACTCATATCTGGAGTACTTTTCAGAAAATCTTGAGGCTGTAAGTGAGGAACAAGGAGAACGTTTCCATCAAGATATAAAAGAAATGGAGCGCAGATACCAAGGTCGATGGAATGTCACCATGATAGCAGACTATTGTTGGATATTAAAAAGGGAAAATTCAGAAGAACACATCCGAAAAAGTACGAAAAGAAGCTTTGATGGAAAAAGAAAACGTTTTTACAATGACTTATAATAAACTTTACAACACATGTTCATCAATATTATGCTCATTTGAGCTATGTATCATTGTTTTTTTGCTTTTACTTCATGTTAAAATAATAAAAGCAAATCCAAAATCGTCCGTGTTTTATACTTTTCCAAAAACTTAAACGTTTATAGTCAAGCCTTACGTGATAAAAAAAAAAATGTTATTTTTGAAATCAGCGCAAAAAACTGCATAATTATCAGTTAACTAAATAATAACAATTTTTAAAAAAGTTTTTTTGCATATCTGTGCAATTAGTTTATAAACTTGTGTTTGTATTTACTTTCATTTTTAGTATTATTAACATTTTTAATGTCAACAATACATAGATTATTTACACTTGTAATAATTTCCTAATAGGTATCGCCAGGATCGAACATATTGCTGACACGAACTAACGAGTTTACCCCCTGCCGCTAAATGTGGCTAAAGAAGAATTAACTTCATAAAAAGATTACTTATTATTAGTATTATCATTTACTAAGGATTTTTGTCTAAATTGATTAAACTATAGGTAGTCTGCTTAACTGCAATGAATGTTTTAGTGTACCTAAAATTCCAATAGAGCTCACCAGCAGCCGGAGAATTCGCCCCTCCCAATCTTGCTCCCTAAGGGTGGGCCTCCGGGTACAAAAGGAAGGAGTTAATATGTAGTCAGTATTCACACCTAACCACAAGGGTTATCTCTATACCCAATTGGCCAAACCACTTTATTGAAACTGCAAGTGTCTCCAGGAATGGCTCATATAACTGAATAAATAAATTATCTGTCCTAGTAATAGGGTCGAAAAGCTCGCCGTAAGTCGGGAGGATTGGCAGGACTGGCTTGATGTGCTCCCTCGCTGAAAAGCACTAAGGGTGGAAGAGAGAGAAATGCTTTATTTTCAGCAGTGCTGTCCATTTATATTGGATTGCCTTAATACACAGCATACTGATCAATCCAATCGGACATACCTAATGTACATTAAAATTTGTTTGTTTAAAATGCATACTTAAAAACTACAGTATAATTCTTAATTTGTACAATATTTAATACAATACAATAATACAATAATTAATACAACATGAAGAAGAAGTAATAGGGTCCGGTATATGTCAGCTCAGGAATCAGGTTTTATATATATATATATATATATATATATATATATATATATATATATATATATATAATATATATATATATGTGTGTGTGTGTGTGTATATATATATATATATCATTTCCAAGTCTATTTGAACCTTTTCAAAGTCAACTGTAACCTTTTACAAATCAAATGCTACCCTTTCCAAGTCACAAGCAACCATTTCCAATTCAAATGTAACCCTTTACGACTCAATTGTCACCATTTTTATTTCAGTTGTGACCGAAATAATGTTCCCTTTAAAAATGTTTTGAAATTTTAGCACACTGTGGAATGGGCGAAGGCCTCAGAACTTACAACGGGTTAAATCATGACAGTATTTCTAATTTTGTTATTCCTGACTCTAAAAAATGACATTGACTATGAATGACATAATTGATTTTTTCTTTCAGGCAAAAGTCTGGATTGAAGCTGAATAGAATGTTTAAATAGAAAAATTCGAACTCCTATACATTTTGGAATGATGGATGGTCATTTGGAAGATTATTAAAATTTACAAAACAAAAATAAAATTCTTTAACATTTCATCACACCTTACTTAGTAGAATTGCGGCTGCAAACAATCTCTGATAGTTACTAAGTATTTGTATCGGATATTTCTTTTTTGTGAGTCGAAATACATTCATCATGTTCTGTGTGTAACATTTAAATACTTTTAAATGAAGTATTTTAAAATTTAACAGTGTTGATTTCTCTAAATAATATTTAAAATTAAACATTGCTGTTAGTAATTATAAAAAAAATCTTAACTATAGGCAATTAAAATTTGTCGGTTTTATAATCTTTAGATATTATGTTATAATTGAATATTTAAGTGAATGTTATAAAGAATTTCTACTTCAAGTTTTTTTTTAATTTAGATCATTTTCAATCATGGACAAGCATGTAACCATTACATACTTAATTTATTCATTCGTTGTTCATATAATTAAGTTTAAAATAAAACAAAAAAAGTCAATGCGAATTTCCAAAGGGTTGGGTTTGAACGGTAACAAAGGAGTTGTACTGTTTATAAAGAGGCTTCTTAGGTTGATAGAAAAAGTTTCAAGGGTTTGAAACAACTTTAAACTTTAAACCATAAGCCTTGTGTTCATTATATGGCTGAAAAAGGTACATGAAAGTGGAATGTATTAAATTAAATAATGGGAGTTTTTAAGAAACTTTGAGTTATGTATTGGTGTAAAGTTAATTTAAGTTGCTTTACTTACTAAGACTTTTTAATTATTATTGATAATTGAAAACCTTTTTCATTTTTTAAAATATTTTTAAGAATTGTTAATTAATTACTTAAGCATAAAAGTACGAGCTTCTACTTTTCTTAATATTTTCGGAAAATATATTGTTAACACCTTTTGATGTTAACAACTTATTTACCATACATTTTCTAATTGGATCTTAATAATATTTTTCGTACTGTAATGTACCTTAATAACCTCTAATTATTATGTATTTGTTAGCTGTTTATATGTACCTACTACTATGATTAAAAGCCATCACTGCCTTTCTATCTGACCCTTATTATGAGGTATAATTAACAAGTTTATAATGCCTATAGATAATTAAAAAGCTATTATGTGATGACATTTAGCCTCAGACTTTAGGGCGCCGGTCTCATGAAGTTAATAGATTTTACCAAGTTGGTGAACACCTTTAGAACGGAACCAGCCTGCTTGTGGCGGGATGCAGGTAATTACAGGGATGGGTAAAAATCGTAATATTAATTAGGAATAATTAAAATTATTACAATGCAATTGCTATGTTTTATATTATTTTTTTTACTTCAAGTTACTGTTAAGCTTTAACTAAAAAAATATTCATTCTCAAGTTAAACACGCATAAACACGTACATAACTCATTATTTATTTTAATACTTATCAAATTATAATGAATGTCCTACATATTATTTAATTTAATATGATCATTAGTTATACTTATTATTGAAAATTTCTCATTCACTGCTAGTATATTAAAACAAACGAGGATATAGATACCACAGAGACAGGTAGTGGCAGAATCAAAAATTAAAAATATTATATAAAGTTAATCATTATTGCAGCTTTTCTCCACATTTTTACTTTTTTTAAAATAAACTATGATATTCCCTGTCCGTCTAGTGGTGAAACAATACCAATTGTTTTAATTGTAAAATCTTTCAAATCACTCGAAATCCTATTGTTCTACAACAGTTATACTGTATACCTTTATAAATTCACTAGCTTATGCCCGCGGCTTCGCTCGCGTGGAATTTGGTGTGCCACATAAAGTTTCATGAAAGATCATTTTAAATAAATAATTTAATTATTTTTTTAAAATATAAGTTACTCGTACATCCAAAATTTCAGATGTCCAACTTCAAAACTGATGAACCCCTATTACATTAAAGGAGAAAACCTTGGGTAGAATTATCCAAATTTCTTCCTTAAATTGTACAAAGAACCTATCTACAAATTTAAGTACTAAGTTCCTGATTTGCCTTTAATTATGTACTATAACGGAGGGGGAGGCATGCCTTCGTACCCTCACATAAATCTGCTCTTGGTGTAGCCTATGATCTATAACCTATTTTACTCAATAGGTTTCATCGAAATCCGTTCAGTAGTTTTTGCGTGAATGAGTAACCAACATAAAAACAATAGTTTCAATCATGTTCTTTCTGTTATTTTAACCACTATTATCATGTGATTTGCCTTTATTTATGTACTATTATGGATTCTCCACAGTACCTAAAAGACTGTCGGGGGGGGGCCGTGCCCCCGTGCCCCCCCCCCCTAAATCCGCGCTTGCTATAGCCTATGTGTTATTCTGATGTATAACCTATATTACTGTCAAGTTTCATCCAAATCCGTCCAGTAGTTTTTGCGTGAAAGAGAGACAAACATACAAACATTCACATTTATAATATTAGTAAGACAAAATAAATAGTTTCACTCATCTTCTTTCTGTTACTTTAACATCTATTATCATGTGATTTGCCTTTATTTATGTCCTATAATGGATTGTCCACAGTTCCTAAATAACACTCGAGGGAGGGGCACGTGCCCCCGTTGCTCCCCCCCTATTTCCGCGCTTACTATAGCCTATGTATTATTCTGATGTATAACCTATATTACTGTCAAGTTTCATCCAAATCCGTCCAGTAGTTTTTGCGTGAAAGAGAGACAAACATACAAACATTCACATTTATAATATTAGTAAGATTAGTAGGACATCAAAACAAATAGTTTCACTCATCTTCTTTCTGTTACTTTAACATCTATTATCATGTGATTTGCCTTTATTTATGTCCTATAATGGATTCTCCACAGTTCCTCTAAAACTGTCAGGGGAGGCACCTGTCCCCGTGCGCCCCCCCCCCCTCTAAATCCGCGCTTGCTATAGCCCATGTGTTATTCTGATGTATAACCTAAATTAGTGTAAAGTTTCATCCAAATCCGTTTAGTAGTTTTTGCGTGAAAGAGAGACTAACATACAAACTTTCACATTTATAATATTAGTAAGATTGCCTGTTGGAAACCTTTTTCTTAATGTAATGGTGAGGTAAGTAATTGATTGTGGAGTTACTAAGTTTTTAGCTCTTTATACATCAATCTTTTCAAATCTTTAGGCATCTATAGTATTTTGTTTATATGTTTGTATATTATTTATATATAAAAATTGTATATTATGGTTATAGTAACCTATTTAAGGAATTGTAGGTTCCACTTAATAAGATATTGTCCAGTACTTTAGTGTATGCTAAGAGCAATTTAAGTTTTAATTACGACCTTTTTGGAAAAAAAACCCATGAAATTTCACAAACTATCCACACTATTTATTTAATTAACATTATATTATGTATATACCTACTTATTTATTCACTTTTATTAAAGGAAAGAAAATAGAAACTATAAAAAGTATAAAACTAAAACTATGCAATTAGATACTTTAGACCTAATTAGGATCAGAGAAATAATAACAAAAATAACTTATATGGCAATAATGTTAGCATAAAGTATTGATAGAAGTATTGTTTACAAGACGATAGTAGTGCCGAGGGATGATTTTGCCCATATGGAGCTCATTGTTCCTTTAAGGTTTGGATTGGTTGGGACTATGAATGGGGATCCAATAAGTTTGATTAAAGACTAAAAATAAATTTGGTACTTTGCCAGCCACAGTCGTTCTCGAACCAGAGACCTAGGGAATATTAGGAAGATTGTACATGACAGCTGCTCTTACGCGCAGAGCGGATTTCATTTATTCACATTAATAATTCTCATTCATGGTACTATCGTATTGATTATGTTCATCAGTATGGCAGTATTTAAACATTAGTTTAGTAAATTACACATGACAAAAACAATTTTGTTTGAAAACTTTTTTAACTTTAATATTTGATTTTTGTAGATTTTTATGTGCTGAATCTAAATCTAGCCTTAGTTTTTTTTGTATCACCCAGAGTTTTCCTCATTTATCAAACCGGGAATGTCTGAGAATTACACTAAATCACCTTCTTGTTAAAAAAACTTGGGAAATTGTTTCTCTCTCGTCGTGTACACATAAATGCTGGTTCCAACCCTGAACAAGTTATTTTCTTTTCGTCTAGAGCCAAGCAATTCAGCTTCTTCTTTCGTTAAGCCAAGATCCCTACCCAAGTCGTTAAGCTCGATTTGAGTAAACAGTTTAGGCTCTATTTTCTATAAAACATTGGAATTCTTCATCCTCTTGTTCGCATAACTCCGATTGTAAATCAGAAAATACTTCCGTTGGAATAGAATTTAAATCAACTGGTGGTTGAGGGACCGGTAAATCTACACCGTGCCCTATTGGTCGGATGGCGGGCAGAAGGTTAGGGTAGCTTATTACCTTCTTGCTTTTTCAATTATGACCAGTAATATCGACACTGTAAAAGTAGCGATCATCGGAATGATTTCTTGACTCCCTCTATATCATAGATACAACTAATTTAAAGGCCTTTTTTCTCCTTTTTCAACCGTTGTCTTAGATCTTCGACACATACACATCATATGGGGCACAAGATTTATCCTGATCACCAAGTTTAGTTCCAAAGTATGATAGATAAACTTTTCGACAAAATCTGTAATGTTTCTTTGGTGTTTTTTAATCAAAAACTCACCACAAATATAACAAACACTGTCAGGAGAATTTTTACAACCGCGATGAGACATTGTACGGAGCACATGTACAGTGAGGTTAGGTTGACAGTAAACCAAACATCAGCTGTTAACAGAAAAAGAATAAACCTCTTTTGGTCAGAAAATGTGTTTCAGCAGTGCTACCAACTTCATCCACACCAATAGACCTAGTTTTGGTTATTGGTTTGATAGACCTATATAATAATAATAACAAAAGCTATTATGATGCATCCTTTACAGAACAAAAAAGTCTCTCCCTTGGGAGGTATGAGTCTGTTTAACAAAAATTTACAAAATTTACTTTTCTTCAATGAATATAGTATTTACATTATATTATTTACAGTATTTAAAACATTTAAAATAATATTATTATAAAAAGTAAGAACATTTTTGCCAATAATTAAACAAAAGGTTTTGTCCATTTATTTATTGCATGTTCTTTATAACCTTGGTCCATATGTCCCTGTTCCTTGTCACAGTAGCCCAACAGTCTCCTACTCTTTGTACGATCTCATCTCGCCATCCTGTAAATGGTCTTCCTTTCCTTCTCTTGTGGTCTATTGGTATCCATTCTGTTGCAATTGCGACCATCTTTTTGTATTGAGTCTGGCAGCATATCCGGCCCACCTCCATTTCAGTTGCTGTGATTCTTTTATTAGGATTTTAACTTTTATCCTAGCCTGTACGTTTCTGTTGCTGATGTGGTCTTTTCTTCTGATACCATCATACTTCTAGAAAATTGTATTTGCGTCCTCTCTAATTTCTTGTAATAGCTTTCCGTTGCTGACCATTTCTGTGAACCAAACCATATTACCGGGTAAAGGACCTATCTATCTATCTATCTCTCTCTCTCTCTCTCTCTCTCTCTCTCTCTCTCTCTCTCTCTCTCTCTATATATATATATATATATATATATATATATATATATATATACATATATATATATATATATATATTATTGATTTTATAGACCTCCAAAGTGAGGGTCAAATAGGAATTGTGGGTGATACAGCTTTTTTAATATCATATTTGGATTCAGTACCCTAAAAACTATAGGAATAGGGTATTTTCAGTACAAAGATTTTTTCATTGTTAGCCTGTGTTATCGAGAATTAAACGGTAATAAACCTAGAATAATCCTGATAGCCTCAAATTGGATTTGAATTGGGACCTGCAGGACTTGAGATTATCAATAGTGCTTACAAATTTGTTGCATTGGTTAAGACGGGCTCAGCTGAATCCTAATCATTAATCGCACACTAGATTGAAAGCGAACACGAGATGGCCACAGATGTTTGACAGTTAGCTCCGGGAGCCAGAATGTCATCAATCTATTCACTATTCAATTTCCTCTAGTGCCTTTAAGAGGCCCTATTCAATGCCCGCTTTTCCATTTCAGGGCTGTTCAATTTGTCGGGTCAAATGCCGCTCTTACGTCTGAGCGATGTGGACGACCTCTTTTAGAAAAGGCTGTGGGTGGTTATATTAAAACCTTTATGTGCGTCTTTTACCAGTCTAAAAATATCAAAATTTATAAGAATAATAATGAAAGGCTTAGCGAACGAGAAGGAAGCCAATAAACGCTCACGCCTTGGCCTACCCATCGTTGTATACTAGTAGTAGCGCTAGTTAATTTTGTGAGCATTAGTTTATTACTAAACCATGCAACTTTATTAATTCATCTCAGCTGGCTGTTTGTACAAGGTGTACCCTCACAACTTTTGTCGTACTACCTCCTTATGTTTTTTGTTCATCCAAAATAACGTTTTTCATCATTAAAATTTTTCTTATTATGTAATTTATTAAAAAACATTCAATCGTATTAATACCAATTATATTAGTACAATTCATCCACAGAAACGGAAGGGTGGAACTATTTATTGACTCAGTAAAATGTGAAGAATGTCGTTTGGTGAATCTTATAACTGTAAATGACGTTCATGAAAATTCTTAGTAGATAAGCAGTTTTTTATTTAATTATGGATTACCTGAAATACATAGAAGGGGTGGATCAAATATATTTACCATAGACTATATATCTGAATCATCGATGAATAAGTGTTTAAGTCGAATTTTGTGCAATGCGAGTTAATTGTACTGAGGGAAGGGGAATCGTGTCATTATCATAATTTTGGCTTGAAAGGGAATTGTAATATAAGCTATAAATTCATTTCAAACCAATTCCTGACTTAGAGACTTACTCACTACGAAAGTAACACGAAACTCATATCGGGGAACTTCCAACTTAACCACTTATTCTGTAGATATTATCAAGTAGATAATTTTTTTTTTGGGGGGGGGGCAGGGGTTGGACTATCGTTGAGGTACATAAATCTGTGTCCTAGAATGCTTATGTTAAACTATTATCCCTCTAACCGGTGAACTTATTTCGTTACTTTTTTTTGTTTAGTAGGGTATCGACCACTAATACAACAGGTTGCAAAAAAAAAACTTTAAAATCTTCAGGACATTACATCTAAAAGGGTGAAAGTGATTTTTAGGTAGCTTGCCTACAGTCTGCTGCTTAAATATTTTTAGTATATTTGAATCTAGAAAAGTTATGGGTCATCCTATAAGGAGTCAATACAGTTCACTTCTAACTCTCAGATGTTCGTGAATTTTATCGATTAAATATGTACTTATATATTTTTTATGAAGAAATATAAACTGGTTGATTTATAATTATGTTGAAACACTTGTGACCTGTAAAATAAATAATGACTAGTGGATCAGCACACATAGACAAGCCTTTTATTGCGAATATCTGGACATACCGTGCCTGTATTGTTTCCAGTCACATAAATTTTATTATATTTTATATGTTTTATTCAATCACTAATTTATAGACAAATCATTCATCACCCCAATAGACATCGAATATCAACCTATTTAGTAATTTAATATGAGTTAAATCAGGTTATAAAATCAAAGTAGATATACATATATTTGTTTCTATTAATTTACAATGAAACATTATTAACTAATATGGTCTAAAAAATCCTTACCACTATATATATATATATATATATATATATATATATATATATATATATGAAGAATCTTAGGTTGATTACGTGATAGAGACTGTATGGTTTAATTGACAACGGTTGAGATGTAGGGTGATTTGTCCTAGATTACCCTCAACCGCCCAGATTTTTCTGATTTTCCTAGTTAAGAATATCTTCTTTATAGAAGCTGGCTGTGCCACTGGAGTGTCTCCGCCGTCCAAAGGCTCATTAACCTATGTTAACAGATTAAATAAATTATCTGCTGATCTAGATCAGAACTCTGAACCTTCGGCATAGCAACTCAACGCCCTGCTATTGAGTTACCCTTCTCCCTAATTTATATGGTATAAGAAGAGCTTTATTATCTTCAGCTTAATTTAAGCTTAAGTTAGCCGCGAATTTCCAACTTATCGAGATTTATTATTTTTTTCGAAAGGATTTTATCTTTTGCCAAGATAAAAACTTCTCAATAAGATAAATCTCAGGAGGAGCAAGAGCATCAAGAAATAAATTTTGGTTAGTGGCTAACTTGTTGGCAGTATATTATGGCCCTACGGAAAGGGCTTAGGGCCTGACATCGCTGAAACATGCCTCGACACTTATTGCTAAGGGAGGAGTTTATTTTAAGGCTAAAATGACGTACGAAATTTTTACAGTGATTTTTTTTTACACTGAATAAATTTAATTTAACTATTAAAATTTTGTCCAAAGCGAGTTAATTGTACCGAGGGAAGGGGAATCGTGTCATTATCGTAGTTTTGGCTTGAATGGGAGTTGTAATACAAACGATAAATTCATTTCAAGGCAATTCCTGACTTAGAGACATTATATATCAAAGTGCCACATTCAATTTTTGTTTCAATTGTTGTTTTTCAATTTTGTTTTCGGTTTTTCATGTAATAATTACATGAAATTATAATTAAAAGTTTACGTATAACTTTATTAGGGACATATGCATACATATAACTTTATCTAAGACAGTAAAGAAAAGGGAGATGAGGAAACAATGAGGCTTATAGAAAAAAAATTAAAGGAGCTCAAAATAGCTAAAATATAGTGATATTTTTTTTAATCAATTTAAAGGAGGTATTGTTGATATATTTTTCGTAATAGCCTGACACCTTATATAGCGGCTAAGGCACTCCAGATCTGTTTTGTTACCTTTATGTCGTAACGATATACATTTTACTAATTTTAATTGATTCGTGAAAATAACGCTCTGTTTTTATACAATCAGGTGCAAAAGAAATACTATAGTAATTTATTAGCCGTGCCATGAAATTTTAATCAAGCAGTACATGGTAATCGAGTCTCCCGCCTTTAACGGTTAAACTGGAAATCCTTTTAATTTAACTTTATTTTATTAATTATTTGTTTTATGGTTAAATGGTTTACAAGAGTTTAGTTTTAGTTTTATTTTTCTTTAAAAAAGTATAGTTGGAAGTTATTTTTCAGAGTTAAAACTTAAAAAAAAAATTAAAACTTAGCTCGGGCTTAAAAAAAGGTGAATTGCTCTCACCTCTACTATTTAATTTAAAACTGTTGTATGTCATTGGAAAGGTGATGCGCACACAGTGAGACTGGAATCCGGTTGGTAAAACATCCTTGTGTCGGATTTATGGATGATTTGCTTCTGTCGGATGATATTTCGAATTTAATGGATATTACACGGCTTTGTAAAGTTATTAATTAGTCGAGGTTATTAATGATTTATGAGATAAAGTATTACTCACTAATTTGGATGACTTCTAGACTTTGAGCTTTGATGTTATCCTTTGAAGGGACTTTATTGAAAGATACCGCAGGAATCCGAGCTAATTGGGGAAAGATATTAGAGCTAAGTGGAATCGAATGAGGAACCTTTTCAATTAGTATTCAGTTCCTCGATTTTGGGAGAGCTGCTCTTTTGGGGATCTCTTTACGGGGCTTATAATAAATCTCCTTAATTTCTAATGATACGAGGGATATTTTTTCGAGATAGGGACGGTAAATGTTTACAAAAAACTTATTTTTGTTCAAATTGAGTCGTTAAAATATATGATCATTAGTTAACAACCTGAGAGCCTTTAACAAACTATTGTTAATATTAGTATTAATTATTAATAAAACCACCGTAAAGATAAAGAATACCAATCTTCCCGTCAACAATTTTCCTCCACTCGGAGTGATCCTCTGCAGATCTCCTTGTTCTCACTCCCAGAAGCTGCAGCTCTTCAGCCACTGTTGCCTGGGTCTACCTCTTACTCTTCCTCCTCCTGGATGTCCCTGCATTATCTACCTGAGGTATTCTTTCCTGATCCATTTGATGCATGTTTCTAACCGTCTTATTCTCCTGTTTTTGATATATGAAACTAAATTGGGGTCTTTAAATAGGTTTCTAATTACTTTATTGGTTTTTTATTTTGTATGTATTTTGGACTTTAGAATACTAATGCCTGCTTACAATTATAAACGAAGAATATTATCACACTCAAGAAATAAAAAGTGAAATGGAGGTTACAAGATCAACCTTATTATTAAGATATAACATATTTATAGATAGACTTATTATTATTAAATAATATAAATATATTAAAGATTATAATATTAGGCTTAAATGCTATATGTAGTTGAAGCCTACAAAAAAGTGAAAAAGATAATTTGAAACATGGGTATGTGGAGCTGTTTGCTCGAAATCCCTTGGACTGACATAATTACTAATCGGGAGGTTTTGCTCGGGACACGGGAAGTTTATTTCTTTAATATGAGTGAGTAAAAAATCAAAAAGTGATATAAATTATAAATAGGATTCAACAGGAAAAATGCTGAAAACAAAGCTTTAAGACTTTAAAAATTGGAAATTCTCTTTTAATTGCTGTAAAAATGTTTGATGTCACGTATTTGGTGACTTGTTTCTTTTTGAAATCACTATGCGTGATAACAGAAGTTTTTGACGATTTAGAATATTGCTTAATTGGACCTACTTACACTGACTCTAGCAGCGTTGATGGGAACCCGCATTATCAATCCGTTGATTATCAGCAAACACACAAATATGGTCATGATATAGTATTAAAATATTTTATTTATCTTTTAATAGAAGTAAACAGAACTTTCTGCGAATGAAAACTAACTAATAAAAGATAAAGACAGAATAAAGACAGAAGGGACTCGCAAATTAAAAAAAAACTATTCCTAGGTTTGTTGGAGCCGGAAGCAACAACTACAAGCCCCGGAGTTGTGATTACTTGGACCCAGATTCCTTAATACGGGAAAATAACCAGCCAGCGCCTAGGGCTCGACAATAGCCAACCTCTTTCCTCTTTTAAAAAAAAAGTAATTTGCCCGTAGCGTCCTCAGGGGCGATAAGGAGCTCCAGGGAGCACTCCTTAACAAAACTCTTAAGATACAGAGATGTTCACTTATGTTATTCATTTCTCTAATAAAAGTAGCAATAATTTTTATTTATTAATTTTATTTGTGTAATTCAAGTGAGGCTTGAATTAATTTAAAGTATTAAATATCAATTAATTAATCTTTTTGTTCTGGGCATTCTAATTCTAGTTCTATCATTTTATTTCATTATGAAATCTAGTAAAAAAGTATATCTGAAAATTAAATTGATTTATTTTCTAGCCTGGAAAAAAAAATTAACAACAATAATAAAATAAGATGAAGAGATAAGGTTGGAAACAAAGCATACTTCGTTTTGCTTAACCAATAAGAAGCAGACTGCTGAGTAGAACCACGAAGGTGAGAAATTACAAGACACTCATTAGACCAATTATAAATTATGCTGGTCAGACAGGCTTGAAGGAAAAATGCGCCGACGAATATTCGGCCCAGTGCGAGAAGCTGGACATGGAAGTATATCAGATATATGAGGAGATCAAAGTGTTTCTATTAATGAAGGTACAATATGTGAAATGATTGGGGCATCTGAACAGAATGAATGATTCAAGAGCTGCTAAATGACTTTATAACTAAGACCTAGATGAACCAAGCCTAGGAGATAGACCGTGGACTGTTTTTTTGGCGACCTCCTCAACCTGGCAGGAGATAGAAGTGGACAGACCTGATAAGCAGGAAAGGGACAATTACAGGTCTGTTGTACCAATTGAAAAGAATAATAAAATACCATGATAAATTTGAAGACTCGATGCCGATACAACTAATCACTGCTTCCTCCTTTCAGGTATTTCTCCCAAGCACGATCCTGTGACGCAAGCCTCTCCATTTTCCCACCGACTCAATCTATTTCTCGGAAATTTACCGGCTCAGCAAAAATTCATTATTTACAAACACCAACCACTTAACAACCGATCTCAATTTCGAGATGCTTGCGTAAACTCGTCAACACTCCATTTTATGGAGAGGTTGTGAGTTGACTCATCCATTTTTAGACCGAATATTCGATGCAATAGTAATAGTTAGTTTCGAATACTTTAGGGCCTTTTTTATCCTTAGCACGAAGTAGCCACGTTTCTCAAACAAAAATATCAGTTGGATTATAATTCTATAAATTTTAATTGTTTCAGATAAAATGTGAGAGGTAAATTAACTCGCACTCTTGAACTTTTTTTTTCAATCATGTTACACCCGAAGTACTTATACTTTAAAATATTCAAAATTATTCCCTACTAAACAACCAAAATAACCCTCGACTCTGCTACTTTCCATGTGCTCCGACTTAACCGAATTTACTCTAGTCCTACTTCATCACCGATTTTCATCACAGAATTCTCTTGCAGCCCTGAAGAAGTCAGCAGCATGGCTGGCGAAACGTTGGCGAAAAATTTATCAACACTGTCTAAACCAGAAGAAATCAACAAGTCTTTTGTAATAATAGTGGCCATGGAAACCTAAAAGAGTATTTATCTATCAATTGTCCTATGATTAATTTTATTAAATTAATAAAATAAAATAATAATAATAACAAATATATAAGTATAACAAGAAATTAATTGTTAAAACACAATAAACTATTCAATATAATGTAAATAGAATACAAATCACAATATACAAGTTAAATCTTTTTTGTCTAATTATTATAATAATAACCATATTTTTTTTATAGCTGGAGCATTTTTTTCTGAAATCTGATATATTAATTTATTTTTTCAATAATATAATGTAATACTAGTGTCTGGAAGATATGGTTATAGCCGATTTCCTATCTTCCAGGGACAATAATTCCTTCGTTCTTTCCTATGAAATATATCTTACCTTTCCACTCTTATGATCTTTTCTAACACCCTATCTTTCCCCAGTTTTTACCCAGCCACTGGATTCATTTCTTCAACTGTCTTAGCATTTTCTGTTTAGTTCGAAATATTATTCCATTAGGAAATGAATGTTATATAACAGCACTATTTATTCGTTCCAGAACATTACTTATAACTGCATTTAATTAGTTTTATTTTTTATGACATTCTCCTCATTTCATTGATGAGGGATGTGATGCCAATACAAATACTAATACGAGAAGGCTATCTATGTATATAAAATAGCTTGTAATAATATAAATAAGGTTATAATATTTAGTTTTATTAAGTAGAAGTGCGTTCTTCCCCATCCAAAAATATTTAGGACGTTTTAGGTGTTATTTTTATAATCTCATTGACCAGCTCATAAAAATACTCGAAAACTGTTACTGATTTCACTCTATAGAAAATAATTGTCAATACAGATTGAGATAAAATTGTTTGATTTGGATGTGAGAGGTGTCTATAGTAAGGCGGTAAAGTTGACATATTTTGCATGATGATGATACCTGATCCTCTGAAACTCATGGGAGTACAGGTCAAAAGAAGCCTGATCTGTCTGATTATGTTTCATTTTTTATAAATTATTGATTATTACATATTATTTTTTATAATTATTACTTATAATAATTAGAAGTTTAATTTAATGTCTGTATGCAGTATTTTTGTTGTCTAACTAAGTTGTCGGTGTTAGGTATCAGTGGAGACACGAAGACATTGTACATATATTTTGTGATAAAACACACATATACATTAATGCATATATATAAACATATACGGAAGAGACAAAGTTTGCTGTGGTCCCCCTCTCCATGAAACTGTTTCTTAGAACTACTGGTATTACCCTAACACGTCTAGAAGTTTCCTCTCTTCTGACTTCACTTTAAGCAGCAATGTAACTTGCCACACAGGCATTTTTTCAGTAAAGCACTCCCCTTATTTTTCAGTAAAGAGTTTACGCAAAGAATTTTATGCGCCAGTTTAATGAAAAGAGTAAATGAAGAACTTTTCCCCAGGAAAACCATGATTTTATGATGACGCTTCTTCCATCATAAGTTAAAGGGTTTTCGATCTGAACACCCTTGCAAGATGATTTTCTCCTGCTTCATCGCGACAAAATGAAGCGTGTGTATTTCATGTTCCCCTTTTTTATTCACTTTCATTTTACGTCTTTTTTACGCCTGAATTTTCTTATGGTCTTTTGGATAGCTAAAATTTTTTAAAATGTCCTTACACCTTTTATATAACATTATAAACAGCGCAAAAATGAATAGGGATACCACTAATTTTGTTCTATATATTTTGCCTAGTATTTTAATATTATTTTTATTATAAAAAGCATTAATAATTTTTAGAAGTTATACTACATTAAATATTACAGTATTAGAATGTACAAAAATTCCATAATAATATAAATGATAGGTAAAGTAAATACTATAAAATTAGCAATATCTCTATTTATTTTTGCGTAGATATATATAGAATAATTTTCTTATTATATCTACATAAAATTAAATGATTATTATCTCTATAACTAAGCGGAGTGACACAGATGTATTGCGCGGGCAGACTTAATCTAATTGCATTTGGAGATGGATCCTCTTGGGGCTCACCCAGCCTCTACAAAGTGGGTACCCAAAGTAAGGAGGAAAAATCGGACGTTTGAGCGTGATCTAGGACAATCACCTCTCAGCGCAACCGTTGTCCAAGAAACAGTACACTCTGTACCACATATTGAACCCTGCCGTGATACAAGTTATCTCCATGATTATTTCTGAAAAATGAATTTGTATTTAAAAAGAAATGAGTCGATAAATATTTTGAAATCATATATAGACAGTATTTTTTTTTACTGTCTGTTTCATCGATTTAATTCGGAATTATTAATGATAAAATTTTCAAAACAATAATAAAATTAAGTAATCAATGCTTCAAAATAATAACCCAAAACTTAAACCTATTATAAATAAAACAAAACGATTATTATTTAATTATAAAATCTACCAACGTATAGACTAAGTGTAAACGCTATTTGATTCAAGCTTAAAAATAAACGAAACTTGTTGAAATACATTTTCAAATGTCAAAATGTGGGGAATTATGCAACTTGATTTAAAGCTTTTTTAATACTCTATGTGTACATGCAACTAATATGTGTTGAACACAAACAGTATATCATGAGTGATTCCTCATATGAGTTGAATTATGTTCTCATAAGGTAGTTTCTGTGTCTGATTAATAGTTCTAGCATTGTAGCTACTGAGATTAATGATAGAGGAACCAGAAACAAATTTGATACTATTCTTGAAAATATGACTCCAAATATTTAATCTTTTGATTAGCCAAAATCTAATGATTAAGAAACGTACTGCTTTTTAAGAAAAACAATTGAAGCAATAAATTTTAAGCACATCAGTTAATTATAAATTTTAATCATAACGTTAAGTCCATCCATCAAACAAAATATGATCGGTTTTATTGATGTTTAATTAGTTTTCCTTCTTTGTTCTAATTTTATAACCAATTTTGACGCCACATTGGATTTTCTGAAATACCAGAGTAGCTTTGAGACTAGGCATCATAGACAGAACAGGTTTTCCGATGTGCCTAACAATTAACTATAAATGCCGAAGTTTCATTCCATCCGACGATTACCTGATTTTAGTGAAGGTTGCTGGAATAATAAATATATAAAATATTAAAAAATGGGCACAAAACCCGAATAAATAAAGGTAGAATAAACGATTTACTTTGATGTAGCCATTCGTTTTAAAAGCGCTATAAAACCAGTTTTATTTCATTTGCGGTAGTTTACTAGTTCCCTAAATATTTTAATTCCCTACCTACAGCCGGTTGTAAAATTTTACTCTTCTGGTAAAATATTTTTACGATAATTAACTTTTTTTTTGTAGCTGGAATAAATCAAGGGCCTAAAGGATACGTTAAGAGTTGTACCTTTTTACTTAACGTCGTATTCAATTCTTTATTTTTTTTATTATGATTTATTATGCTATTTCGTTTTAAGAAGTTCAGTAAACTTGGATCGCATTAAACAGATTGAAATTAAAAAAAAGAGGATAATTGTTTTTTTCTTTATGAAGTTCTTTATTTCAATGCCTTTAATACAGAAGTTGAAATAAAGTGCAAAATTGGTAATCCCTGGATCTTTCTAATTACAAATATACAAAGATAAACAGTATTTTTATTTTTTTTAAATCACTATGGACTACATTTCTTCAACTCTCTATTTTTTTCTATCTCCTCTGCTCCCGAGTCTCCTTCATTGTTTTTTTCTTCTTCTATTTTGTCATGGCAGTCCCTGCTTTATTTCTAGGCGCCTACTGGAAATCCATACGTTTGTACAATTTTGCCTTTAGAGACGATCCCTCCATAATACACCCTAGTCTCTTCTTCAGTAGAGCCCATCTTCTTCAGCTCCTACATATCTTTTTCCACTTCTACAAAACATGTATTCTTTAATTTTAGTTTCCAAATATTTGAAAAGTCTTCCTGTTAATCGTCTTGGCTCTAATTCTGCATTGGTGTCCATAGAATGAAGTTCGTTTTTTTTTTCAGAATTCATCTTTATTTTTCCACTTTTTTATACAAATCATTGTTAAGGCGTCACTAGTATTCATTTTCAACTTTTACTGGGCTCAAGACTTTTCTAAGTATTTTCCTTACTTCAATTTCGAGCTCCTCGGCCAGCCTTCTCCCTTTCAGAGTTTTGAATTCTGCCGCACACAATGCTTCTAGCCTAATTACTGTTGAATAATGTCGATTTTTTGCGTCAACAGAGATCGTATTTATATCACATACACCCTGATTTAAATTTTCAGCTAACTTTAGTTTTTCTTTTTAATTCTTGATGTCAATGCTTCTTTCTGGGACAAATTTTACTGGAATTCTTTCTCTTATTATTAATTTCTTTTGTTAGAGTATGGCAGTAGCAGGCAGTAATTTATGACACCAGTAATCATCCTCATTTTCATTTAATTTCCCTTAAATAAAACCTAATGATTGTAAATTTTAATAAATCAAAGATTACAACTAAGTACAAATTATAAGAGAGTAAAAATAAAATAATTAACAAAATTATATAACCTATTAGATATGAACAATTAATAACTATATGCTGTTTTAAAATACTTAATTTTTAATAAAATTACAAAACATAACTTTAACCTCTATTCAGAAAACTACCCTATCTCTACAACTAAACACAATTACACTAAAATAAAAAAAAAAATACATATGATAGAATAAACAGTCAAGATGCAGTAAATACTATTTTTTTGTTGTCAAAGAAGACGTTCTATGCAAACATTTAAGACTAACATTTCTTGTTAGCATTAGAACATAATAAAATTTAATAACTAAGCTATCTAGGTTTGTATGCCAGCTACTATTTATACGATACTTGTCAATAAAAGTCTATTCAAACATTAATTATAAAGTTTGTTATTTCCGTTCTCCACTTGATTATTTAATGATATTTTTTCTTCTGTAATAATTTATAGTATCTTAGTTTTTGTATTTATTTTTCAATTTTATTCTACAATTAAATTGCTTTACTTTTTTTTTCTTAGTTATCTCTTATCGACTTTTGATTTACTCCTTTATTTTCGCCCATCATATTTGTGCATCTGATTTAATATTAAGTCCTGAAGATGGCTTACAAAATTATATCCATAGAACGTTCGAACTCAAACGTTAGAAATATTAATGTAACCTTTTTTACGTGTAATTAGAGTGCTGCCAGTGGGTAGTATCTCTACATGTCCTATCATGTATTATTTACTCTTATAGCAATTGTACTAGATGTATGTATTACAGTTGTACAACTCAATAAAATAATCAAATCAAACCTTTTTTAAAAAGATTATTTATTGAAATTAAAGTTGTATTAAAACAATACAAAAAGCAGATAAAATGGCATGGATAAAGGCAAGTAGAGTTACTACACTACCCAGTGGTAGTACAATCAAAAAATCAACTAAGGACACGAGGTCGTCTTCTTTTCAGACGTCTCGGAGAATTATCGAGAAGTAAAGAAGTAACTAGGTTTGAAATGGTGGGTTCGAGTGGGAATAATAAAGTTTGTAATGAAAGGAATGGAATCGGGTTCGGCCAAAATTAACAACAAATGAGACATTGAATTCATTTTGCATGACTTCATTAGTAACAAAGTAAGGAGCATTAAGGATTTTAGATTGCAAGGATTGAATACAAGAGGAATTCTATGGTTATGTGGAGTCCCAAAGGCCTACTCCGTGTGTCTAAATAGGTGTTATAATAGTCATGTATATGAGTCGTTTGTAATTAATTGGGAGCTTAGAGCGTTAGTAACTGTTGCAGGAACCAGAAACGGGGAGCATTATTTGTCTTTTCGGTCTAGTAGGAAGATTTCAAGTTAAACGTTTGTAAAGATGTAATCCTAGACATCAGATTTTTTCCACACGAGTCTGTGGGATATTATTAAATTGCACTGGAGGACACTGGACACTGGAAGTCTTCGGTTTCCGAAGAAGGGTAAAGGTGATTTGACGGGATGACACCATTCATCAAGATCTTTTTTCTTTTTTTTCCATGAATATGCTCTAAAGATCACACGAACATCATATCTCTCATGCTTTCTTCTTCTCTCTGTTTCCTCTTTTCCCATATGTCCTTCATCTAGGTCTTTAATATAACCTACATAAGAAATGATCTACTTACAGTAGTTTTTTTTCTTCAAAAGATTGAAATTAAACTGAAAAAAATAAGGAGCAGCTAGGCAGTCGTCATCTCATTTAATTTTTCATTATTTTGGCGGAATCATGATCGCTTATGATCGACCGATTTATTCTCGATTCTTTTTTAATCTTTTTCATATCCTTTATTTTCCAAATCGGCTATTCTTAGCCTTACGTGTTTTTTTAAAAATAATGATAACTTTAACAGAAGGTAAAAGTGTGGATACAAGAGACACCCCTAACTGTACATTATCAGATTATTTAAAAGAGATAAATATATAATAGTTTTTTTTTCATATAAAATAGTTATAATGTAATAACAAACTGAACGGTAATAGAAGCTCTTACTCTGAACAACTCTTAGGTAATAGAATTCACATCAGAATATCTTTCAAGAATCTCGGTTTTAGTCTTTGGGATGAAATAGGTTCGCCTATGTTGAATGCTATAGCCCCTTTGACTGCTGGGATTCCGGTCTTAAATCTAGTGTAACGCTTTTTAATGAATTCTCCAATCGTCTCTAGTTTTAGCTCTCGGTTCGATTCTTAGAATACACAGAAGGTATCACTTAACGAAAGGATAGGGGAAAGGGATGCAAGAAGTTCAGACAATAACTAAGATGAGTATTCGTTCACCAGTGCGCTTCGTGAGTCGAACCAGTCCATGCTTGTTCTAAAAAATAAATGATTGCCTTCAATACGAAAATTAATATCGTTATTGCGGATGCCATGGTTAGTTTCCTGTACATTTTGTTCAGAGAAAATTTATATTTTCCATTAAATCGTGAAATTCACACGAAAATCTGAAATATTAAATTGGAAATTTATTTATGTTTTATAAGTACAATTTACAGGTATCAAGGCTTTATTCTTCAAAAGAAGAAAGTTATAACTCCAAAAACATAATATTTCAATAGAGCTATTAGAAAGTTTCATGGGTAAAAAAAAAATAATATTTGGGTATTGGTAAAGCAAAGCATTGTAATTGTAATGATAGTATTGAAATTCTTGTAGTCCCATTAGAAAATTTTTAAAAGTTTGAAACTTTTTTCATTTTAACTTGTATCATTATTCCCGTAAAACTTCAAACTCAAACCCAATATAACTAAAAATATGACTTTATTTAAAAAAAAAAAACATGCTGGAAATAAGATACCAGCATACAATTTTTGGCACTTCCCAGTAGGAATTGGTCTCCAGGGAAGTTAGACCATCACTCCCTAAGGGGAAGGCATACATAAATTAACAAGCAAAAATTGTATATAGTATCTGTAGTAAAATTATTCTAATTTTTGTTATTTTAATAATTCCTGTTAATTTTTTGTAATAAAGGCTTTATTCATTATCCATTCATATGGTTTGTGGAGGATGAGAAAAAAAGATACCAGACGCCTTAAAATACCGAAATGTAACATGAGGCATTTGTTTTATATAGAAGCATTTTCAGATATTTGTTGTAAATTGGTAATATATTGTAGGAGGATGCGAAAAAAAGATACCAGATGTGTCAATGTTGAATTAAAAACTTTCATTCAATACAATTACTACTGAAGGCTTAACTCAAAAATTCTAAATTTTGAGTTATCTCGTAGTTGTTTTGAAATTAATGACCTAAGGGTTTTACGCTTTTGTTTATTGGAAGGGCATAAACAGTTTATTTTTGAACGCAAAGGTATTGAAACTTCTCTCGAACAGGTATAGTGGAACGTTCCCGAAATATGTACAGGGTCCGTTGTAAGAATAAAATGTTCAACCTACCATTTTATTTTAATTATATATTGAAAATAAAATGTGATTCTTTAGAAAAATTAAGGTATTACTTAATGTAATAAAAAAAAAATTAACGTTGGTCATATTAATCTGGTCGAGTTTCCTTGAAAATTTAAGATAGAATACGTTTCAGCGTCGAAAAATACATTAAAAATATGTGTCGCGGGTTATGTTAAAATTGTGGCCTACATTGCGTTTCAGACAATATGCACGTTCTTATCGCATGTGATAAGCTCTTTATCACTTGCTACAAACCTAAGTGCTTTATTAAAACAATCAATGTTCCCTATTATTAATGGGTTTCATGTTCATTACGATACGGAGAATAGTAGATATAATTGATTGTGAATTTATCAGACGAATGCACAACAAATCAATAAGAAACAATATTTCTAACAATAAAAAAGAATAAATAGTTTTGAGATGAAAAGAGTTGACTGGATGGTCTTATGTAAAGGAGATAGTTGGGGGGTGCAGTCAATAAGAACACCGAATAAATGAAGTACTTATATTATGTGCCGACGTTTCGACCTACAGTGTAGGTCATCTTCAGGGCTAACAGAGAAACAAACAGAACAAAAAATGTAAACACATAAAAGTTGTACAGTAACAATAATAGTGACAAATAATGTAGAAAAATATAAAGTGGCAGATATGAAAATAGAAGATAAAGAATATTAAAAAGGAGCCAGATTATAATAAAATAAAGATATAGACAGATTTAAAAAATTAATGATAATGAAAAGGCAACTAGTGGCAGACATAATAAAATTATGATAAAGACAAATATAACAAAATTATTGAAATAGTGACAGATATAATTATAGAAAATGTGATAGAATAAAATAAAATTAAGATAAAGACAGATATAACAAAATATATTGATAATGAAAAGAAAATGAAAATAATGGCAGATATAATAAAGTAAGACAGATTTAATAAAATTAAAGAAAATGAGCAGAAATGATAAATAATAAATAACGCATATAAAATAAAAAATAGAAAATAAGTGTACAGAATGGATAGTACAGTACAAAATAATAAAATAAAGGAAAATCAAAAGGAGGAGTTAAACAAAAGAAACAAAAATGAGGATATATACATATAAAGAAAGGTTGGAATATAAAGAATACAGAAAAACTAGTAAAATAAAGGTATAAAATGTATGATAACGGACATGATGATGTTACCAAGTTACAGAAAAGTATGGAACTATATGTACAATAACAAATGTGAATAATAGAAATACTATTGTACAATAACAACAGTGTACAATGACTGTTGTGAAAATATAGTTGATAGGAATAGAATATGAAAAGTTAAAATAGGTGAAAACGCTAGTACAGTAACAATAGTTTACAATGTATGTATGAAAAAAAATTAGATGGGATTAATGAATTAGAAAAATAAAATAGGTGTTGAAAAATATGAACACTAGATTACCAACATATGATGGATGCCAAAATGATAAGGGGGAAAAATAGGAAAATAAAATTGGAGAAAGGATAACGAGAAAATGTATGAGATGAAAATGGTTGACTGGATGATCTTATGTAAAGGAGATGGTTGGGGGGTGCAGTCAATAAGAACACCGAATAAGTGAAGTACTTATATTATGTGCCGACGTTTCGACCTACAGTGTAGGTCATCTTCAGGGCTAACAGAGAAACAAACAGAACAAAAATGTAAAAACATCAAAGTTGTACAGTAACAATACTAGTGACAAATAATGTAGAAAAATACAAAGTGGCAGTTCTATGAAAATAGAAGATAAAGAATATTAAAAAGGAGTCAGATTATAATAAAATAAAGATATAGACAGATTTAAAAATTACTGATAATGAAAAGGCATTAAACTAGTGGTAGATATAATAAAAATCAGATAAAGACAAATATAACAAAATTATTGAAATAGTGACAGATATAATTATAGAAAATGTGATAGAATATAATAAAATTAAGATAAAGACAGATATAACAAAGATATTGATAATGGAAAGAAAATGAAAATAATGGCAGATATAATAATGTAAGACAGATTTAATAAAATTAAAGAAAATGAGCAGAAATGATAAATAATAAATAACGCATATAAAATAAAAAATAGAAAATAAATGTACAGAATGGATAGTACAGTGCAATATAATAATATAAAGTAAAATCAAAAGGAGGAGTTAAACAAAAGAAACAAAAATGAGGATATTTACATATAAAGAAAGGTTGGAATATGAAGAATACAGAAAAACTAGTAAAATAAAGGTGTAAAATGTATGATAACGGACTTAATGATGTTACCAAATTACAGAAAAGTATGGAACTGTATGTACAATAACAAATGTGAATAATAGAAAAACTATTGTACAATAACACCAGTGTACAATGACTGTTTTGAAAATATAGTAGATAGGAATAGAATATGAAAAGTTAAAATAGGTGAAAACGCTAGTACAGTAACAATAGTTTACAATGTATGTATGAAAAAAATTAGATGGGATTAATGAATTAGAAAAATAAAATAGGTGTTTAAAAATATGAACACATGATTACCAACATATGATGGATGCCAAAATGATAAGGGGAAAAATAAGAAAATTAAAATTGGAGAAAGGATAAAGAGAAAAGTTTAAAATAAATAAAATATAAAGAAGAAATGAAGAGGAGACATACCGAATGTTGGGAAGCGTGGCCGTTACAGATCGCGGCTAGAGTGTACTGGGCCGCATTTGACCGTTGAGAACGAGGGAAGAGATGGGAGCGGAATCTAGTGGCCGGAAAGTTATAAACTATAGAAGGTAGCTATACTGGAGTATAGGAAAAAAGGATAAAAAAATATAAATAAAATTAAAACAATGAAAGAAATGTCGATAGAGTGATAAAAAAGAAAACATCAAAGTCGGAGTAACGGGAATTTATCGGATTCCAGCAAAAGAACGTTAAGACCGGGGGAAGAGATAGGGGTGAAATCTAGTGGCCAAAAGTTAACTATAGAAGGTAACCATGCTGGAGAATAGGAAAAGATGGGGAAAGGGAGTAGATGGATAAAATTAATATGAATAAAATAAATAAAAAAATTGAAACAATGAAAGAGATGTAAACCGAGTGATAACAAAAGAAACATAAATGACGAAGAAACGGAATTTAAGGTCTTTTGAGTAAATTAAAAATTTGGGAGTAGGTAGAGGAAAGGTGATGAGAGTCAGACTTAAGATTGATAGAGGAGGAATCTAAATTTATGTGGATGGTTTCAGAGAGGATGCGTTTGTCATGGTTATGCGCTGTAGCTAGGATAGACGTATTTTCAAAATCAAAGGTGTGGTTTAAAGAAATGGCATGTTCGGAAAGTTTAGAGGAGGTGAGGTTATGGGAGGAAATGGCATATTTGTGTTGAGAAATACGGTCTTTAAGGAAGTTTTTGGTTTCACCTATATAGGAAGAGTTGCAATTAGTAGAAGAACAAGGTATCCGATAAACGACATGGGAACGAAGCTTGAAGGGAATAGGATCTTTGATACGGGTATAGATATGGGAAAGTTTGTTATGGGATTTGAAGGCAATACGTAAATTGGGGATAACGGAACGTAAGTATTTTTGAATGCTATTAGAGAGGGTGGGTATATATGGCAAGGATCTGTATATAGGGATAGATGGTGGATGTGGTGATCGGGTGAGGGTGGGGGGGTTATAGTAGTCATGGATGAGTTTATTAACAATATAGGGAGGGAAATTGTTTTTAAAAAGGATTTCTTTGATACGGAGGGTGTTGGTTGTATGGAAGCAGGCGTCAGAGAGGGATAGGCCACGGTGAATAATATTTTTAGCGACGTTAATTTTAAGGTGGTGTGGATGTTGGGAGTAATAATTAAGAAGTCGGCCAGAGTTAATCTTAATTATTACTCCCAACATCCACTACTATACTACTATAACCCCCCCACCCTCACCCGATCACCACATCCACCATCTATCCCTATATACAGATCCTTGCCATATATACCCACCCTCTCTAATAGCATTCAAAAATACTTACGTTCCGTTATCCCCAATTTACGTATTGCCTTCAAATCCCATAACAAACTTTCCCATATCTATACCCGTATCAAAGATCCTATTCCCTTCAAGCTTCGTTCCCATGTCGTTTATCGGATACCTTGTTCTTCTACTAATTGCAACTCTTCCTATATAGGTGAAACCAAAAACTTCCTTAAAGACCGTATTTCTCAACACAAATATGCCATTTCCTCCCATAACCTCACCTCCTCTAAACTTTCCGAACATGCCATTTCTTTAAACCACACCTTTGATTTTGAAAATACGTCTATCCTAGCTACAGCGCATAACCATGACAAACGCATCCTCTCTGAAACCATCCACATAAATTTAGATTCCTCCTCTATCAATCTTAAGTCTGACTCTCATCACCTTTCCTCTACCTACTCCCAAATTTTTAATTTACTCAAAAGACCTTAAATTCCGTTTCTTCGTCATTTATGTTTCTTTTGTTATCACTCGGTTTACATCTCTTTCATTGTTTCAATTTTTTTATTTATTTTATTCATATTAATTTTATCCATCTACTCCCTTTCCCCATCTTTTCCTATTCTCCAGCATGGTTACCTTCTATAGTTAACTTTTGGCCACTAGATTTCACCCCTATCTCTTCCCCCGGTCTTAACGTTCTTTTGCTGGAATCCGATAAATTCCCGTTACTCCGACTTTGATGTTTTCTTTTTTATCACTCTATCGACATTTCTTTCATTGTTTTAATTTTATTTATATTTTTTTATCCTTTTTTCCTATACTCCAGTATAGCTACCTTCTATAGTTTATAACTTTCCGGCCACTAGATTCCGCTCCCATCTCTTCCCTCGTTCTCAACGGTCAAATGCGGCCCAGTACACTCTAGCCGCGATCTGTAACGGCCACGCTTCCCAACATTCGGTATGTCTCCTCTTCATTTCTTCTTTATATTTTATTTATTTTAAACTTTTCTCTTTATCCTTTCTCCAATTTTAATTTTCTTATTTTTCCCCTTATCATTTTGGCATCCATCATATGTTGGTAATCATGTGTTCATATTTTTAAACACCTATTTTATTTTTCTAATTCATTAATCCCATCTAATTTTTTTCATACATACATTGTAAACTATTGTTACTGTACTAGCGTTTTCACCTATTTTAACTTTTCATATTCTATTCCTATCTACTATATTTTCAAAACAGTCATTGTACACTGGTGTTATTGTACAATAGTTTTTCTATTATTCACATTTGTTATTGTACATACAGTTCCATACTTTTCTGTAATTTGGTAACATCATTAAGTCCGTTATCATACATTTTACACCTTTATTTTACTAGTTTTTCTGTATTCTTCATATTCCAACCTTTCTTTATATGTAAATATCCTCATTTTTGTTTCTTTTGTTTAACTCCTCCTTTTGATTTTACTTTATATTATTATATTGCACTGTACTATCCATTCTGTACATTTATTTTCTATTTTTTATTTTATATGCGTTATTTATTATTTATTATTTCTGCTCATTTTCTTTAATTTTATTAAATCTGTCTTACATTATTATATCTGCCATTATTTTCATTTTCTTTCCATTATCAATATCTTTGTTATATCTGTCTTTATCTTAATTTTATTATATTCTATCACATTTTCTATAATTATATCTGTCACTATTTCAATAATTTTGTTATATTTGTCTTTATCTGATTTTTATTATATCTACCACTAGTTTAATGCCTTTTCATTATCAGTAATTTTTAAATCTGTCTATATCTTTATTTTATTATAATCTGACTCCTTTTTAATATTCTTTATCTTCTATTTTCATAGAACTGCCACTTTGTATTTTTCTACATTATTTGTCACTAGTATTGTTACTGTACAACTTTGATGTTTTTACATTTTTGTTCTGTTTGTTTCTCTGTTAGCCCTGAAGATGACCTACACTGTAGGTCGAAACGTCGGCACATAATATAAGTACTTCACTTATTCGGTGTTCTTATTGACTGCACCCCCCAACCATCTCCTTTAGATAAAGAGAAAAGTTTAAAATAAATAAAATATAAAGAAGATATAAAGAAGAGGAGACATACCGAATGTTGGGAAGCGTGGCCGTTACATATAGCAGCTGTAGCGTACTGAGCGACTATGACCGTTAAGAAGGGGGGAAGAGATAGGAGCGGTATCTAGTGGCCGAAATGTTAACTATAGAAGTTAACTATACTGGAGTATAGGAAAAAAGGATAAAATAAATATAAATAAAATTAAAACAATGAAAGAAATGTCGATAGAGTGATAAAAAAGAAAACATCAATGTCGGAGTAACGGAAATTTATCGGATTCTAGCACAAGAACGTAAAGACCGGGGGAAGAGATAGGAGCGAAATCTAGTGGCCAAAAGTTAACTATAGAAGGTTACCATGCTGGAGAATAAGAAAAGATGGGGAAAGAGAGTAGATGGATACAATAAATATAAATAAAATAAATAAAAATTGAAACAAAGAAAGAGATGTAAATCGAGTGATAACAAAAGAGACATAAAAGACGAAGTAACGGAATTTAAGGTCTTTTGAGTAAATTGTTACTGTACAACTTTTATGTTTTTACATTTTTTGTTCTGTTTGTTTCTCTGTTAGCCCTGAAGATGACCTACACTGTAGGTCGAAACGTCGGCACATAATATAAGTACTTCACTTATTCGGTGTTCTTATTGACTGCACCCCCCAACTATCTCCTTTACATAAATAAATAGTTTTGTTCGGCTATATTCAGTGGCTCTCAATCAAAATGATACAACAGGGTATTTATTGGTAGACATCTTTGAATAAATAAATAGTTAAACTTATACTACATTAAAAATAATTATATTATTTTTATTATTGTAATCACTAATCACCATAGTAATATGTTCTTTGTGTATATACAAATAAAAATAAACGAGGGTTTAATAATAAAAATCAAACACATTTGTTTATTATTACAAATGCCAGAGTGAAAATGATACACCTTAGTTATTATAAATATTTGCTTACCTTACACCATTATCCTTTTTGTTTCAACACATATTTGACCTTTTTTTAATAATAGGAGTACACGAAACGTTACAAGAACTTGAGTTGGCCATTCAAAATTTCTATGTTGGGGCTTAACTGAATCAAATAGCCGATAATATTAAAAAAAAAGGTTCAACTGTTCAGCAAATAGTGGGGAGATTCAATATGGATAATTGTATTGCCAGATTTTAACATGAAGAAAACATATTTTTTTCCCTTTAATTTTATAAGCTGTAAGGATGACACTTGGATCGTCAATGAAATAAAACAAAATCCACGTTTGAGTGAATCCCAAATATAATAGCATTAAAATTTTGAATTAAATTAATAGTTAAAGTCATCTATAATGACCTCAATGTCCCATTTGTTTCTGGTTTGGCTAGTCTTTTCATGACAAACTTTATTCCCACTCAAACCCACCAGTTTCGAACCTTCTTCAATTCCCTTCAAAGAAGATGGCCTCATGATCTCCCAATTTTAGTTTGTTATTTGTATACCACCACTCGGTAGTACTTGTTCTCTACGTGTCTTTATCCATGCCATTATATATCATTGGTAATATTTACTTGTATTATTACTACCTAATATAGTTGTAAATTTCAATAAATAAATCAAAGAATTAATATTTAAATAAATATATAGTTTTGAAATTAACAGTACTCAAAAGTTAATAAGAATTGAGATAGATCATTTTGCCGGTGAAGTGAAATTTTTTCAATTTTTTTGTTTATTTTTTAGATAATCAATGTTGAATATTTTTAGTTTGTACATATTTTAAATGATAATATAAATAATTGTGTTGAAGGGTTTCGGGTTTTTCTGTAAACATTTAACTTTGTGCTTTTAGTTTTATCCTACAGTGTGTATCAATTGGAAAAAAAACCTGTACCACTACAATCCGTGTACGGGTATGGGGTTCAGTACATGGTAGAGACTGTACTATTTCATGGAAAACGGTCACGCAGGGAGCTGATTTGCTAGGGCATCACTCTATCTGGAAATCATTCTCAACCGCCAGATTTTCCCCCTTATTTTGGGCACCCACTTTATAAAGGCTGGGTGAGCCCCAGGAGGGGCTTAGATCCCATATGATTCATCTGCTGCAAACAGACTAAATAAAAGCCTTAAAATATTCCAATGCGTGTGAAATACTTTTAGATTCTTCTTAAACTGACTTATCCAGATTTTGGATCGATCTAGATTTAAATAAGACACTTATGACAGATTCGCTTCGAGCCTGCTCGCCACCGTGTGTAGAAGTTTCTGACTGGCAGTAAAGTACTCACATTAATACAGCACATTTATCAGATGCCAGAGTGTGCGTGACAATGATTTATCTACCCCATAGCCTCTTATCAATTACAAAGCTATAAGACGTGATGGCTGTAATTTTGTTATTAATTATGTAATAAACTAATTACAACATTACCTTATCTTTTTCCATAATTTATTGTACACATATTTTTTAACAGAAATAATTTTTTTCGTGTTAGGATTGTGAGGTATGATTATATGGTCATTATTTCAAATTATTCATCTTAAAAATATTTTTTAAAATTAATTATTTTAGGTTTAATGTAGAGCCTATCCATTAGAAACATTTTTTCTTGTTTCCCTTATCATTTTTTAATTTAAAGAGACGGATCATTTAAATTTCAGACTCATAATTATTTCATTTATAAATTAAGCTAGCGCGAGAACTGAATAAAATATTTGTGAAAATTCTTTATCTCCGCTAATTTTGGAATTATAAAAATTAAACAAATCTAAGACTGAAGAAGGGTATTCACAACTCATTTACCAATTTATGGGAAAAGTGATAAAATAATTCGCAAAAAACTGAATATTTTAGTAAAAACGTAGAAAAAAATTAACTTAAGGAGCTAAGAAAACCAAATGATATTTCTATGATATTTTGAACTTCTAAAATTATAATAAACACAATTTGTCACTAATCATTAAAAAAAAAAAATTGTATTGATAATACTTTAGAAAATTATATATAGCGGCATAATATATGATTATGTGTATAAACTATCGATATTAGAAATTCGTTTTCAAAATTGGTGCGCTTCATTACTTTTAAAAATTTAGTGCATGGTAATTAATTATTTTTAGTTTATAATTAATATTTTTTAATTATTTTAAATTGTTTTTAAATGTATTCTTATTGCATAAGAAAAAATCCCTGTACCACTACAACCGTGACGGGTCTGGGGTTCATTACATGATAGAGACTGTACTATTTCATGGACAACGGTTCTGCAAGGAGGTGACTTGTCCTAGGTCACGCTCAACCGCCAGGTTTTCCCCCTAATTTTGGGTACACTATTTTTATAATATTTTATAGAGGCTGGGTGAGCCCCTGGAGGTTCCTAGATCCTACATGATCCATCTCCGACTGCAAACTAAATAAAAGTCTTGACTTACAGTGGGATTTGAACCAGGATTTCCGGCATGGCAAATCAGTGCTCCACCACTGAGCCACTCTGCTCCCTTTACTTGTTGCATAGTTTTTGAAAATAAATAATTCTCTAAACCCAAAAAATCAAACAATTGTTTTCCAAAATATTATTACACAATTCGAAGTCAATTTTTTCTTCTTGTACTTATAGTAGTTATTGAAAAAAATATATATATTTATGTTCTTAGTTTGTTTGAGAAGTTATTGACTTAATATAATTTTTTTCATGGGTGGCCAACCCCCTTTGAAATTTTGTCTGGCCCGCGAGATTCATCAAACTTTTACAATATATATTTATTTTAGGGTATATTATTTTAAAATAATATATTTATTCTAGCTCTGAAAACCAATGTCATAGCGATACATTATTTGTATATTAAAACTGTTTTTTTTTTATTTGATTTTATTTAACGTCGCTTCAACTTCTGAGGCCATCAGCGACGACTGCTCTTATTATAGGGATCCAAGCGGTGTTTTTTCTTTTATCTGACGGAGGTGGTTTTGAGGAAGGCTCTCCCAATTTTCTTTAATTTTATTTTTATCACTGCCATTCATTCGGATAAAAAAAAAATGGATCTTAATAAGTGCACATCACTTTTTGCAGCTGCTTTAGCCCCCGCATCAGCTCGTTCGTTGCCGCTTATTCCTACATGCGAAGGGACCCATAACAGTGAAACTGTTTTATTATTTTCCTTTAAGGCCATATTCATGCTCTGAATTTTCTGTAAAGTTATGTTTCCAGTCCAAAGCTGTTCCAATGCATTTATCACTGATAGTGAGTCAATTACTATGACCGATTTCTGAAAGCCGTTTTTTGTTATGTGTTCGTATGCTTTTAATATTGCCCATGCTTCACAGGAAAATATAATATTTTATAGAGGCTGGTTGACCCTCCTGGGGCTCAACCAGCCTCTATAAAATATTATAAAAATAGGGTACCCAAAATAAGGTGGAGGGAATCTGGCGGTTGAGCGTGACCTAGGACTAGTCACCTTGCAGAACCGTTGTCCATGAAATAGTACAGTCGCTACCATGTACTGTACCCCCAACCCAATTCACGGGGTGCAGTGGTACAAGATTTTTTTTTTTATTCCATAATACTAATACAGGTTAAAAATGAAACGATGTGGAATACTTAATTTAAAGGGTAGCTTTTCATACTGAAATGATTAAGTCATCGGAGTTTTTTCCATTGAGATTTACAACAGTCAGTTTTTTACATTTGGTTGTTAATCACCGCCTAATTGGACTGTATTTGGAGTTTAATATTTATTGAAGCGGAATAGTTTTATGCTAAAATATGAAAAGATATTATCAGGCATCTTTTTCTCACCAATCGGGTATAAGTAAAGTGTATTTCAGTAGCTAAACTTGAAAGTATTTTTATTATAAATAAATCCTTTTTACTTTTTTTTAAGTTAATAATCTATGAATCCCTTGCAGATATGTATTGAATAAATATGTGTGTGATAACGAAGTTGGATAGCACTAAGGGTGATCTTGAGACAATGGGTTTGGGCTGTGATCTGTGGATGGAATTTTCTAAGCAGCGATTAGTGGAATCGGCATCGAGCCTTCGGGTTCGCTAAGCCGTAAATTATTAGTTACCAATCTATATTGAAAATCATTATTTTATTAATAAAATTATTTTCTTCTTTTTTATATTTTTAATTACAAAAATTAGTGAAGAAATAATTAATTTTCTTACCCATACTGCACATGTTCATAATCATTGTTAAGCGCAGAAATCTGTCAATATTTTTTATGATTTAAAATTATTACTGTTGTTTATTTTTTAAATTAATTCGGTACGATCTAGTTATCCTGGGATATCGAATATCGTTGGTAACTGCTTGATTTTTATACTTGTAATAATCTTCGACCGCTTTTTCTTTGTATAAAGCCACATTGATAACTGGGGACTTGGCCTGTTATTTGCTTTGCTTTGAAAGATAAACGAATATCGCTGTGCGCTGTAATTTTACAAAAAAAAAAATGCTGTAAATTACATGATGCTGAAAGAGCCCTTTCAAGGCTAAAACTTGTTTCCAATTTATAGAATTGATTTGAATTCTTCTAAAAATTAAAAAATAAATAAATATATACATGTATATATGTCTTTTTTTTATTATGGTTCTTTTTCATTTAAATATACATATTTTTTTTTAATTTTGAAGAGGAAATATTATACCTTGGCCAGGATTCGAACCCGGATCGCTCGCATCTCTAGCGCGGTGCTCTATATGTATATATATATATATATATATATATATATATATATATATATATCATTGGGAATTGAAATTAATTTAGGCTTTTATCAGTTCAAAATTTCTTTTATTCTTTAAACCTTTAATTTTCTTGAAGGGTGATTGTGATTTGTAAAAAATTAATTAACCATTATAACTTCTGCCATGTCGGACATTATGCTCATTAACTAGGTGTAATTATGCTGAAAATTGACTTGCTTCCTTAAAAGTTAGGGATTTTAATAAACCATGACGGGATATGGCCTCAAGGGTGAGATAAATAAACTCGCTAAGAACTCTTCCTCAGTAGAGGCTTCTTTCTTATTAATATTTAATTAATGTAATGGTTCATCTAAAAGTCTCTTTTCTGTTCATGTTTATAATAATCTCTTTGGCAAAGTGATTAAAAGTAATAAAATATATTGCAACTAACTTACAATTTCTTGTAACCGTTCTTAAACCGGTTTTAATGTAGTAGCGAATGGTATGGGCTGTTATAATAGGTCAGCAGGACACTGAAACATAAGGCTATGAAAAATATGATTCTGCATTATTAATTCGCAATTAGTATAAGCAATACATAAAAAAAATAAAAATATAACAAGTGATTTAACCGATTATTAATAATAATTTTAGAAAATACTTTTTTTTATAAGTGAGAAATAGTCATTGTCAAATCCATTTCGAGAGGAAAAAAGAACTATTTCACAAAAATTTAGGGAAATAGGTAGTGCGGTTATGTAACTGATATATTTTCTTATACAATTTTAACTAAGCAATTTATTATGTTATATGGCATATAACAGAAAAGAACGATATTTTTTATGCGATGCAAGATTTTATTAAAAACTTATAACTTGTTAAGTGTTACAAATAATAATATTTAGCAATGACGACAATGACGAGATTAATATTTTGATCTCAGTTTTATTGCAAACATAATGGCCAATGCAATGACAACGTTGTAGCGTGTTAGAAATTGTGACAAAATGAATAATTTTAAAATGTACTATTTTGACACTTTTGGTTACTGTTTTTGCTAAACTTTAAGTGTGATACATACATTTGTTTGAAAAATGTATAAAGATGTTTCGAACTAGAAGATATATGAACAATTTCGGGTGACCATGTTTAATTAAATAAGTAACATTTTAAACTAATTAGAAAGCGAAATGGCGAAATTTCTTTGACACAAACTGTTAGTGAATACTCATCTTTAAGTAAATTAAATATTTATAGAAACAAAATATTAAATTCCATAGATAGTGAATTAGAATATCAATAAAGTTAGTCTATTCTTAGTTCTCGAGTGTGCTTTATTTATAGCTCCCTTTTTTCCTTTTTTATTAGCATTAACCGGATCGAATATAAGTTTTATATACATACATACATATATATATATATATATATATATATATATGTTTTAATATAAATATATGGAAAATACTGTGACAACTCTACTAAAACAATGAAAAAAACGTTTCGGCACAGTAATAACAGAGCACTTCAAGGAAACCCTCAATACCTTCTTTTCTTGTACTTAAAAGGAAGCTCGGTGTGGAACTGAAGAGGAAAAGAGTAAATACAAAAGAGAATCCTGTCAGTGAAACGCCTTCTTTCGATAAACTTGAAGATAGGTTGTATATGGTACTCGTGCCTCTGCCGAGATAATATCTCTGAAGTCCTAAACAACTGTTATCTGGAGCAATAAGGAAATGTCTTCCAATTGATGCTGGCGAATATATTTACCGATTTTATAAAACACGGGTGGTTTTAAAGATTTTAAGGGGTTGCAACATCATTCAATGCCTAGTATAAGAATTTTCCTTTGCTCTTTTTGGGTAATCGCTAGGTATAATATGAAGCGGATAGTTGTTACTTTCTACCAGTGCGTTTTGGTCTCGTTAAGAGATAATAGATCAATGATTTTATTTTATGAAGCAATGTTTGAAGTACGATTACTGTGTGTTATTTTTTACCTAATGGAGTAACCACGGATTAAGTTTTTTATTGCATGGTGGAATATATAAAATAATGGAGAGATAGGTGCTGTGTGCGCCTACTTTCCATGGGCTATGAGGCGTAAATATTACAAACACTTCTTTTTACATATTAATGGGATGTTTAATATTATTGTTTATAACATACTGCTTTATAATATGTGCACCTATATCACTATTGCCAATGAAAGGTCATGGGTAGAGACTGTTCTGTTTTATGAACAACGGTTGTGCAGGAAGCTTCAATAGATAAATTATAATTTTAATTTAATTAATACTTTGCGACCCGTCCCGAGTTGCACGGGTAGTAGAGCGTATTATTCCTGCATGTTTTTAAGGGATTGGGATTAGGATCGCATCAATTTGATACATCGAATATGCGAATTAGATTTAAATGTCATAATGTCTTTTCTACATGAAGTATTTTAATGCATTTTACAGTGTAGACATTATAAACATAAAATCAAAATAAAATATATCTTTATATTTAAGATACTCATTTAAATTATATAATGTACAATATTATAATAATGTGCATGAACTGCTTAAGGTAACGAAAGTATTTAAGTTGATCTATAAAAGAGGAATATTCCCCCATTCATTGTTTCGTTATACCTCAAAGTGTCTTCGATGAAACCTCCCGCTATACTTTTTCTTAAACTTCCAACAGTTATCGCTATATTCTAACCAATTTACATAAAACCGCGGCAAAGTATCTATCTATCTAAACCTTCCTCGTGAATCACTCTATCTATTGGTGAAAACCGCATGAAAATCCGTGCAGTAGTTATTGAGTTTAGCGCTAACAGACAGGCAGACGCGGCGAAGGACTTGGTTTTCTAATATGTATGGATTATAGTGTTACTGCATTAGTAGAGATTATATTTAAAATTTATAAATAATTAATATATAAATTATATCAAAAAATTATGTAGCAGTGTGAGAGACAGAAGTGTAGGCATTATTTAGCTTTCAATTTTTTATGTAATAACTTTTGATATTTTGATGTACCGATGTAAGTTATTTTAATGATATACTTAAATAAGATACAATTTATTATAATTTAATTTATATTCCTATTTCTGTATGTTATTTTTTGGTTCACTCCCATACTTGTGGCCTACATCACAAGCCCTGAAGAAGACCTGCAATGTGGATCCTTGATTTCTATCATATTAATAATAATAATAATATTTACTACAGCTCATCACCACCTTAACCTATCTTTTCAGAAAATATAATTAAATCCCAGCTCCTGCAGGTCAATTTCGATGCAAGAATTCGCCATTCCTCTACATACGAGTGAAATTCTCCTGGCACGTGCGCTCTAATTTGACGTTTCCTATTTCCTGACAGGGAGGTTGTAATTGACGAGTTTATGGGGAGTGATGATGTGGTTCCTAATTAATGGAATTGGGTCACGGGACATTGCAACCAACCTGTCTAGCAAGTATATTCTGAATCCATTTGGTGAAATTTTCAAGGTAATCAGAAGGTACGAGGTGAAGAATCTGAAGGTACTAAATGTTTAACGTTTCTGAAGATTGTTATAGATTAACTTTAAATAATTTTCAAATTTATATTATTAATATTCTTCCTGTAAGAACCTTAGGTTTTAATGAGCTAACATTTGAATTTCTTTGTGAACTAACTTTATATTAGTAGCGACTAACGTTTCGTAGTATACAATTTTATTACCAAATCTACCTTCCAATTCTTCGCTTCTATTAAGGTTCTAATAAAGTGGGTAATGACAATAGGGGCCAAACTAGGCGATTTAGCGTGATCTAGGACAAATCACCTTCCTGCACAATCGTTGCCAAAGAAACAGAACAGTCTCTGTCTCTGCCTGAACCACGTACTGAATCCAAATCTATTATGAGTAGTAGTGGTAAAGGTTTCTTTTTTTTTTTATGGTTTTGCCCAACTTTACTTTAGATTTGATGCTAGTAAGATGGTTTTTTTTTCAGATCACCCTTCATCACAAATTTTATTTTTTAAATTTAATTATAATTGAATATGGGTAAATTTAATGACCCTTAATGACGAAGTCTGCCGCTATTATTATTTTTTAACGATTTTTGTAGTCCTTATTTTTAATAAAAAAGTGGAAGGAAACATCGACAATTTAATATTATTATTTTAAAAGGCTGTTATTATATGTAGGTTAGGTGAAATCAGACTGTGGGTGTTAATTATATTAGCAGACAATTTAAATTTTAGTAAGATCCTAAAATTAATTGGTATTAGGTCCTATTCGTTTAACCCACAGATCTGTCATCCAGTTTAAAAGGGATCTGCTGTGGTTGTACATATTACTTATACTTGGTTGGCTCACATTATATTCTAACTCCAACATTAATTCATTTTAAAGTAATGCAACTGTTGATATTAGACGGTTATGTTATAATTACACCAAAACATTTAAAGTATCGGACTAATACTTGTAATAATGTGAGTATTAGACAATGAAATATTGCATAAAACATGATTTTTATTTATTTATATTGTCAACTCTTAAAACTTAAAAAATCTTACCATGGTGCTGTTCATGTTTTATTGATATATGTTTATTTTTTGTTTTACCTACTAAAAAGAAATAATATTAAATAAGTTGATTAATATAATATTCAATAATATTAAAAATTAATTATATTAAATAGTAGATGTCTTGAAGGTACATACATAAATTATGTCTACATATATATATATATATATATATGGTTCTTTTTAAACTTATTTTTTCAAAGACGTAAGTCAATGGGATCCCGATTAAAGTAATGTTCAAGAAACATTCTTCCCCCTGTTTACCTCGAAAAATTGCGAGAACACAGGGATATAGGATCAGTGAAGAGAATGGATTTGCCTGGCTGGAATGCGTGCCTTAGTAGCTTAGTGGTTAGAGCACCGTGCTAGAGACGCGGGTGATCCGGGTTCGAATCCCGGCCAAGACATAATCTTTTCTCTTCAAAATTATATATATATATATTAGTACTAAAAAAAAATTAAACCATGCCATTTTGTCCCATTTAGCTTTCATCTCATTCATATTAGTCCTTCCTTTTATCCTTTAGACCCAAAAAATAGCCTTATCGACTATACGGTATCGATTATAAGGATGCTGGGACGGACGAAGATTGGATGAAGTATGCATTTTTCCGGTCTATTGGGATTTAGGGTCTATTGGGTTATTTATCTCAGATGAATAACCATTTCATGTTCTAGAATATGTTTTGGAATTGATTCAATTCAGTACGTATTTCGTTTTATTTATTGTAGAGACAGAATCATTAATTCATCTTTTATTTTTTTTTTCGTATTGACCACTTATGACCACGCAACAATTTCATTGCTTTCCTTTTCTCTTATGGAGCTTTCTCTGTCTTTAATATTCCTTCATGCGTTCACTGGTATGTTTCCTTTGATCTTCTGTCGAACTTCTTTCAACCTTCTCTTTCATCATTCTTCTTTCTTCATCTTGAAACCCTTCAAAATCGTCCACTTTGCTCTCAAATTCATTTCTTTCTACTTCAAAAGAAGAAGGACGTAAGTCAAACATTGATATTGACTGAAAATGTTTATAATAACTTAATATTTACAAAGTTTTTACACTGCTAACTAGAAATTGCTCTAAAAACAAAAATAAAATCATAAACGGTCAATAAGCATTATATTCATTATGCAAGTATTTACGAGAATACTATTTACAACGAGACTGGAAATATTCAACCATATCCACTTGAAATCATCAATGATCAATGATTTTTCTATAAATTATTAAAAAAAAATATTAAATTTGATTTATAAAAATATAACAACTAAACTTTAAAAAATCAAACAAAAACAATTTTTTTATCTATCCTTTAAAAGAATAACGACATAAACTAAAAAAATGGCGTTTTTAGTTAAGCCTTCTGTAACAATTGTATCGGTTGAATCTTTTTATTTCATAACTAATAATCCGTTTCAATTTTTTTTTTTAAAGTCATGTTACGATTTGAATCATGTTTGAACATGAAGTTTTATATGAATAGTGACATAAGTTAAAATAAATTTTTTTTTTAGATTTTAAACATTTTCCAATGTTTAATAAAAGAATTTCAATAACATCAATACGATAGGAATGCTTTACCAATACCCAAATTTTATTTTTTTAATGCACACGGAACTTTCAAATACCTCTATTGAAAATATAGATCTTTTTGGATTATGTTTTTTTGAAAGAGCGATATGGGATCATGTGATGTTCAACTTTGAAAATCTGTCCTAAATCCTTTAGTTCACGTTGCGGTTATTTTCTTCCAGACATAGTCGAATATTTCTATGGCTAATCTACACAGTACATGTCAGGCTGTAAATCTGTTAGCGACCGGAGATGGATCCTATGGGGTCAAGGACCCTCCTGGTGTGCACCCAGCCTCTTTAAAGTGGTTATCCAAAAGAAGGGGGAAGATCTGGTGGTTGAGCATGATCTTGGACAAATTACTCCCTTGTTCTATCATTGTCTTAGAAACGGTCTCTACCATGGACTAAACCCGAGACCCTTCATGGGTTGTAGTGGTACAGGTTTTTCAATCTACTTAGATGTTCGAAGTATGTTGATTCGTCTTTTATTATTTTTAAAGATATTATATTCTTCCTCTATATAAGATATATCATAGTTTCTTTATTTATTTTTATTTTTGGCGTGTCAACCATAGTTTAATATAACATGTAAACATTTGTCGCAATTGAATTGAAAAGCAATCATGCAATCTGTAAATCCCTGGCTGTTGTATGATTGTAACCATACATAAATTGCAACAAGCTGTTGAGTCAGAACAAACTTCAGCGAACTAACTCCGCGCCATGTTAATTAGTATGTTGGGTTCAATGGACCGGTTTATACTAAACCTTTATACATTGCTTGTCTAGTTAACAAACTGTTTGGACCAACCTGTATCGTTCAATAGCCATACATCACTCGACTGCCGTGCATGCTCTACCTCTAATAGTCACACAACTTTATAATCCAGTTGATATTGTCGTGAATGATTGTAATCTCTAGTAGTAACAAATATGCTTTTGTCATTTTAGCTACATCATAAACTTTCATTGCACTTAAAAATGACTTCGTAAATTGTGACAAAGGCGGTAGAATGTCACCTGTGGCTTAGTTGTCGGCGTAACATTCTACCATGGCCAGGATAGTTAGTTTGTGCAGACTGACTTGGGGAGTTTAAATATGTGCCCATCGTTATGTCATCCTTTGGATAGTTCATAAAATGGTTATCTCGAGACTGTGCGATGTCAGGTATTCGTTAAAGCTCCCTAATTATAGCTATGCAGGCAAAACTTCGGGTTTCCACTGTTTCATCGCATGATTAGCCGTAGCTGCATAAAATGACGTTTATGAAACATAATAGGCGCCAGTGATTTTTAGATTGTTTTACAGCAGTTTATAGTTTCAGCGTAAGCAAATAGAAACTATATTAGGGTCACTCCAGTTTTAATTGATTGGTTTGTTTTTAATAGTTTTGAATTTTAAGCATTGTGGTATAATTCGATATGTTCTAAATATAAGTCTAGGAAGACTATTTAGAAACATTTTTGAAGATTCTTTTATTCTCAGATTTTGTCGTGTTTTTGAGCCATTCCTTTTCAGCTCAGAACTCGCTTTACTTTCTTGCAAGATCTATTGAATAGGTCTAAGCGTTCTCGCAGTTGAATCTTATTTCAACTTCCATTTCATCAGTCTTATTATACCTATGAATTTTGGGATTCGCTTGCTAAGACCAAATCTGAATGAAGTTACTATTTCTACCGAGAGCTAATATTCAATAACTACGCTTACGTTCTATTATTCTTAAAAACAACTTCATAGGCAGTTGGTTCCATTACTATTGTACTCTTCTGTTGAATCTATTTTGTAGGATGGAACTACTTCCTTCCCGCATATCTCAGCCGGAATTACAACATCGCTAACTGTTTTTGTCATTTTTACTATTATAATTTGCAATCCTCGATAATAACCGTGAAGTCTTGTATTAAAGAAGTCCATAATTAAAAATATTGGCTCTTTCTTTCAAAACTTCAACTTCTTTAGTAATCAGCTACATTTTGCTGCTCTTATTTCTTAAATTTATGCGGTAATAACATCTAGGCCTTTAGACTGTATCAGCTGCATGATGTTTAATTTTTATTTGACATTGCACAACGTCCCATCTTTTCAAATTTTAAAATACAGTATTATCGTTTTCAAAGTAATTTTTCTACAATAACTAGGACCATCCATATTACCAATTTTTTTTTTTAACATCGTTATCCTTTATATTATATTCCAACCATCTTACATTCCTCATTTAACGTAAAGGGCACTACCTGCCCCAACAAGTGATATTCAGAATTGAATCAATAGAAGATCAGACCATAGGTCATAGTTCCTCCTTGATGTTAAGCTAAAACGCAAGTTTAATATTTTGAACCCGGAGGACATTTAATTCACTTAATGCTCAACGCTTTCCTGGTTTTAGTGAGGAGTAAACAACATATTAATATTATTCACCGATTAATTTGTTATAAGCGTTCAACTTTTTCAAGGTTGAGATGTCGTTCAATCATAAAAACAATAGTTTAAATATTAACATGTATAAAATTTGACATATAAATAAAAGTAGATACACTATTTCGGACATTCGCTGTTATGCTATGCCGAGGGTTCCGTTCTATAATCCGGCCGTGGCCGATAAATTATCCTGTTAGTTGATCTGTTAAGAGCCACGGATGAAACCTGTGGGATCTTCAGTTCATCCTGGGGATCACCCGTCCCTATAATGAAGGATGTGGCGGTTGAGCGAGCTCTGGGACAATCCACCTCTCTGGATAGAGGATTTGAATTGTAGGAGACTATAGATATAAGATGGATGTTGTGAGTTGATAGTTTGATATAAATAAGAACCAAGGAAATAGAGTCTACGGATAGAAGGGAAGAGCCACTTTGACTCAACGTAACGGTGGGACACATGAGACCTCATCGGGGCGTCGAAGACAAATCGAAGCGAATTATATAATGATTAGTAAAATTTTACTAGTAGTAACCGTTGTCCTAGAAACAGTCTAGTATCTACTGTGTAAAGAGTCCAAGACTTATGGACTCTTTACACAGTATACTCGGTTTATTTTTCTAAATAAAATTTTACTGCCATACAATTTGCTTTACAATGCTATTTTAAGGGAAATTATAAGATGTAATTATGCTGAGATATTAAACCATCTGTAAACATGTTACTACTTACATTTCCACTCAACGTTTGTTCAATTAAACACAATGTTTACAGATACTGCTTTAGTTTATATTTACAGACTTATATTTACCTGAGGTTAGCTAAAGCCCTGCTTGAGATTCTTTATTGGGCCTCTAGGAAATTGGATTCTTCTTGCAAGAGCAGTGTGTTTTATCAGATTTACGCTTGTTCAATTATATTCTTATCTTTCTCTGTACTAACTGGATAATGATATTAGGATACCTTATGAATTGAAATCAGTAGTAATAAATATATTTATAATTATACAAATTATATAGATACCTATCGAAAAAAAAAATCAATCGATACTCTTGTGACGAATAAAATAAACATAGAATTCGATACGATTATAACTTATGTTTAGCAAACCTCTTTTCACTCAATTAAACTAATAGATCCTATCCAAATATCAATTTAAAAAATATACCTCTAATAGTGTGTACTATTGTTATTAGGTGGATTGAGAGTAATTACCGTTTTTGTAACTTTAATTAGTTCAGTTCATTAAAGCCAATTGCAATTGGACTCTTGACCCACTATTCTATTATCATTATTTTCCTCCTTCCTCCATTCTTCATTTTCTTTGATCCCTTTTAACTCTTTTTGTCTTTCCCCAATAAAGATGACATTCATTATATCTTGTAATAGAATAATATTTTTTGTGGTTTTACTATTTTTGATACACTTTTTAATATGTTATTATTTTTAATTTTATTATTAGCATGGTAATCATTATATAGATCGCTTCGATTTGTCTTCGACGCCCCGATGAGGTCTCATGTGTCCCGCCGTTACGTTGAGTTAAAGTGGCTCTTCCCTTCTATCCGTGGACTCTATTTCCTTGGTTCTTATTTATATCAAACTATCAACTCACAACATCCATCTTATATCTACAGTCTCCTACAATTCAAATCCTCTATCCAATCCCAAGGCACATGGCCTCGCCCTTCCGATCTCTATATCCGATCCCATAGAACCAAAACTTTTGAGCGTTCCTTTTCTCGCTGGTTCTCCTATACCTCTCTTTGGAACTCACTCCCACTCGATATCCGTCATGGGTCTTCTTTAACCTCATTTAAATCCAAACTTTTCCTACATCTACTAAATTCCCAAACATATGCTCTATAATTAATAAATAATTCATAGGCATATTCAACTTGATTGATTGATGAACTACTGTATATATTCCTCACTCATAATGATATATTTTTTTTAATTATTAGATGCTATTATGTATTCACTTATTTTCCCATAAGGCTATTTATTTTTATTGTAAATTTGTTTTTTATTTTAATTTATTAATTTTGTGTTTAATTGACTTCATCCCCTGACCATTATGCACCCTTCTTATATTATGCTTTATTATTAAATAAGTTAGTAATAAAGGGTTTTATATGGCTAAAATTAAAATTAACCGTTCCTAGCGCTGCCATACTCTTGACAATACTTGACAAATTCGTTTTAATGGATCCTGTTGAGGACATCCTATCCGATGACGGTCCATTTTATTACCGTTTCGCTTCCACACGAGGCTAGTGTTATTTCGCTCCTGGCACGGCCTAATAATGACTATCTCATTACAGAGGTAACAGTTAGGCATCTCAACTCCACTCCTAACAATTCCAAGTTGAATGTAGCCCTCATTCGTTACCCGACCGTAGTATTCCATTGTATATTGTTTAAGGCTTACATGGAAATAGTGTTAATAATACGTGGGGTTTAATTGGATATAAATTTTCCTTCATCCGAGAACAAAAGCAACCGGAGAGCGTGTACTTCATCCACGTCATTCCCGTTTGTTAAAGTTTAACACTAAAACTTGGCAGATATATTCGTCGAGTTAGATGAGTGTATTAATCTGGTTTTAGATTAATCCTAGCCAAACTGAATTGATGTCGATGGCTTTATTGGTGTTATAGCGTTGTTAGTTCCAATCGTTCGTTGTTAGTCCAAATGTTCGTAGTTCTATTACAATTCGATATAACAGTTATAGCAAATATTGATGGTTAATGCATACTATGGTAGAAATAATAAGGAGTGGTACCACACATTTAGAATGTGTTAATTAAACAAAGTATTCTATTTAAAAATTCATAGCAACAATAATTATTAATTTACATGTCCATGGTTTGTTTAGTCAAACATTTTAAGATTTGGCTTGTACAATATTTAAGTAAATTTGGATATATATATATATATATATATATATATATATATATATATATATATATATATCCAATTATATAATTATATATATATATATATATATATATATATATATATATATATAATAAACTTCACGTGATGAGAAGATTGAAACAAGAAAAAATATGAAAAAAAAAAGAAAAAAAATCCGTATTCTTATTTTTTGTAATATCCCTTTTAGATGAGCATTTTGTAGGAATTCTAAAGTTCTACTTTTGAGGAAATGAATGTATCTTGAGCAATGTTGAAAATTAACAAGGATGCAGTCAATAAATTATGCAAAAATAAGTAAGCTTATTTTATTTTGTCAATTCTTCGAATTTATTTTAATCTTCATTGCTGAAAATAAAACAGAATTACAATATTTAAAGCACTTCCTAATAACTTCAAACATCGCTTAAAATACTATAGAATCAGAAGTTGTATGAACAGAACTATAGAACCTGTACCACTATAACCCATAATAAAGGATTTGGGGCTCAGTAGTTGGTAAGACTGTACTGTTTCTTGGAAAACGGTTGTGAAGGGAGGTGATTTGTACTTGATCACTCTTCCTATTATTAGATACTCAATATATAGAGCCGTAGTGATCCCCTGATGGATCCTAGATCCCACAGGATCCATATATGGCTGTAAAACAAATCAATCAATTTAACCGTCACAGACGGATAAAAACCCGGGAACTTTGGCACGGTAACTCAGCGCTCTACTACTGAGGCATTCCACTCCTTATATAATTTAAAGTTAATTGATTCATATTTCGGTTTATGTTATTTTTTATCACCTTTCCTTATCATCTGTTTTGAAATATCCATTATCTGTTAATATGCATTTATTTTAATTAAAGTTGAATAAATTATTTTTTGTCATTTAAATGGTCTTTGATTAATTCTAATAAAAATCTAATACTGACTATAGAAGATCAAATCACCTTTTAAATGTGCATTAATGCCTGTGTTAATTAAAGGATAACAAGAGTAATGTTTCAATTTAACATTAAGCGCATTAAACATTAATTTTGCGTTCGATTCTGACTGATTGGATCAGGCTTTTGTGGAATTTCGAAATTGGTTCCATCGTGTTTACATGTGTTCCCATTATTTACGCGATACAGTTAGTCTGATAAGTACCAGGTATGTTAGCCTTATCATTTAATGGTCCACTTCATCCGAAAGCAATTCACAACTGATTTGACTAAAATCCGATCAACACCTGACTTGCACAACCGATTAGGAAACCGGTTGATTAAAATTGAAAATGCTCCCGCAATTACGCTCCGGCGATTTCGGCATGAAGAAGTTGAATGAACCACTTCAAAATAACGATTCCAATAGTTTTAATTGGGCTCCATTGAACAGCCTTAGGTGCTCTCGTAGTGGAATTTGATTCTATCTTCAATCAATCTCATTTTTGCATCTACGACTTATTAATTATTATGACTATGACTTTTGGAATAGATTCGGTAAGTTAGGTTACTTTTGTTTTACACGTTGAATCTAATTATTTATATACAACAGCCGTAAGCGTTTTTCCCCTATTCCCTTGGCTTTTATTATTTTCTTGAAAATAACATAATAAGGATACATGGAATAATCTGTTTTATTGCACCAAGTGCATTTTGAGGGAGGAATGTCAATATGATTTTCTTGAGATTAATTAGATGGAGTGCTTTTTTTTCTGGTCCTCCTTTATTTTATGAAATTACAATTACAACATATTGAACATATAATATGTACATGTAGACTCTACAGCCTTCTATTACTCGCAGGTATGCAAAGGATATACATTATCTGAGTCCGCTGAAGGCGGTTTCTGCGAAACCGGCACAAGGCTTAAGCGTTCTCGTATTGGAATCTTAATTTATCTTCAATCAAGCTTACTAATTCTATGAGTTTTGGGATGCTTTTGGTAGGTTACGTCACTTATGCTTGGCACGATTGAATCCACTTATTTCTAGCCATATAGAAAGAAATACCTCTTTCTTCTAAGTTCTTTTTTATAAAATCCTACCATGCTTTTAAAAAAAAAAAATTATATATTAATTCTTGTTGGCCAATGCCTTTAAATTCTTTCCATTTTATCAACATTATGTACTGTACTTTAAGAGTCTATTTGTCTTATTTTCTTATTCATACTGGGATGGCAAGAGTAATTACTGAAGATGATTACTGAACTTATTAAATAATAAGTTTAATGTCCATAAAAGGTTTACGTTAGATTACTTTCTCGAGGTTGGTTGTTGGTTTACCAATTTACTAATCAGTCAAATTAAGACCTGAATTAGTCCATAAATATCGTAATTATAAATATATATATATTGTATATAGCATCTCTAGTATACAATAGTATATCTGAGTTAAGTAATCATCTAAATAACTATGAATATACTTTATTAACACAATTACTTTCTTTGAATATCATTTAATATATATTTTTCTTGAATAATATTAGTTGGCCTTATTTATATGGGGAAGGAAATGGTCCAAGTGGAGCTCAGATAAATAATTTCATTTAATAGGGTTGATTTATTTAGTCGAAAGCCAATATTTCGACTCACATAGCAAGTATTTTTCAGACATACTTATATATCTATCTTGTGCGAACAAATTTGAATGATTTGAGAATAGAAGCGATATATGGTTTTGGCTTATTATCTATAATACTGTTACGGTCACATAGAGGAAGACGGAAACAAGGGATTAACGTCTTAAGCGTCAGCGGGAGAAGTTAAGATTGGATTATACCTTTTCGAACGCCTCCTTTTGTCGGAAGACATTAAGAAAGTTCTTGACAATCCCAGAAGTGTTTCCCCCTACTTCCGTCTTCTAGAATGTTCGGCCTTGCCTATTTAAATACCTCCCTCACCTCAAGCGAGTCAGTCTGAGAGTAGACCAAGCACGGTGATGATCTGTAACACGTGAGTGTCAGTGTGATAAACTATTCAGTGTTGAACAGGCCAGTGTAATAAGTGTATCAGTGGACTGTGACAGTCTTGTGAGTGTAATAAACCGTTTCTGTTTATTACTGTGTGTCAGTTTGTGATATTTGGAGAATCTTACGGTCGGTGGACTTTAATTAATGAACTGTAAGTGTTAATTAGTGGTATTGGTTATTAGTTAAGTATTAGTTGTAATTTTATGGTATTTGTACAAGCTTATGTAAATAGTTAAGCTATTTAATATTAGTAATATCTTATATTAATAATTAAATAGGCCTAGGTTATAACAATATTTAGAATATTGTTATGTTAATTTATATTAGTCTAATAATTTAATTGTATTCTTTTTATCACTTTTATTAATAAATATTAGTATTTTTAATTTAGCAGTAGTTCAATTCATTTTAATACCCAGTAGCCCGTAAGAATACTATTGGCCTCGTCTTGTTAAATCATCTTAAATGAGGATAAATGAGTTTAATAAGGGAAATATAGACAATAAGGATTCAGATCGAGTCTTGTCATAAAACACATTTATTTAAAATTTAAAACTACTCTTTAGGTAGAGGAGGTACTTTAAGGATTCTTCGTGAGGAAGGTCTACAAGGATCTGGACATTTCTGTCCATACTGTCTTCTCTTGTCAGCCTCTCTTGTTGCACTGTCCTTTTTGTAAGTTGCACCCTCCTATGTTCTATGGCTTTCTGCCTAAGCGACCCTTTGTTACGTGGGTTTTTAACAGCCTCTTTCCTTCTTTCTTAATTCTTATTTATTATCTAATAAATCCTGATATGACTTGTATGATAATCAACAGATTTAAATTTTTTGTTCCCGACTGCTCTACATTATAGAAGCTGTCCAAATAATTTAAATTAAAAAATGAAGCAATAAAACCATTGCTCCTACACCTGATATTAAGTGTTTGCTCAGATGCTTCTATGAATCATTTTAATATTGGTATAATGAACATTTCCTTACTAAAACGAAGTATTTAGATAAGTTCCTTATCTAGAATGGATCCTCTTTGTGAGGAAAACAGTGTATGGAATGTCCCTTTGTCCGCTCCAATCTGATATCGAACCACGAGAATTCCCCGGATTCTAACATATTCCAGGCTACGATAAACCTATAACCACAGGGAGCCTCGAGTTAATGGGAAACGGTTTGTCGATTAAGACTATCTCAGAACAGAATCTTTATTATAATTTGTTTCATATTTTATGCCTCCCTGTCCTGTTTTAACATTTGATATCAACGGTGTCTCAGAGATGCATATGAATATCATAAAAAATAAAGAGGCCTTTGGAATTGTGATGAGTAGTTAGGTATAGACAGCAAACTAACATATTTATAATTAATTTATTTTTTTTATTCATGATACATTCATATTACGCACACACACACACACACACACACACACACACACACACACACACACACACGCACGCACACACGCACGCACGCACACACACGCACACTCACGCACACGCACACGCGCTCACACACACACACACACACACACACACACACACACACACATATATATATTATATTCTGTATTATATATAATACAGAATGAAGAATGCAAAAGCTGATAGATATTCTTGTTTTTCGTATCTTTGAATAAATTTTTTTCCCAAAAACCCCTGTTAATAAACAGTTCTTCTTGTTATTATTGTGTTGCTTGTTCCGCAATTTATTCCATTTTAAAGCATTCCGTGAGTTATGTTACATTTGATGATAAATAACAATAACTAAGATGGCGTTGGGCACACTAATTTTTTGGGTTTCTTACAGCAATGCAACAATACTATAAAAACGGTAATAAACCATAGGAATATCCAGTTCTAGAGTATACAGGATGAACCCTAGCAGAATGATCAAATCGGTATTCACCTAACTTAAACTGAAAGTGGCCAACACATTGATTAAGGAGACTGAAAAAGACATTGAAGACGTTACGGGTCTCTTCGGATGACATTGAAGAAAGACCAAAAATAAAACCAGGTTCGCACAAAAGAAAGAAAGCACAGGAAAAAAACACAGGAATGAGACAGTTAAAGAAGAGAAGAAAAAAAAAAAAGAACAGTTGAAACCAAAGTTGTCCATAATAGTTCAATTGTTAACAAAAACAAAATAAAAATAAACAGTGGAATATTTGCAATTCACTGATGGAGCTGTGATTGTTTTTGTTTTTTTTTAATTTAAAGCTAACGCTGCTGCGGGGAGATTACTTTGTTTTAAATCGTTGTAGGCAACAAACTAATATTTTTATTATTTATTTTGGATTTATAAAGACCCTAAAAATGAATAATAAAAAGTAGCAGTTGATATATGTTCGCAGGTGTATATTTTATCGGTTAGGATGTAATAATCCATGAAAAAAAAATAGAATATTTGATAGAGCTGTGATGTGTATTCGTTGAAATTTAATACAGAAGTTGCTGACTGCTTTTATTGTTGGCTGTATATTTGTTTTTAAACAGTTTAATAATAATAATAATAATCTTAATTTTTTATTAGGTATAATGATACTAATTATGATATACATGAAACAAATGTGTAAATTACAATTAGTAAGATTATATTCTATATTTATAATGTTTATATTATCATATTTTGATTGCAAGAAATCTTAAATTTTTTATCACACATTCTGTTTACATTATTTTATAAATTAGCAGCGAAGGATCTGTATGATACACATTTCCCCGAACTAGGTTAAAAATTACATGAAACGCGTGTTTCAAAAAGGTTTCATAAACATAGTAAACAACTGTCCTTTAATTCGATTTAAATTTTGGAAATAATAAAATAGGATATTACATAAGAAGAGAGTTATGATTTACATAACAAAAGAGTTACATAACAATGTGAGTTATGATTATTGTATAGAAAATACATACTAAAAACCATTCTAAAATTTTTGGTTAAAAAAGAAAATATTGTTTTTAAATACTTGCCGAACTATCAACATGTACCGATGCATCGATAACGAGGTCATCAAAAATTATTACTAACCAGCTGATTTTTTTCTTAGTTAATATTTAAATAATTTAACAGTCATATTGTCCTATAAATTGCGTGGTACGTTATCCTTAAATTTTTGAGAATCATTAAATCGATATATTTTATCCTTCCTACCTCTGTTAGCTACCACAACCGAGAATTTTTGCAAAGGAAATTGTTGGACGTCTCATCAAAACGAAGCTATTCACGAAGATTCAGCTTGATAGTAATCAAGTGCAAAAATGTACCAGGGATCCTGTTAAAAAAATGTTAAAATAGGACAGAAAGGCATAAAATATGAAACAAATTATAATAAAGATTCTGTTCTGAGATAGTCTTAATCGACAAACCGTTTTCCATTAACTCGATGTTCCCTGTGGTTATTGGTTTATTGTAGCCTTGAATAGGTTAGAATCCGGGGAATTCTTGTGGTTCGATATCAGATTTGAGCGGACAAAGGGACATTCCATACACTGTTTTCCTCACAAAGAGGATCCATTCTAGATAAGGAACTTATCTAAATACTTCGTTTTAGCAAGGAAATGTTCGTTATACCAATATTAAAATCATTCATAGAAGCGTCTGATCAAACACTAAATATCAGATGTAGGAGCAATGGTTTTATTGCTTCATTTTTTAGTTTAAATTATTGTGACAGCCTCTATAATGTAGAGTAGTCGGTAACATAAAATTTAAATCTATTGATTATCATACAAGCCATATCAGGAACTACTCAATATCCACTAGTAAGTTGTATCCTACAGCTACAACCGACCTACGGAACCCTATACAATTCTATTAATGATTTGGACGATGGAGGATAACTTGGGCAGGTTGCCGCACCACAATCTCCTCAACACTCGCGAGCCAGCCCAGCGAAGGGTCACATAAATATCCAGTTGCCTGGTCCAGCGGAAATAAGTTAGCTGTTCAATTGCGTCTTCTTTTCCTTCCTTGATTCCTCGCACGTGCCATCAAATCCTTTCCTATCTGAGTCCTTGACATTCAGGAATTGGATTGAACTGCTTAAATGAAATGTCTGAATTTGAATCCTTCAAAGAATGGAAAGGTTGGATATTTAAAAGTATCATTGTAATTGAAATATATTAAAATTTAATATTTATATTCATTTATATTGTTGATAACTTTTTTAATATACTCTTTAATAATTTCAATTCCGTTTAGAATAGCAATCACAGGTTGTGAATGTCGGACTTCAAAGCCTTAGAGTGGATCGAATGTGGTCAAACGAATTAAAAAAGTTAAATAAATAGAAAAAATGGAACTCGTACGAGTCACGTTATTAATTTTTTTCCGTATTGACCGCTAAGGATCATGTTACAACTCTGTTATCCCTTCTTCTGCTGTAGTTTTTTCTGTCTTCAATATTCCTTCAAGCGTTCACTGCCATATTTCTTCCGATCTTCGGTACTGCTTCGTCCGATCTTCTCTGGACTTACTACATCCTAAAACCCTTCCAGATATTTGAAATAGCTTCTAATTCACTTCCTTCAGGTATGTGAGACATTGATTGGTCAACTTTTCCAAATCTTTCTTTACATCCTTAGTCCATGCTGTTTTTGGTCTTATTTCTTTCCAAAAATAGTCAACCATTTGCTTGTTCATCATAACGCCTATTATAAAAATAAGCATTGATCAATTAAGAATAAAAACTACTAATAGTAATAAATTAAAACAATAGTTAAAGTAAATTAACTAATTACCGATTAACCTTCTTGATTAACAGATGAAAAAGTAAGAATAATTAAAAACCCAAATTTAATAGTATATTTATAAATATTGATCAGTAGAAAGAAAACTCTCATGTACAACATTTTTTGAACTGACTAGACAGAAAATGATTGAATGAATCTGCTGGATTGGAAGTTGGGGAGGGTATCGAAGGGACGAATGGAAGGAGGAATGGAGTTGTATATGGATGAGGATTAGGTAACAGCGTATCTGCCGAGGGCTGTATATCGGAGAGTCTATCAGATAAATAAATAAATATGGCGTTACGAGTGGAATGGAGACAGGGTTGGGCTCAAAAGACGCCGAATATTTATGATAAATGGGAATACTTTAATACAAGAATGATGTAAAGAAATGCTTACAACAAGAATGGTGTAGCCTATTCATCTCAAATAATCGGGAGACAGTGGCGTCCCGGGATGAAAATATCAGACATTTTATTTTGATTATTTTCCTTCGAGGCCTCCAGACACAATACCACCTATGTGTAACACCGTTCTACAATTAAAAACGTCAAGTAATATTAACGTGGTATCAGTAATTTTGGCTTTTCAATTGGAAAAGGTGTAGAAATTACGCTAGATTATTTAAGATGAAAAAGATTCGACAAGAAATTTCGATAATATATGTTTCCAGTTTGTTCAATGTCGAATCCAAGCTCTTTGATTTTATAATTCAGCATTATCGAATCATTATTTTGGAATAAGGTTGGGTTCTTTAGTAGATGATTAGACCTCATCACTATCGCTTTCTTCTGTGGACTGAGCACCAGTCTACAGTTCTATTTCACTGAATTATTCGATCAAAATCTCCTTTGAATCTTTTCTGTCTGTGCTCACTACGTACGCTGATGACACATGTGTGTTATCAGCAAATAAGGATCCATTTGTTGCATACCAGTCTCTTCGATACCATATCTCAAACCTTCAAGAATGCTGTCAAAATTGGAGAATTAAAATAAATCCTAACAAATCCCATTAAATTATCTTCACCCTTTGTCGTAAACCTACAAACTCCTGTCCTACTGTATTCTTTAATAATATTCCACTGAACCCTGTCGAACAGATATGTTACCTAGGACTCCATCTCAAAAACGTCAAACGTCTCACTTGGAATCCTCATACAAGACTGAAAAGACAAGAAACTGCTCGTCGTTTTCGCCTTCTTCAACACTTACTGGACAAACGCTCTAAGCTCCCAATTAATTACAAAAGACTCATTTACATGACAGTTATCAGACCTATTTGGACATACGGAGTTGAGCTTTGGGGCTCTACTAAACCCTCCAATTCATCTCGTAACCAATCCTTACAATCCAAAATCCGTAAAAATTCGTAAAATCCTCAATGCCCCTTATTATGCCACAAACAAACTCATCCATCATGATCTTAATATCCCATATGTTGCTGATTTGGCCCAAACAAGATAGATACATATCCTTCCATGACAAGCTTCATACACACTTGAATCCGCTAGTCTCTCAACTTACTTCTCATACTATTCCTGATAACCCTCCGAGGCGTCTGAAAAGAAGATGGTCTCGAGACCTACTATAAAACTTTATTGGAGTGCTACCGATGGGTAGTTTCTCCACAAGTTTTCTTTCATGTCATTGTAAATTTTAGCAGATTTACTTGTTGTATTATCATTATAGTTGTAAATATCAGTAAATTAAAAAAAAAAAAAGAATCTTTTCTGTAGCTGGGAATAGGCAACGGTTAAGGAGGATAGTATTTGGAAGGAGTCAGCATAGATGTTGTATTGAGAAAATAAATGTAGAGATAAAAGTCATTAATATTGAAAATAAGAGGACGGAAATGGTCCGGTTAGAGGTCATGCAAAGTATCTTTAGGGATAACTTTTTATTGGTAAGCCAACGTTTCTCGTGGTAAGCCTCCTCTACCTGGACCATTTTCTTCCTCATATATACAAGGTCAACTATTATTATCCAATAAACAAAATAGAGTACTAGAGCTCATTATTAAATCCAAACCCCGGGAATGGATTAATATTTTGCATAGGGATGATCAGTGATTACTGCATTCAAAGGCCGATCTGATATGAAGGAGTGCTTGAGAAGATATTTCGTATTTTAGAAAAGAGTATTCTATATTAACCACTGATAAACAATTCCAAAGATTAAGGAAAAATCTAAAAGGAATTGGTTAATTTTTATGTTTCATGGTGGTTTGGAGGTAGTGGATTATTTTAATAAAATAGTTTTGTATCAAGGAAGTTTCAATGCTTTCGTGTTGTCAGTAATGTAAACTTCCTTGACCTCCCCTCTTCTTTTACATGCATATGTGCATATATATATCTACACACACATACACACACACATATATATATATATATATATATATATATATATATATATATACTAGCTTTTGCCCGCGGCTTCGCTCGCGTGGAATTCGGTCTGTCACATAAAGTTTCGTGAAAGACCATTTTAAATAAATAATTTAATTTTTTTTTAACTATAAGTTATTCGTACATCCAAAATTTCAGATCTTTAACTTTAAAACTGACGGATTCTATGCAATCTTTGAACCCCAAATCCGTTCAGTAGTATTTGCGTAAAAGAGTAACAAACATACATATAAACTTTCGCATTTACAGTATTAGTAGGAAGTAGGTTTAGTAGGATATCAAAACAACAGTTTCACTCATGTTCTTTCTGTTATGTTAACAACTATTATCATGTGATTTGCCTTTAATTATGTACTATTGTGGATTCTCCACAATACCTAAAAAACTATCGGGGGGGGGGGGGGGGCACGTGCCCCCGTACCTCCTCATGAATCCGCTCTTGCTGTAGCCTATGTTTTATTCTGATGTATAACCTATATTCCTGTAAAGTTTCATCCCAATCCGTTCAGTAGTTTTTGCGTGAAAGAGAGTCAAACATACAAACTTTCGCATTTATAATATTAGAAGGATATATATATATATATACTAGTTCTAATATCAAAGAAGAGAGAAGGTTGAAAGTAGGAGAGATGTAAGAGAGTCGTTTCTAAGTTAGATGTAGCCTATAGCTAATAAGTCACATAGTTAGTTCATAAGAATGCATCTTTTATATCTCTTGTATATCACATTGTGTCTGTTAAATATCTCGTCTACCGTTTGTTAACTATATCCAGATAGGGAAATGTACATTTTAGGAAATTTAAATGTTAGATCTGGGAGGAGGGTATATGACTGAAAGCATGCTGTGAGACGTTTTGATGGTGAACAAGAGCATTTATTGAAGCAGGAGGAATTCGTAATTTCGTAAAGAAAATGTGTAGGCATGACTGTTTACTGAAATATTGTCAAATCTATGACTAAACATGACTGTTGATGCGGTAAGTAAATTCATCATAGGGGAAGTAAGAAACCGGTCGGTGATATTTTATATTAACAGAAGATGATGGAGTAGGAGACAATATGAAATGGAAAATGAGATTGTCTGGAGGAAATGGGAAAGAAGTGAGGTTATTGGAATCCGATAGGAATAATTTTCGAAGTATTTTTCATTTGGATTTGAAGTGGAAAGAGAGCATAATGCAGCTGGGTTGCGGTTCTCTATTGCTTATATATATTCATAGCAACTTAATTTATTTTCTAGGTATACATCTTATTAAAATTGTTTTATTAATCATCTGCCATCATTGTTAATTCTATTCCCATTTTGGTTTTTAACTATTATTGCAGTATCGTTACTATAATCTGGGTCGAAAAACAGATGCATATTCCTGGTGAAGTATTCATTTACCTAGATTACATTATTAATTAATAATCTATTAATAATCAATGCGTTATCTTAATTAAGGCAATACTAGTTTTTTTATTAAATGCACACAACGAAATCAGATTGATAAGTGACTTTATTACTCTCGTAATCCTACATATATAGTTTTGGTTTGTTTACATAGAAGCTCTTTAGGATTAAGGTGAATATTGTTGGTCCCCAGGACTTAACTTACATACACGAAAATTATGGATTCAAATCTACACTATTTAATAAAATAATTTAGCATAGTATGGGAAAAAATCTGTACCACTACAACCCATGAAGGGTATAGGGTTTAGTGCTTTAAGCTGTACTGTTTCTGGGACAACGGTTGTGCAGGTAGTTGAGTTGTCTGAGATCACGGTCAGCAGCCAGGTTTTCTCCCCAGTTAGGGGGAACCACTTCATAGACGCTGGTTAGGCCCTAGGAGTGTCTACATATCCCATAGGCTTCAAATATGGCTGTTCACAGATCGGAGACTTTATAGAGCAACTCTGCACTCTACCACTGAGCTACCCTGCTTCGTAATATAGTACTCGTTTGCCCATGAAACTATTTAATTAGTGTAATATATTTCAAGGAATAATTAAATGTTACTCGTGATGGGATGCCTGGCCCTATGAGCTAAAATTAATCACTCCGTGTCTCTTGGAAGAATGCGAAGTCACTTTGTTAAGGAGACTGATATATCGCCGCTTCAAAAAGTTAAGGTCATTGATTAATTCTGATTGCTTACACTGCTGTAAGTATTCCTTTTTACGTTTATTATATTTTATTTATTTAAATTATTTTAAGTAACAATAAAGATAATTTAAATCCTTAAGCTGAACGAGCCAAACCTATGTAAGACAATAAATCTTTATTTTTAGAAATAACAAACAAGTGAATTTAATAGAATTCAGTGGTCTGCTACATGATAAGGTGGGGCATACTCAGTGGTTTTTCTATCCCCTCCCCTCCCAAAACAACAAATTGTAATACCCCAGTAACTTAGAATGTTCTCATAAATACTAAAGGGTAAATTTTCTTTTTAGAATTTTCTCTGCTTTGGGGTCAGTTGTTACTAGCCCCCAGACTGCAATAGTGTCCCTTTACTACCTACAATCCTTTACAAATGCACGAAGGTTTACAAAGAATGGTTTACGGCGTATGGTCAGCCGTGTGAATAGATATAAAAAGATTGAGTAGGTAATAGTGAATTGACTTGGTCTAAAATAAATGTTAATTAATTTTTAAACATTCGAGCATAACTTTCACCGTTATTTAATAATTAAACTTTTCTAGGTTGATTAAAAAAATGGATTATAATATAATAATAATTCGTTTTCGTTAGCACTATAATAATTCATTTAACTTACAAAAAAGTTTAACTTACGATTTAATTCAATCAATATTTAAATGGTTTCGATCTTATATATTGAAATTTATAGATTTACTAGCAGACCCGGCCACGCGTTGCTGTGGCTGTTGTAACAGTTTTAAAACTATATTACGCTAAAATTTGAATTTTAAAGAAACAATGAATGAATGAATAGAAAAAATGAAATAAATATATTTTTGATTTTACATTTTATTCATATCAGATCTAAGTACAGTATATAATAAATAAATAACATACAAAATTCCTAACTGATAAAATATAAACCTTAGATTAATGAATGGGGTATATCATGGTTGATTTTTAATTATGGCAAATAATATTACTTTAAATTGTAACTGCTTATTTCAATTTAATTGAGCGCTAATCGATGCACAATATATTTATATTTATATTTATTATATATATTTATTAATCTGTCCTTTGCTAATACAAATAGATTAGTTTACTAACATATGACATGGTTTACTAACTATACTATACTATGATTTACTTACACGTGAACATGCAACGTGTAATTGACCATGGCAGAAACATTGATTTTCCAAATCGCAAAGGATATTGTCTGGCCCTAGAGACTTGTTGATGGTCATAGCGAAAGCCAAGCTTATATCAAATTGAAGTATGTTGAACGGTATTATGGCGTCTGATGGTATCATTGGAATACGTTGCTACAGGACGACTTCTCCTTTCAAGATTCCAGTCAACATTGCTGCTTCAATAACATTCCCGGTAATATTTTTGATGACCAAACGTGTAAGATCCATAATTGGTGGATTCAAATTACACATAATCAATACTAATGGCTGACACAAATAACTTAAAAATAAAATAATAATAAAATGTGAAATAACTCTGAAAATTTCAAAGTTTTTCGGCCACCGAAAGTATTCCCGTCCGTTTTTTCGGTTGCGAACTTGGATTTACACTATTTGGACATGCCCTTACAACATATCAAAAATGCAGCATCATCAAACGTCACTGCTACGATCGACGCAAAATCAATAATAATGGCCGACACATATCACTTAGGGGTATGAAAAATAGTTTACATCCTATTCTCAGACCTACACAAAATTTCATAAGAATCGGTCAATTCATTTTGGAGGAGTTTTGTTACGTTTCGTATATTTTGTAACGTTTCGAAGATCAAGATAAATCCTTGAGGTATAATAATAATTTATATGAAAATATTATTAAATAAAGCTCATTTAGCAATTTCTTAGCTGTAAATTTCCCACTGAACCATTTTAAACCCTATTAAACCTCTTAGTCAATAAAGAAAACTAAAGAGTTTCGAGGGAATTCATAAAAAGACGTGATTTTTTTTCTATTTTATTAATACAATGAAATATTTTATCGCCTGTTATTTTAATATTCTGCAAGATACGATTTGGATTCTAATACATCTGTTTTTTACTCACATTATTTGACAAAACACTTTATCTTTCGGCCCGAATCTGAAAAATTATCAATTTCAGTGGACCACATCAAGCGGTGAAGGTTTTTGTTTAGGTTGTTGTCAAGGCCAGTGTCAAATCGCAGTTGTGCGTATGGAGTAGAGATTATTTTTGGGAGTTTTATCGTAAAACTAATTAATTATTTGCGAAGTGAAGCTGGTGGCTGTCTTAGACACCATTAGTAGTTAGACTATTTCAGCTATATTACGGAACATTTCAAAATCGCCTTTCGAAGTAAGTATTTCGAAGTACATCATAAGAAATCAATATATACTATATGTTATGAAATACGTTGTTATATTTTATTTTGATAATTGGCTATATTTTCGCTATACGCTATAAAACATTTTTATCAGGGGTAAATAAATTATGATTTTTTCCGTTAATTACATTCTTCAAGACCAGTGATCAAAGTTTTAATTAGATTCGCAATGTTATAAAAGGGCCTATGCTTTTTACTTTTATATTATGCAGCAAAATACTGAAAATAATTGCATCTGATGATGAGCCCAGCTCCTAAAGAAAACTGAAGTATCGCCTACCTTAGCATTTGTTTATTTAATTTAAAAGTATAAATTTCTGTTATGAAAATTTAAATTAGGGTAGGGAAACTGGTTCCACCAACTACCACTTAAAACATTCATCTGTGGTGAAATGGTTAGCGTAACTACTTACTATGCCTAAGATCGCTGTTTTGCGACCCGGGAAACGACTTTAGGATCTTTAAAGGGAGTAAAGTAAAAGCCTTAGTTATGCCGTCCTTCAGAGGAGACGTAAAATGACGGTCCTCAGCCTCTGCCGTGTCTGGTAGCCATTAAAGATCCCTGTACTAATTATATATGAAGAAGAAAATTTAAGACTCCCACTGTACCATCAACCGATTAACCATAGCAGCATAAAGTGACTAACTGAAACATTCAAACCACTGTAAGCCTAAATTAACAAATTTAAATTTCAGATGTTTGGTTTTCGGAAGTCAACTTTTTAGAAATTTCTGTATTTTTCCTTGCGATAAAAAAGACTGGCCAAAATTGTTATTAAAAATGTTTCCCTTCCATCAGTCAATTGTTTGTATTTTTTTTCGATTAGCCCATGTCCTTTTTTTACAATTGCTTTTTTATTTTTATATTTTATATTTATTTTTTGTATTTTATTTTTTTAAACATACTTCGTATATCATAAGAACACATTAGATGATATTTAAATGGGTTTCCATTATATGGACAAAATATTGGTTTTCTGGATTACTAATATAAATATTAAATCATTTTTTTAAATTTAATTGTACGTTAGATATTTCTAATAATAATTACTACCTGCTTTCAACTTATATAACTTAACCAAAAAATATTGAATTTCTATTATTAAAAAAATGTCAATCAAAATATATACATATTTGTTAATAAAACATAAATTTTATATCAATAAACAAGTGGTACAACCAAAGATAAAAGGTCAAGGGAATGGGTTTAAATAAAATCAATATTAATCAATCAACACTGGCTCTACAACCCAGTACGGGTCTTAGCCGGATCAAGGCGTCGCCTCCTCTCTTCTCTGTCCAGTATCAAGGTCCTCAGAGCTCTGGATCCAACAATGCTACCTCCATCCTTCTCGACCTCATCTGCCCACCTTAATCGTGGCCGTCCACGTTTCCTTTTTTCCGTCAACGTACCCAACTAGCAGTAACTTATGAGTAGCGTTGTCCTTCATTCTGGCCACATGTCCAGTCATCCAAACCTAGCTATTCTTATATACTCAATAACGTCTAGCTCCTGATACATCCTATATATCTCTGCATTCTGTCTGAGCCTAAATTGATCGCCAACTCTTACTGCTCCAAATATCCTTCTTAATAATTTTCATTTGAGAGCAGTAAACTGTTGGCATTTGCCCTGGTTCCGATCCGTAAGTTAAAACAGGCCTGATAATTGTCTTATAAAATATTACCTTGGCTCTTCTTGATATCAGATGACTTCCTAAAATGTTTGACATCCCAAAATAACACTTATTAGCGGTCAAATTCTTCTTTGAACTTCTGCGCCAGTTGGGTTATCCGCTTTGACCAAAGAGCAAAGGTAGACAAAACTGTCGACACTTTCAAATGTGTATGTGCCAAACGTGATAGAGGGTATTGATTGCCTTGAAGGGCTGGCAAGCATATATTTGGTCTTTGCCTGATTCATTTGAAGACCCATTTGCCGTCCAGCATTCTCCAAAGCAAGAGACGCTTGCTGTAAATCCCTCTGCGTTCTTCAACTATATCTATGTCATCCGCATAGGCCATTATTTAAATGGACTTAGTCAGAATCGTACCACTTGACTTGTAATCCTGAGTCTTTTATGACCTTTTCAAATGCGAAATTGAATAACAGTCCACCCCCTTGTCTCAGATCCCCTAGTTGTCTGGAATACTTGACCTGGCTTCTCGACTCCCCCATCAGCAATTCCACAAGGCTTATCAATTCTCTGGCGACATTCATTTCTTCTATACCTTGATACAGTTTCTCCCTGAAGATAATGTTATAAGCATTGCTGAACTCCACGAAAAGGTGGTGGGTCGTTATATTGTACTCTCTGTTCCTTCCCATAAGAATTCTTAGCGAATAATTGATCAATACAAGATCTACCATTGATAAAGCCACATTGTTACATTCCCATCTCTCTCTGGGCATAAGGAAGTAGTCTTTGGTATGCCACATTAGAGAGGACTTAGTAGGCAGAGCTAAGGAATGTTATGTCACAATAGTTATCACAATAAATCTGGTCTCCTTTCTTGTGAAGCGGGAGAATAAGGCCAATGTACCAGTCACGCGGGAGAGTTTTAGTTAACCAAACACTATGTAGAAGATCACGGATTACCTTTATCACTTCATCTCCTCCAGCCTTCATAAGTTCAGCTGGTATGCCGTCACATCCTGGCGCAGGATTGAATCCTAGGCAAAATACGCACTTTGTGGAACATAAATTTCTTTTTTTTCAACAGAACATTAAAATATTATTTGAAAATAAAATGAAAATAAACTGAGCTAATTTACACGTCAGAAATTTGATGGTAGATTGTTAAAAGGTTTTGAATATTCATTTGATTAAAAAAAGTTTGACATATGTAAATTACTTTCGTAAACTTTTCAGGCGAAAATGACATTCTTATCGTTCCCCCTTAGTTTTGTCATTTCAATTTTTCCTTGAAAAGTGGTTCTGACGCACCAATATATATATATGCAAAATGAAATGCAAATTAATGAATATCTATGTTACTATCTCAGCAATTTAAGCGAACGGTAAGCTATGCAGGTTAAATTATAATTTTTAGCAGGGTGATTTTTAGCGTTTTCATTACTAATATTTATAATTTAAAAAAAAATTCACAGTGTTGTAGGTTTTACAAAAAAAAAAAATCTGTAAATATAATTATAAGGGTTATTTACAAAAAATTGTCACTTTCTTGTCCCTTATTTTCCCACTTTCATTATCTGTCAATAGTGCTTATTTCCAAACAACTAAAATTGCTGTATAAGCTATGTATCTAAGTATTATATGCTCAAATTAATCTCAGCTAAACGGTGAGAAAAGGTGACGTATTTGTGTCCCGTTAGTTACTATCCCACAGCTACTTCCAATTTTCAAACATTGGTTTAGTACTGAATTACTTTCTTTTAAATTTCACTGGCCATGATTTCTCTCTTGGACTTTATTGGAGAGCTACGTTGTATTCGAAAGGGACAATCCTACTTCAAATTCCAGGATATAATTCCTAGGAAAAACATTTGTCCACAGATTTGTAGAATTAGTTATATCACACATTACTTATTGAGCTCGTGACATTGTTTCCACAAAATTGTGGGGAAAGCTCTTAAAAATATTAGGGGGGTATGACATTTTTTTTAATTTAAAAAAAATCGCTAAAAAGATCAAATTAGTTGGAAAATGACATCTTTGTTTAAAATGACCCATAAACCTTATGAGTGTTGGCATGAAAATCGTATTTTTCATAAATTCGGGAATAGAATATATTCCTATTTTCCGCTCTCCTGCCTACGCCTCTCTCGTTATTAAATCGAATTAATTTGAATTTATAGTGATCTGTGATAGAGAGCTGAATTGCCATACTTCCGGGTTGGAAAAGTATTATAATTATTTCTGTAAGTTAAGACACGACATTGATCGCAAAGTCGCTAATCAAGCTGGCATTGTAAACAGCTGTTGGAATCTATAAATAGAGGTTCAAGATGGCAATAAAGTCAGTGTTTAACCAGCCGTCAAGTGTGTTGTTTATCTTCCTACTTATTCTTTTGTTTATGTTTTGTGAGGTGAAGTACTTAAGTTGTATATATATATATATATATATTGTAAATTTTTTTTTAATATGAATAAATGGAGATTCGAACCAAAAAAACGCTGAGTTGCCATGTCGAATGTCCTGGGTCTAAATCCCGCCTCCTGGTAGGTTATTATTTAATCTGTTAACGGCCGGAGATGGTTACTATGGGACCTGGGATCCTCCTCAGCCTCTATAAAATTGGTACCATAAATAAGAGATAAAATATGGTGGGTGAGCGTGATTTAGGACAAATCTTCTCCTTGCACAACTGTTATCCAAAAAGCAGTACAGTCTCTATCAGGTACTGAACCCAAGCCTGTTCATGGGTTGTAGTGGTAAAGTTAAATTTAAAAAAAAAAAAGATAAACATATGAAATAACAGGCTCAGTTTAAATTTGAAAATATGAAAATCGAATTTAAATAGTTTAATAAAATTTATTGGAGGTAAATTAATAAACTATATTAAATCAAGATAAAAAAATATTCGTAGTGCAAATATTAATTTTCAGATGATTAATCGTAATAAGGAAAAGATTTACCAGACTACCACCCTTCCCAGGCTTACACAAATATTTGGTTTTATTATTTTTATTATTTTGTTAGTTTAGTTATTGACCAATTTCTTCAGGACTTGTTTTATCGTATTATTATACAAATTATTATACGGTTATGAATAGTTATAAATAAACTAAAATTTCTAATCAATATTTGTGTAATGCCAAATGCTATTTGTAATTTTTTATTTTATAAAAACAATCTAAGGTTTAATAAGTAAAATAATTGAGTAGTGAATTAATTTCGCTACTAGCTATTGTTAATTTTTTTTTCATACAGTTTCCATTCTCACGTGTATCTGCTAGTGTAGAATGAAGGCTTAGAAATCCTGAACATTGCCTGAACTTTAATATACCCCCTTGAACGAGCATAGTATTCAAATATATATATATATATATATATATATATATATATATATATATATATATATATATATATATATATTCCTCTACTCCATGAATAGACCGTGTTGCGAATGAAAAATACTCTCAAGAAAAATCTTTTATAAGCTTTACAAAAGATTTTATAAAAATTCTTCAACGTAATCTGTGTATGGTATCTGCTACATATTAAAAAGAGCTGTCACATAAATTATTGTTCCTATTTCAAGGTAATGAAGCATTTAATATTCCATTTCATTCGTTTTATAGAGATCAACAGTAGTGTCTACTAAATGTTGTAGTAGCATTACCGCATATTTAAAATAATTCTTGAATTTTCCTTTTGTTTCCATAAAAATAATATTAAAACACGGTTATATGACTTTCTATGACTTCATATAACTTAGGACTTTAAAAGAAATTACATTTCCTGAACATTTTTTACAAATGGGAAACATTTCTATTTTGATTTAATTTTGTTGAAAGTTTGATTTTATTCTGGTGCTCAATATTATAGATTTGATTTTTATGTGCTCCACTATCCTTCTCTTACTATAAACGCTCTCATTTCCGGACTTCTGACTATCTTAAGTGATATTTTATTGTTTCATGTACTAAGAGAGATAAGGGGTAGGGTATACAGTACTCTCAATGCTGAAAGGTCTTAAGGGATTAGTATAAGCAATGGAGAGGTCGCACGTAGCTAAGGGTTTAATTATTATGTCAATTGTCAAGTATAGGTTATAAATTATTGTTACAAGTCCTAGGCGTTGTATCAGAATAAGTTTTTTTTTTTAAATATACGGGTTGTCGATTGGTAAGGAAGCAGAGAAATAAGTATTACTCCATTCTTCAAAGATTTCCTCGGGTATCGACTGTTTCGCAAAATTCTTTACCAACGTTTCACTAAACATGTTGGTACATAAGATAAAACTGGCGCAGTCACAGCCCTTAGGAACGTCTAGCGAACCGTTGGTAAAGAATTTGACGACAGAGTTGAAACCAGAATAAACCTTAGATGAATGTATACACAATATCGGCCTTGGCAATTTAAGAGTATAAGTATTTTTGGTTTTTGAAGGAATTAATATCCCGTACCTGAGCATACGAAATATTTTATTAGCCATCGATATAATAACAAAATTGTTTTATATAAGTAGACATTGTTGATCAATAGAAGAAGGCTGCCAATAATTTTTTAGAAAAACACAGAAAGGTTTCTACTCTGGGATCTAATATTTTAGTACTGTGTTAACTGTGGAAATTTCAAAATGTGTATTACATATGTTATCCATAACTTATTAATTGATAATAATGTTTAATTTTTTTTTATTTGAAAAGTCCGGGATTCGCATTCCTAAAGCTCTCTGACAATGAGCCAAATAAGAAGCCCTGTTAGAAGTTTCCAAAATAAAGAAAGTCTTTGGTCTCTTTGTAAATAAGAAGTAGAAATAATGTTTGCCATAAAATAATAATAATAATGAAATAACCAATTGGCGTTATTCCAATTAATATTTTATTCATTCTAATATACATTTGCGTTTCTAAGGATATTAAAAAAAAGGGTTTCCTTAGAAATAAAAAAATTATCGCATCGTATGAACACAATGTGTTTCAACTGAATGTTCTATTATTATTTCCTTCAAGCATAACGTCTTATACAAAACTTTTAAAATCCCGTTACTTTTTTCATCTTGATCCCAGAGTTTTTCTACCGCAGGGCAGTGCTGCACAACTTTACCCATTATAGGTTACAATGAAAGAAAAAGAGTTTAAATGCATTTTTCCTGCCCTCCGCTATGAAAATTTCACGACTCCTAAAACTGTGTAATGGACATTAGCTTCATTTAATCATGAATAGCCGAACAAAAATTTATTTCCCTTCGGTACACTACGAAAGGTCACTGTGATTAACTGTTCAATCCAATTAACAAAAGACCCAACAAATGTTAAATTAACTCACCTTGTTGTAACAAAAACAGGTTTAATCAACCCAGAACTAATTTCTGTCTCAAAGCAAATTAAAATAAATTAATAACACGGGAAAGCGGCACTGCTTATACCTGACAATCTTGTAAAATAGCTTCTTCACCGCTGACTAGCATTAGAAATTAGTTTTTTACTAATTATTGTAGCAATAATTGGCTAATAATTATTGTTACGCTATATTTTAAAAATTTCAAATTAAATTTCTTAAGCCCCCGTAGCTATTGTTTGTTAAAAAGTAGCCACCTTGATTATACAGAATTCTTAGTTTAGACAAGGTCCAGGTATTGTCAGTGATGGATACACCACTCATCATACCCATCGATTAAAAACAAAGCTAGAGATGAACCACCAGCATGGAGATGCGGACAACCCGGCCAGGACAAATCTTTTATCTTCAAAATTAACATGTTTAAAAATAATCACCATCAAAAGAACAATAAATACAAATAAATTATGTTTAACAGAGGTATGGGTGGAAGCCTTGAATGGAGATGGGTAAGGAATTCCAAAATGAATTCGCCCGATTGGAAGGAAACCGTATTTAGCAATTTAAATCACTTTTATTAAAGAGGCAATCAAAATACTTGGCGGTTAAACGTGATCCTTTGTGTTTTTTGGTGAGCATATACATCTCAGCTCATATATATTTATATATTCTAGCCTTAGAATATATAAAACACGAATATATAGCATATCATTTGTGTGCATGGGTGTATATATAACAAGCAAGGATTGGAATAAATATGTATGTGTATTTGCATAACTCGTAAAAGTGAATAATCGATATTAGCTTCATTTAATCATGAAACGAAACCGAACATAGACTTAATATCTTAACAACGCAGCCGAACGAAATCCTTATGTACAATACGATGAAGTGCCACAGTAATTAATAGTTAATAATGCAAGATTTGGTTTTGTTTTTAAATCCCCTTCGAATAGTAAACTATTTATGTTTGTTGGACTTTTGGCCTTTATAAATTATAAACACTTATTTATCCTCTTTCAAACAAAAAGTTCTTTTATCTCCTTAAGATTTTGCCACTTGGAAATAATTCAGTCTTTACTATATCAAAGCATTGATTTTGTTTTATGAGTTCAAACAGCAGGAACGCGATCCAAACGGTCAGAACAGTCAACGAAGTTTTCTGTTTTAAATGCCGAGGCGCACTTTTGTAAAAGAGTTACGGTTTTACAAACTACGGCGGATATTTTCTCTGAGTGTTCTGGATATATATAGCACTAATGCAAAACTTAATTTATATGTTACAACTGTTCTACAGAAAATCGACAAACGGAGGTTACCCTCGGGTAAACTAGTGTAGACAGAAGTTTCCGTGGCATCGGGCAAGTGCCTCAAATGGCCTGAATAGCTAATTTCATAATGAATAAACATTTCTCCAAGCTGGTCTCAAACTTTTGAAGCAAGTCCTCTTTAGTGATATCGCGTTTAGCCTTCTATCTGAGTAAGATTATTATGTTTTGATAATATTTCCAATCTTAAATCAGATCATAATCATATTGGTTGATACACCAATATTATAACTATATGTAAAAATATAATAACTATTATTAACTGATGGTCTTGGATTAAGATTGACCTAATTTATTTGGATTAGGCTTAACAATGCCGAGATTCAAAATTAATATTATAAGTTCCTATTTAACATCCCAATTAAACTAACTACGTATCGTATTAGATACATTATCTATCTATATAGATATAGATAGCTCCGTTTTATTGTGATAAATAAATTGCCAGGCAAATAAAATATTGCAAATAAGAATATGCTAAGGAAGGCACAGATTAATTTACACAAATGTACAAGTTTAAAAATTAACACAAAAAGTTAATTTTAAGTTATTAAAAAGTCGCAAAAACCTCTAGTATGCCAGTGCTATCCTTTGATGTATATTAACCCTATTTAATATTTTAAAGATGTACTCTAATGACAACTTAAAATAAATTCGTAATTATATTGGTGAATATTTTTTTTTCACTGAATCGTATTAGATCTATAAATTTGGCGAAATTTAATAGCTCTAATACGATACGTAGTTTTCGTATTTAAAAGCCATAATTAATTCAGTTTAAAAGTACATACATAATTATTTCCAAGTGGCAAAATCTTAAGGAGATAAAAGAACTTTTTGTTTGAAAGAGGATAAATAAGTGTTTATAATTTATAAAGGCCAAAAGTCCAACAAACATAAATAGTTTAAAAGCCATAATTAATTCAGTGTAATAGACAAATTTCGTAATTTTTCAAAGATAAAAATTCTAATTTATACTTATATTTTTTATTAACCTTTATATAAAAATAAATAATTATGTATGCAATGAATGACAGTTGTTAAACCAGGCCTTCTATGGTAATATTAATATGTACTGAAAATGCATTTAAATTATTTTAATTATATTTCTAAATCACTAGTACGTATGAGCTGCTTCGAATTTAAAATTAATTAAAACATCTGTATGAACAGATAGTTCTGTATGTTAACGAAAGTATTTCTGAAACGCATATTTGGGTATAAAATTGACTGAGAATTGATTCCATGAGTTGTGCACTTCATACTGTTAGCGAATGCTATTAATTGCACCTTTTCCATGAACAGACTGATCTATTGTTTCATATTAATAAAATGCCATTTAATTTTCTAGACCACAATCGTCACGTTCGTATCCCATAAAATCACTCAGACGTCTTTCATTATGTCACGTTTCGAACATAATCTCGGAGTTTATATTATTTTTTAAATAGATTTACTTTTATCAAGGTTTCGAATTAATGAGGATATTTATAGATCGGAAACCACTTTTTCTAATATGTTTATTACTATTGTTTGGTCACGTGTTCGAAAAAAATAGGAAATAACATCTATTCCTACCGTTTAAAGTGAGTGCGATGACCAGCCCGAATTTTCAAAAATTCCTTTCTGTTTCAATGAATTTAACAATGATACTAATGACTTATATGAGGACGAAATCGGATATGGATTAATTGGAATATTGAGGAACAGTTCTATCGGCTCTGGGATTCCACTGCGTAATATTAAAATCCGATAACTAGAACCGATGATGAGGGTGGAGGACTGATCGAGTGGAAAACTGAACTTATAACTTCGCTAATTATTTGTTAAAAGTTATATCGTTAATTACGAAATATTTCTTTAAATTAGTTTGAATTATTTATTAACATGTTTATCTCTCTATATTATAGACATGTTTTAGCGATATAATATTTTATCAGTGTTGCGTTTCAAAGGTCCCAGGAATTACTTTTTGACCTGCTACACCAGTTAAATTATAAATATTTTGAAAAATTAGTAAATCACAAAACCACAGTTCCCTAACTGGGCCGTTACATAATAAATAGATCTGTTATTTAATTTAAATGAAAAAAATGCATTGTACCAATTTAAAAAAATAAACCATCTAAGTAAATTTTATTCCAATGTGTCGATTTTAGGATCCATATGAATACAACGGCCAGCGATAGAAGAGAAAGGCGGCGATTGGTGTTGAGGGAGGCCAGGACTCGCTTGCTGGTTGTAGAGCCTATATAATAATAATAATATATGAATACAAATAATGCTGTGAAATAAGATTAAGACATATTTCTTATGACCTATAAATGGTTTATAAAATATGTTATAAATTTGTTATAAACGAAACATTCCTCTATTTTATTTAATGGTTATATTTATTTTATAGTTTTATGGCTTGGGGGTAAAAATATGGACTAAACTAATTTTTATAATTAGTTTTCTTTATGGACTAAACAATCGTATATTTTATAAAATTGGGATTTTAATCATAGCTATCATTCAACGTTCTTTAAATATATTAATTACAATTTGTTTGTCTGGTACTCTACTCATATATGTACTTCAAGAGTATTTCGAGTGAAGTAGTTCGATTTTTCAACATGACGGTAAAGATTTATAAACCTAGGATTTTTCACAAGAATGGAAGTCCTTAGGCAATCTAAGCATAAATGAAAAATTAACATTACTCCACTGTTGGATACAAATAAATATTTCTTTACAAGATAATCTACCAATTACCTGAAGTAGTGAAAACTTCGAGAGGTATATTTCACCCAATTTAAAAAACCAATATGTCTAATAAAATCAAAATTTGATGTTCTACAACTTTGATATTATGATTTTTTTCTCTTTGAACCACTAAGCACTTAAAATGTATTCAGATAATCATCGAAAATAAAGAAATATTTCTAACCCTGAATAAAGACGTCATTTGTTATTGACAGTTATAAAAAATACATAACATTTAATTGTGTCGAAGGGACAAAGACTCCCCTGCAAACCGACTGATAGGCCACAACAAAAGAAGAATTATTGCTATTAAAAGTGATACAATCTTTTTCTCGGTTCTGGCGCCCACGCGCTGAGATATGTTTACAAAGGCCATAATAATACTTATCATTGAATGCATCTAAATATGAATTCGCTTTGAACTAGGAAAATGCCTGTAAGATGCGAGGGATGCCCTCTTATTAGGCAAAGTGTTTTCTTTTTTTTGTTCGAACCCCTCCTTTAAGGAATAAGAATTTATTTTAAAGAAATCATTCTTTTTTTATGAATAATTTTACTGGGAATCGGTTCCTATTCTTCTTCTAAAAACAGTTGTCCAAGGAATTTTTTCGTGCGGGCAGTCCTTTGACTAGTGTTTTTTAAAAATTATCTCTTAATTACTATTTTTTATAACTCAGAATATTAAGAATATGGTTATTACCATGTGTAATGTTGCGAAACTAGCTAATATTTAGAAGAACAATTTGTATATAAAGTTGTTATTTGAAATGGTATAATTGAACTATTACTAAGTGATCCCAAGGTACACCAAAGTATCCCATAAAATAGACTAAAAAAATACTCGTAATTTAAATCAGATCCGTCATTGTTCTTTTAATATCAGGCTTATATATATATTTTTTTTTTTAAAGCTTTACCTAATAGCTACCCACTATTTTATTTCCTTACTCATGATTATGAATAAAGAAATAAAATATATTGTAATTAAAATGTTTTTTATTATTTTAAGTAACGTTTCTATTACGAATTTCTCAATTACTCTATTTAGGAAAGATTTTTTTAAATTAACCGGTAATTTAGTAAACTGAAATTGTGGTGCATGATACAATGTGGGGCATAATTCATTGGTAATTCAAATGATAGAATTCATGTTTTCATTGCTTTTTCTATTCATAAAAATAGCAAGGTAGATTTTTGTCCCTTTGAACTATAATTAAGTGATCCTAAGATACTCTTATGTTGTTATTTGTTTGTTCATTTAAAGGCCCTTTATGCTACTATGACTAATCGGACGATGCTACACTGAGAGCTTTAAACTTAGCCAATAGTTTGATTAGGATAGGGAGTTTTAACGAGTACCTGATATTGTGAAGGCTCATTACATTAATTTATAAATTGAAAATTAAACATTCTTTAAATGCATACATTTTTATCGTATTTCTTGGATAATGAACCAATTACCTGAAGTAGTTCAAACTTCGAGAGGTATATTCCATATAAATGCAAAAAGCATAAATATATTGTTGATATTTTATAACTTTCATACTTATACTTTTATAGTATATGTCATGATACATTCGTAGATATTAGCTAAAAACTAAAACTTCTAGCCGCAACTCAGAAGACTTACTTTGCGAAAGAAAAAATATTTTGGTTTTCAATTTATTTTTGTTTGATATTGAATGATAATGGTTGACCTTGATAATATATGTGGAAGATATTGGTCCGGGTAGAGGTCACTGAATGAATTTCGCGTGTAATTTGAGAAAAACTTTATTGATAGCCAACGTTTCGGCCTACGTTGTAGGTCTTCTTCAGGGCTGTGGGGGGGACTGGGAGGGTAGGTACTCACTGGCTATGAAACACAGACTGGAATATGAAATATGAAAACACAGACTATGAAACATCAGTAGCCAGTGAGTACCTACCCCCCCAGCCCCTCCCCACGAGCCCCCAGCCAACGAGGAGATAGGGATAAAACGGGAATGCAGGGCGTTCGGGAAGAGAAATGGCAAACGGACGTCCTGAACAAAACGAGGAAGGGTTCCACCCTTGGTACTTGGAGAACTACTGATAGGGCCATGTGCTTCCGCGTTCGCTGGAACAGATGAGACGGAATGAGGTAGATATGGCAGCGACAAGACGGCCCATTGCTAAATCTATAAGGCGGAGGGAGGAGGGTTAGGAAGGTGGAAGCGTTAAGGAAAATCAAAGTTTACCTTCACCTCCAACAGCGGAGTAGGTTGAAAATTTTATAAGATAGTTACCACTACGAACATGTATTCCATGCTATGTACGCTTTTATACATTATTTACATAAATGCGTAGAAAAAAATATTGTAAATATAAAAAATGTGTACTAATAAACATAAAAAAAAAAACTGTACCAGCTCTACAATCCATGAAAGGTTTCGGATTCAGTAAGTAGTAGAGACTGTCGTGTTTCTACGACTTTTTTGCTGGGAGGAGATTTGTTTTAGATCTCGCCAACCCGGCTGATTTCCCCCCTATTAAGGTATCCACATTAAAAAGGCTGAGTGATCCCCAATTATGTCTCAGGATCCCACAATTCTTTCTGGACAAAAAACAGATTAAATAGTTTATCTGCCTGATTCGAACCAAAGACCTTCTTCAAGATTTCTCAACGCTATCCTGCCCCCTTTTAGTAAACATAAAATGTATTAAATAAAACATGAACAGCAGTCAGTACTGAAATCGTATTATCACTAGAATACAAATTCGAAAAATTAAAAAAGATGGAATGTAATAAAAAACTTCATACGACTTTATTTCTAATACTATTCCTTTGCCAGCTATTTCAAGCTTGGGTCCGGAGGGACTGTGTGGTATAGCTGATACTTTTGATTTTAGTTATCATATTTAAAACTTTTGACTGATATTTATCTCTATTTCCAAACTATCGTTCTGCATTGAATATAATTTTATTGCGGTTTTATTTTAAGACTTGAATGTAGTAGTTACAAATATAGCGGTTACATATGAATAGAAAATTCTCAAAAAAAAAAAAAAATGGGCTTTAGGAGTTTTGAAATGGAATAAATATGCTTTTGCGATAGACCTTTAAATAACATTATTTTTGAGACAAATAAAACGAAAAGGAAGTCTCCTTTTGTAATATTTACCAAATATAATTAAATCACAGTAATTGCATCATTTTTAAAGAATGAATTAATTAAATTACGATTAACTGTTACAAGATGTGAGGTAGGGTGAAGGAGAAAGAGAGTCAAATGGATGAAGTGTTATGGGATTATCTTTAATCAGGAATTTTCATTTTTCTTTTGAGATGTTCTTCCAAAAATAAAAGCTATCATTTAAGAGATAAATAATGGTTCATGATGGTCCACAATTTATATGACTAAACGGGTTAATAGTCCTAAGTCCTTTGCGGTGGAAAAATCACTTCTATACTTTACCCTTTTCCTTTACTGGATGTTGAGCCATTTAACTTCACTCTGCTTTATTCCAGTACTTGACGCAACATGTTCCGATTGTCGTTGACTTTTTTCAATTTTTAAATTATGACGTGCCGCCTTATAATTTTAATCATTACCGATGATAATTATACAATTATAAATGATTGTAGTGGCACTAACTATAATAGATAACAGAAAAAGCTCGAAAGTGGCATCTTTATATTAATGCCGTTATTTTGTTTTCTATTGCTTTAGAGACTGAAGTATTTTTCTTTGGATTTTTTTCCATTCATGATTTGATATGGGGCTTATGATCAAAAGCGGATAGCTTTAATTTTTCAAAAAATGACTTTTTTTTGTATTTCTCGCTGGTCATGCTAAGGATTTCTTACTCCCAAAAATTTTAAAGTTTTAATGACAAATCAGTTCTTACCTATTGCAAGAATCTCAATAAAAAAAAGTTCAATCAATTGTTATTGAGTTTCTTCATTTTTCAAACACTGGATTAGTAATGTTGTAGCATTAATTAATTTAACGTATAGATCGTGTCGGGGTTTAACATACATATCAATGATATCAATGTTGTCTATGTATGGACTTTATATGTTAGTCTGTAAGGTTCAGACAGAATAAATTATCTATTCATTTTATAACTGCAAATTACCTATTTGTTTAATTTTATTGGCGATGCTGTGAGATAAATGGCGATACTTATCAATCGATTGAGCTATCGGGCTCAGAGCAATCAGTCCTCTTGGCAACGTGCCACTTTCTGTTTACTGGAGTATTCCAAATATCAAGAACTTCCGACTATAAATCATTTTTTTTCTGTTTTCAGACTGTTTCAAGAAAGTGAATATTGTCCTGATATACGTTTTCCAAAGTATTTGACAAAATACATAAAACATATAGACCGACTCCGCAATGCACATGCGTTTGAATAATGAAATTCAATGGACTACAATTAGTTCAACTCCGAAAGTCAACTTAAAATGTTAACAAAGTGTATCATATATGCTAAATGTTTATAAATTCAATCAAGCTCTGTTTTCACTTTAAGATAAATTGCCTTATTGGTTCATTTATTCATTTTCAACAAATTCTGGTGTTAGTTCTAAATATACCTTTATCTACTTTCAGCGGGCTGGATATCATCCGGTTCAGTTCTCTGACTTCAAATTTTTTTTATAGAGTCTATGTTACTTGCCTATGTATACTGCAGAATATATGAGATTCTGTGATAAAAATGGTTATTTAGTTTAATCATTACACCGACAATTTTTTTTTATTACTTTCCAAATGTTAATAGGGAAGATATGTATAACTGTTTGATTGAATTTTTAATTTACATATTTTAATGGATATTTATGTTTTTGAGTAGAATGATTTTATTCTATTAATTTTTACCATTCATCAAGTATAAGTTTAAAGATTATTTTTACCATTCATCAAGTATATGTTTAAAGATTTTGAACAAATGAACTGTTTTTTTCATTTATTTGTTTTATTGTTAGATGATGTTTTTACTTATTGGCTTGGTATCTAACCGGCCCTATTATTTTTCTGTAGTCTTTAGCTCAAACAATTTTTTTAGACAACTATATATCTTGTGAAACAATCCGGGTCCCCATTTGAATGATTATTAAAGTTTCTATAAAGTTAACTTAATTAACAAAATAAATCTTATCTGCTAATTTAATTCTAGATACAGGTAAAATGTTTTCATTTCGACATCCAAAGCCGAAATTAAAGTCACCGCTTATTAATGGAAAAATTGAATACAAACAACTTAGTTTGCCTGAGTTAAATTGAATGAACTATACTTTTAAGTAAAACATCGATTAATAAAATAGGAGAAGCTCTTACATTTTGTTGCGTACAGAGATTTCCATTACTTAGATTTTTTATTCTAACGTTTATTGAAAAGTCAGATTTTTGTTAACTGTTTAACAAAAATGTTAAAAAAATTGAAACAAAACATTGAGCTGTGACAATGAAGAATTCTTAGTATTCTTATTAGTAGGGATTTTGAGCATAAATCCCCTTGGGCTGCTTTACAATGCAGTCTTCGACTTATTCTAAGAGGCACCATCTGGAAGTTGCTGGGCCAGGCTGCTCGTACTGAAAGTGTCACATCTGTCTTCATAGAATCGTTCTTATAGGTGTGAGATATATTTTTACTTACGGTTACTGTAATTTATATAAATAATGACAATGAAACAGGTAAAATCAGACGTGCGGCTACTTAAGGCGTTTATGACTTGATTAGCTTAAAGATGGTTCCATTTGAAGACCGTTAAAATGCTTTTGTAATATATGGTGTGGTAAGTTTGAGGTGTCTGATGATTTGTTGACTCTAATTACTGCTATTGTATGACAAAAGAAAAACTTCTCTGCTTGAGAACATTAAGAGAATTCAAATCCCACGATAAATTTATTTTATTGAGATAATAAGAAAGTTCGGTTGGACAAGTGACTGGATAAATTATTGGCTAGTGCTCATATTTTAGGCTCTCAGAGGAGGTTCGATCTTTGTCATTTGGAAGAGTTGGAATGATTTGTGTGGCCGGCCGAAACAGATTAAATCTCCTATAGTCCGTTCAGGTGGATTATTGCTTCTGGCCCATATTTTTCCGGCAAGGATTAAATTGTCTTTTATCGGTGCTCAAAAAGAAAATTTTAATCTCTTTTCAAATACCAGGAAAGAATGGTGATAGTAATATCTGTTTAAAAAAAGTGAGAGGAAATAAATATAACGAAAAAATAATTTTATTCTAGAGGAATGCCTTCTAAGAATAATTACAATGCACAACTTTTATGTGCCTTAATCTTACAATATTAACTATTTGAATTTTAACTGCAAACATTATTAAACCCTTTTTTTACGTGAATACGTCTTTAAAATTGCTTCAGTAATGGGAGACAATTTAAAAAAACGAATGATAACGATATCGGGGGGATACCGTTTGGTCTTATAACTACATATCTATTGTTTCCGTCCATAATACAATTATACCACTGGATAGCTAAAGGATCAATGAATACATTACAATAAGTAAGGACTGTCAAGAATCGCTGCGGGGGAGGGAGAAGCTCTTACATTTTGATGCGTACAGAGATTTCCATTCAGTATAACTTTTGACTCGGAGACCTGCGACGTTCGTTTAAGTTTCAATCGATTGAATATAAAATCGATTCAATATAAAACATGTGTGAAAAAGAGTGACAGTAATTGTAATAAGGTGTAGAGTAAAACTAATATTATCAAAAATATATTATGTCGGCCTATACGCATGAAAAAGCCGAATCCAAATAAATCATATACGGCTAGAAAGGGCTTCTGAAGAGTTATCGAATGATAACAACAAAACGCTACGTGACCTAGTCAAGCAGTGCCAGGAACGTAAAAGAATGAATCCGGCAGAGCGTATGAACGGAGTTGGTAGTACATATGCAGCTGGGGCGGTTATAATTATGCAAGAAGATGATGAAATCGCTTCTACATCGACAACGGACTGTGTAGGCATCGATGTATTTATGCAGCCTATTGTGATTAAGAAGACACATGACTACGACGTTTCTCAGCAATCCATTCGGACTTAAGTGTGATGTGTTTGATCTTCTATGGTCTCTGCACTCAAGCCAACTAAAGAAAAACTAACACCCTTAATACTACTTTCACTGAAGAGCAGACTTTAAACGGTGCGGTAAATGTGCAAATCACTGGACTCGGATGTGTGGACGGCGGCTATGGAATCATCAGACAAGCAATTAATGCACCTGGGGATGTAGACACAACGGTACGACAGCTACCGCGTCAACTGGGCCATGATCAGGCGTTCAATGTAAACCTAAAGAAGAACATAATACATAAATCATTTGAGCGCCATGGTTTTGGCGCCAGTATTTGAGCGCCATGGTTAAAAAGCTTGGCTACAAGTCTTACTTGGTCAACCATTGTATAAGCATTACAAGATTACTGGAATTAATTTCATGCCAATACCATGACCAGTTGTGTGCCTGCCAACGCCACCGATGATGATCCGATCAAGCATCTACAGTGTGACAGAAGTGCACCGGAGTTCTGTTTGCAATGTAGCACAGTTTGCTTTGGAATGAAGAAAATGGTCCCATTGCTCTGGGGCAGTATTCAACACCACTGAATATTATTTACGACGTGTATGCAGATGAACTATAGTATATTTAGTTTAATACATAATTAACATTTTATATAAATAATATTACCCGTTACGTAAACGAATAAACGTACAACACAAGGCCGTGTCCATGACACACCCTCACCCCATTTTTATTGAATGTAATCACTTTAATAGGTGCCTATGATTAAGGAGAGAATGATTAAGGAGGAGAGGTATTTGGCCATCTCATTGAGGAGGGAACGGAATTAATAGTTTCTAAGGATGGGAGCAGTAAATCAAGAGGGAGACCGTAGCCTGCAGCAGTTAAAGACAAGAGATTTCACCTGAAATGATTTTTTTTTAAGGATAAGCATTGGAGGGTTTCTTAAGTAATTTAATGAGATTGAGGTAAGAAAGGAATGAGCCAGGATTTCAGGAGGTAGATGTGATTTTGTGGGTAAGTCTGTGATGAATAGGTCAGGCCAAGTATCTCTGGACAGAAAATGATTGGTGGTTGGAAAGCTGTGATAAATAGATCGGGATAAAATTAGATCGATCAAGTAGAGGAATCTTAGAGGTAGTTGACGTTGATTTACTTATTTCATTTCATGATTAAATTTTGATGGAGAGGGTTATCTTATGCATGGAGGGTTGATTCTATTGTAGGATCGTATTGGACACGAAGAGGCAGTATATCTAGAAGATGAAATGACGATGCATACACACTTATGACCTACATTACAAGCCCAGAATTTGTTTTTCATTCCTTTTCATTTAATTTTTTTTTTCAACATAAAGCATGTATTTTTTCATATTCTTACAGCCAGTCGTACCATGCCATTTAAGAAATCAAACCTTAGGAATAACATCTGTCATGTAGTTACCGTCTTGCTCGTAACATGTTGCAAGTCTGTTAAAAAACCCTTGGTGATGGCGCTCCAATGAGGGAATCAATCGCGAGGACTTCTAATCCTTCCTTCATTCACTTAACGTGCTCGGTTTGTTTTCGTAGAGACGAGATTTCAGGAAAAAGTGGCAGATTGTCAAATCAGGTGACTTCGGAGGCCAAGGGATGTCCCCAAACCGTGAGACCAAGCGCTCTGGGAAAATTTGGCGCATCACGTCCATCGCTAATCTAGCTGTGTGAGGGGTAGTCCCATCTTGGAACCAAATGCTTTCAGCAGGAAGTCGTAGCCTGTGCAACTCAGGTCTCAGGAATACGTGTATCATCTCAACAGGGTGCAGTCACAGTCACTGTGTTGCCGTTTTCCTCAAAAAAATTTGGACCAATCACACATTTGGACGATACTGCACACCAGACCGTCTCTTTGGGACTGTGTAAGGGCCGATTGACAAAACTGTCCTAATGGAAATGAGCTTCATCACTCATGAATATTACAGCATCCTCGTTAACTTCAAGCATTGAGAGCATAGACAAACCATAATCATTGCGTTGTGGAAAGTCAGTTGGTTGCAGCTGGTGTACAATTGCCAATTTGTATGGGTGGAATCTGAGGTCATATTTGACAATACGGCGAACTGTGGAACGACTTACTCTTATTGCTTGCGCTTGTTTTCGCAATGAGCGATCTGGACTTGGAGACCTCACCATCTCCACACATTCGGGGGTCCGTGCCGTGCGAGTGGGTCTTGGTGGCTTCTTTTTCATTACATTTCCAGTTGTTCGAAGGTCGTTGACCCACTTCAGAATCCTGCTACGACTTGGGACAGCTCCATGACAGCCAATATTAAATTCATACAGAAACAGTTTCTGCGTCGCCACCACTGATTCACCATTTTTGATAAAAGCTTCGAACGCGAACATACGATGCCTCACACCCCACTCAGTCATAAATGGCAAATCTCCACGGTTAGAACGGGACCCTTCCGATGGCCTCACTCCGACTACCTACCGAGTACTACCCACTCGAAAAACGTCAGGTTCCCGTGGACTACACTGTACTTCATGTAGTTTTTTTTGTTCTATGATTTTGTGGATTTTATATTTAGATGTAATATGTGAAGAAGGTTTTTCTGGAACTGCTAAATAGGAGTAATATTAAATCGAATATCTATTGCGATATTAACTCTAGAAATGCAAACAAATAGAAACTCAATTTTAGAAATATATTAATATTTTACTTGACCGGAATAATGCTTATTCTACTGTGTTAGTTTCAGTTAACATTAGTGACTAAGGACTTGGCAGAAAAATAGTACAATATTGGGGTACGTCAAAGCTAAATTTTATCCTAACAAGTTGGTATAAAACCTTAAATACGAGGAAAACATCTTTATTTGATTTTGACTATTAATATATGTAATATTACTTAATCCGGCGTTAGAGAAACAAACTTATGTTTACAAAAACTTCGTTTGATATGAAATAAGTTTTAAAAACATTGTTAATGGAGTCATGTGGATAAGCAAAATTTAAAACTCCCACTATAGCATCGTTTGATTAGACATAACATCATACAACGACGTTAAGCGAAACAAAGAAATCCGCGATCGTTGGTTAGCTGCCTCAGGATTTTTTAAGGGAGTAAAAATCCCTTCATTATGCCAGCCTTCGGTGGGGATGTAAAATTGCCGACGCCTGAACGATATAAGTGCTTTCTATTTCAAAACAGTGTCTTAACAGCTGAATTAAAGGTTTCCTTAGTTCAAGGCGGCATCGTCCGACTAGTCATAACACCATCAAGTTGCGTTAATAAACAAACGAAAAATGTTAAAAATGACAATTAATTACAAATAATTAAAAAATTTTCATCTAACTTTTTTCTTAGGTTACATAGGTACATTGTTTACAGAAGCTTCCCTAGGTAATAAAATCAATTTTGTATAAAAAATAAGAAACTACCCTTTCCTAACAAGCCCAATTTCGTGCATTCCGGATTCACTAAAGAAAAGAGTTTAATAATGCAAGATAAAAATATAATTGAACAATGTATTAAGATATAATTTTAAAATTGAATTGTTCAATAACGAGAATGATCCTACGCACAATACTATCATGAAATCTGCCTTCAGTTTGGAAGGACTGGTTGCTCGGTTGATCAGCATGCAAGGGCCACCCTGCCCTTTCCCGACCAACTACCGTATTCATTATTCCATAGCACTTGGCCAATTTATCCTCCTTTCCACCCTTAACACTTATCATTCCTCTTTTTATGCTTTTTTTTCAGTTACCCATTAAATTCCAATCCCGCCCTGAATGCGAATAGTTTTCATCTGCTGGAAAGTAGATTTATATGGAGGAGATGTCGTAATGTACCTTTCTAATAAAAAATGTATCTTTCGCAATGGATTATTGTAGAAAGGAGTCCTATCAAACATTCAGTTCCATCAATAATCAGTTCGTAGTCGTTTAAATATATATGAGATACAAACCAGCAGGCAGGCTGTTATAAATGGACATTAGAGTAAAAACTAAAGAACATGCGTTTATAAACAGCCGAACTAAAAATAAGAAATTAAATAATTCTGTAAACAACTAAAAACCAGGCTGTAATAGAATTAACAAATGGTGGACCACTATTAAGAAATATTTGTCTATTGAGTTTTGGAACATTATATAAGTTGGATATACAAGAGACATTCTTTTGAAGTAACTTAGTAACTTATTGCTTTGGACTATCATTAACTTATTGCGTATATCATAACGTATATCACTACATTTATTTATTGACTGTATATTGACTCCATTTAATTTATAGACTACTCTCTTACAAACTATAAACTACTACACGTTCCTTCACAATTATCCTAATCTGAGGGCTAATATATATGAATGTAAAAGAATAGAGGAGGACAACGAAGTTACAACTGAAAAACCGAAGCATTGAAGACCGGTGACTATAGAAAACAAATCTAAAAATAATTTAAAATACGACTTGAAAAAAAAAACGAAAAAAAAAATCATTTTATCGTAAAAAAAAATGTGGGGTGTTTTTAATATATTTTCAAAATTATTCTACTATTATCAATATTATTTAATTAAGTATTTACATTAATTAACATTGACTTTTGTTTCATATTAAGGCGCGTTTTTTTAAAAATCTATTTTTTATCTCATTTTCTAGCTACATCTTTACTAGATTACTTTACTACATCATTTAGATCTCGTAGCTACAAAAGCGTGTTTTAAAATATTTTTTAAAACTATTGTTTAGTTTTGTAAATTAATATTAAACCATGTGTGCCTTACTACGACCCTTAGAATTTGTCCTAAGACACTACCGTGTCTTCCGATATGAAAAATCGCTAATCCTGAAGATCTTGGTCAGGATAATGAGACAAACTTATTATATTTGTATGTATTTTATAAAATATTTGTATTTATTGTTTCAACTTAATCCGATATTTTGAAGTGGCCGAAAACTGGGTTTAAAGTTTCTGTTACATAAATACGTTACGTAAATACAGACGGAACCAATAAAAGTGTGTTAAAACTATTATAATCAGGTAAATAAATACCGCATCATTTATTAGAGGATTTTTTCATATTCCTCGTCGTAGTTCCCATAACAAAAATGATAAAATATACTAAAAGAATGTGTCAGCTCCGACACGCGACTGTATTTGACCCTCTATCTGTTCCTAATGGATTTTAAAATTGTACTCGCTCTCTATTTATCTTCGCGAATTATTTTTTTTTATATATAAATTATTTAAAAAACTTTTTTCAATTAATGTGTACTATTTTAATTGAAATTATAAATATAGATTTGTATATATATATATATATATATATATATATATATATATTCTATATAAGTAGAACTAAGTCTATGTAAATATTCCATAAGGTTAATTCTATAGTATTAAGATAGTGATTTGTATAAACAATGTAAAGATATATATACTGGAAAAGAGGAAAAGGTCACTTGTGGTCTAGTGGTTTGTGTAACAAACTACTAAGCCCAAGATCGCGGGTTCGTATCCCGGCAGGTGACCCTAGGATTTTTTTAAGGGAGTAAAAAATCCTTAGTTACGCCGTCCTTCGAAAGGGACGTTAAACGGGGGTCCCGAGCCTTTACGATGTCAGATACTCGTTAAAAACCCTATCCTAATTAAACCTGGCTAGGCAAAATTTAGAGCTCCCAATGAAGTATCGTCCGATTAGCCATAGCAGCAAAAAGTGACATTAAATGAACAAACAAACAAACAAAGAGGAAATAAAGTTCAGTTGTTCTCTGAATGCGTTGTGTTACTGTGTCTCCCCAAATCCCTTTTTATTTTAATTAGTCGTTTCAGTCCGATTATAAGTGGTGCCGAAACCCGAGAGTTGATTGTGCGTCAAAGTTAATTAGCAACTTAACAGTTTAGTTTTGTTAGCTTCACCTTCAACTATGAACGACGACGAACGGTCAAGTTACGAGTGTCAACTGGCACAAGCGCAAGTTGAGAAAACCAAATTGGAGTCTCAATTAGCGAAGGCCAACGAGACGATGCAGTTGGAATTATTAAAGTTCACACAAAGTTCCGCTTTTATCCACGAGGTGATTGGCCAGTTGGAACCCTTCACTGGAGTAGTCGGCGATTTGGAGCACTTTTTAAAAGGAGGAGACCAAATTAAGAACTTAATAGCATCCAGGAAGGAGTCAGGGGCTCTACTGGAATCTGATGTGGCGCTGTTAGAGGCATCCCTAGTGAGTCGCATCTAGCGGCGAATTTTAAATTCAATACAAGGGGATACTACGCACACATAGGTCACCCTTAAGGGGCGTCTAAAGAAGTTATACGGCGGAGGTAGGTGGACTCCGGAGGAGGACACCTTTTTATCTATTAAAGGAGCGGAGAACCCCCGGCCAATCGGAAGGCGAGTTCGCTGAAAAGCTATTGTTTTATACAACCGACTAGTAGAGAAGACGGTGGAAACACTGGGACAAGCAGTAGGGGCACAACGAATGGAGTTCGTGAGGATCATCCTTAAGGTACAGCTAAACCATTATGCTGACCGGCCGGGCTCACTTCCACGAGACAAGGACTTCCTGGAGTGTACACATGAACTGATGGATGCTGGTGAAAGGAAAGGAACGAGACTGGCGAATCCGGAGGAAGAGTGGACGGAGGTGAAACCTCCAAGAAGAAAGTTTCCGCAGACAAACGACCTAGCAGAGGCCCAGAGGATCGGCGAAAGAGGCATGAAAGGCGCTGTTACGAGTGTGATCAGCCGGGACAAGTCGCAGCACAATGTCATCTCACAAGATGTTACGAATGTGGAAGGCAAGGGCACGTCGCGAGGGAATGCCCCAGGCGCAAACTGAGGATTTCTAGGAGAGGACCTCAACCGGAGCCTATGGAGTTCAACGCCCAGGAGTGGACCAGAAGGCAGATGCACGAAAGGAGAGAGGAGCTCTACTCCAGCGGGGAGTCTTCAGGAGAGGAGAGTGCACGGTCAGGAAACAGCACCCCGGCACCTAGAGGATATGAGGTAAGGAGGGGTAATCCCCGGAGGGGGGGTTCTTTCGGTTCCGAGAGAGCGCCTAGGCAACAGAAATTAGAGTGAGGGTACGGTAATGGGTGGGGAAACTTCGCGAGCGAGTTAATAATTAATAATTATAGAGAACAGGGAGAACGGACGAGGTTGCCCGTGGTGAAGTTAAGGGGAGTAAATGTGAGGGCTTTGATTGATACTGGCAGCACAAATTCGATAATTAGTAAAGAAGGGGCGGAACGGCTGGGTTCTGGGGGTCACACCGGGGTTGCAAATGTGAGATGGTCACTGTGAGTGGGCGTTGCAAAACCCTGGGTGAGGGTCATGTTAATTGCGAACAGTTGGTAGGGAGAGACATCCGGATTTGACTGCACATAACTGAAGCCGTAATGCCCGGATACGAACTTATAGTGGGGTGTGACATTTTACTGCAAGCGGGGTTAGAGTTACGGGTTGTTCGAGGAAAGTGGTGGATTCGGTTAGGTGACAGGGAATACTACACTACTACTACTCGAAGAGGCCGCGGTATTGAAATAGGGGCAGTCGAGTGTAGTCGGGAAGCCATTCAAAGGGTTGTCAATCGGCATCGTGACTTGTTCTATATGGAGAACGAAATTTTGCCGAACACGGGAAGAACGGTGCATAGGATCGTCCTGAAATCAAATAATCCGATATATGTGATGAACCGCAGATACCCCCAGGCCATGAGAAATATAATAGGGAAAAAATTGAACGAACTCTTACTACAGGGTATTATCAGGCCTAGCAATTCCCCGTTCCATAGCTCACTGTGGGCCGTTGAGAAAAGGCAGGGTTCTTCGGGTGGCGGCGAAAAGCAATATCGGGTTGTCGTCGACTATCGGAAGCTGAACGATGCCACGGTGGACGAAAGGTATCCGCTTCCGCGGGTGGAAGATATTCTGGGCCGATTAGCGGGAGCAACGATGTTTAGCACGCTCGACCTAAAAAGTGAATATTACCAAGTGCGAATGGCCGACAAAGATGTAGGGAAGACTGCGTTTTCTTGGGAGCGTGGTCATTACGAATTTGTAAGAATGCCCTTTGGGTTGAAAGGTGCCCCGCTCATATTTCAGCGTCTTATGGACGAATTCCAGAGGGGTTGGGTGAGGGGTTCGCCCAAGTCTATATGGACGACCTGATTGTCTTCAGTCGGTCTGAAGAGGAGCACATAAGACATCTGCACGCGGTGTTTCAACGAGTTAGGGAATTTGGTCTTAAATTGTCCCGCGAAAAATCAAGATTTGGGTTAAGCGAGATCAAATTTTTGGGGCACGTTGTCTCACAATCACAATGTCGGATGAGGATCGAGTAGCGGCAATTCAGGAGGCCCCATCACCGGTTAATGTTCGGGGAATTAGGCGCTTCCTGGGGATGGTTAACTATTATCGTAGGTTCATCCCGGGTATTGCAGAATTAACGCGTCCGTTGACGGAAATATTAAAAAAAAGGAAGGCGGTTTTCGCTCGGTCCAGCCCAGCTGGAGAGCATTCGGAAGTGTCGGGAGATTTTAACCTCGCAGCCGGTTTTGGCATTTCCTGATTTCCGCTTAATGTTCAGGATCACTACAGATGCCAGTGCAGTCACGATCGGGGCGGTCCTTTCCCAGAATTTTGCAGCCGGCGAAAAACCTATCGCGTATGCTAGCCGACAGTTGAATGCCGCGGAGACTAGATATAGCGCGATCGAACGCGAAATCTTAGCAGTCGTTTGGGCCGTGGAGCACTTTAGGCCCTATGTCTACGGGCGTAAATTTGAACTTTTTACGGATCATAAACCGCTGGTTTATCTGAACACCCTTAAAGAATCGTCAGCGCATGTATCGCGATGGAAGGAGCGGTTGGCGGCTTATACTTTCCAGGTCGTGCACAAAAAGGGAGTAGATAATGCGGTAGCGGACTGGTTATCCAGGGATCTGGTAGTCAATGCGCTAGACGAAGAATGGCCTTCCACGGAGCCATTCGCGCTCCGGTATTTACGGGACTGGGCGGAGAGCGGACCCGAGATACCACTAGTTCGACAAATATCGGAGGAGAGTGCGGCGTCGACGGAGCGTCCTCAAAAATTACCGGAAATTGACGATATAAACAATGATAAACGTCATCAAATTATTTTCCGGTCAAAGCAGAATCCAGGGATAGTGACACACGCTAGTTCATACGAAGGGTTGGCAACAGTTCTCGTATGCACCCCAGTAACGATTGACGATACTGACATCGAGCGTATTTTCACAGAATTTGGTATTCCGGGTTGCAGTTGCTACGTCTACGCTGGGAACAAGGTTATTGCCGAAAAATTAAAACGGCTGTGGCGACAAGAGAGGATTGGGGTGGGCTACGCCCTGACACGGTGGTTACGGTGTGTTGAGACTATTTCCGATCCTTCCGTCCAACGCCAAATCGTTATCGACCATCATGAGGGCAAAACAAACCATCTTGGAATTGAAGAGACCTTTTGGAAAAACATGAGTCGTACCACATAACGCAATGTTCCGTTTGTCAGAGGGCTAAGTACGACAGACAGCCTCCGGTAGCGAGACAAGTAGTTACGACAACTCCTTTAGAACCCCTTCGAACGGTACAGATTGACCTTTACTCCAATGAAGGACAGTCCTGGCTCACAGCAATCGCTACTTTTAGCAAGCTGGCGAAGGCGTATCCTGTAGCAGAGAAAACTCCGGGCGCAATATGGGACGGGATACTTCACTGGTGTGCGACTTATGGGGTCCCCGAGGAAATCATGTCAGATTGTGGCCGGGAATTCGACAACGCTCTAATTCAGGAGGAAATCAGAGTGTTGGGGATCAGGTGGCACTTCAATACCCCACATCACATCAAAGGCAGAGGTGCGGTCGAGCGCCTTCACAACACACTGGGAGAACACCTGCGGTTACTTAAGTTAGGACGAAACCTAGAGCCATACGACGCCATGCCGCGAGCGATCATAGCATACAACAACACTATACACTCGACAACGGGGTTGTCTCCGGTAGAAATCGTTTTTGGGCAAACGCGTCGGGGTAGGGGAGACTTGATTACAGTCAATAATAATGAGCTCAAGGCTCAGGTCTCTCAGACACGAATACAGCGTCGGGCAACATGGGATCGGGTTCGTGCGAAGTTACTTAGGGAAAAAGAAACGAGGGTGCTCAAGGCTAATCAGGGAGCTAGGGTTTACTCGAGAGGACCACTACCTTTGGGAACCATAGTATACCGCAAGTTACGAACTGTCCAGGGTACGTACTGTCCACCTAGAAGAACTTTGTATTCCTCACAGGATGTCTCTAGAGACGGAAGGGGCTGCCCGGTAGTGGTAATCGTGTGATAACTAGTGAACTAGTGGTGGCTGCAAGTAGTGATTAATTATGATAGGGCAACCAAACTTTGTAATACTTTACGTTTTAGTTTTTATTGTACTTCCCGTTATGTGCTAATTGATGTTATTGTAGGGGCTAATTTTTTTTTTGTGTGTGTGTGTGTGTGTGTGTGTGTTCTATATAGGTTATCTTTCATTATATTATGCTATTGTTACTTTTACTAAAGGACCTAGTACATAAGCTATCTATATTTCGTAGTTATGTAACATAGTCTTATCATTTTTTGTTTCTTTGTCTTTTTGGTTTTTGTGTGTTACTGTGTCTCCCCAAACCCCTTTTTATTTTAATTAATCGTTTCAGTCCGATTATAAGTTATATATATATATATATAACTTAAGTACTTCACCTCACAAAACATAAACAAAAGAATAAGTAGGAAGATAAACAACACACTTGACGGCTGGTTAAACACTGACTTTATTGCCATCTTGAACCTCTATTTATAGATTCCAACAGCTGTTTACAATGCCAGCTTGATTAGTGACTTTGCGATCATCGTCTTGTCTTAACTTATATATATATATATATATATATATATATATATATATATATATATATATATATATATATATATATATATATATTAGTAAATAAAAAAATAGATGTTTGAGTTAAAAAATAGATGACTGGATCATACTAATTATGGATTGAATTGATTAAGGGGTGCAGTCAAGGATAACAAAAATAAAAAGAACTTATTTTTTAATAGTGCCAACATTTCGGCCTATGGTGTAGACCATCTTCAGAGCTAAGAGGCTAAAAATGAAACAGAAATTGACTATATAAAACTTTTCAGTACCAAGTAATAATTACAGAATTTATAGGAAAGTAAAGAAATACAGTGTTGGATAGAATTACAATAGGATTATGTATGAGTAACAGAATATGTATTACAGTATTGATAATAATGTAAAGAAATCCATAGTAAGAAAAGAATTATGAAAAGGTGAAAAGTAAGATAAATTATGAAAAAAAAAGAAAAAGGTACATAATTTAAAAGTGGTGAGACATAAAAAGTATGGAGAACCTAGTTAAATTATAGGTAATGATATAAAAATGTTTAATGATTAATTTATTGGAAAGTTGTAGAAATGTGAATTTTTTATGTTACATTAATTTCAGTATCACTTCATATTTTCAACATTATATTACGTGTCATTCTACTTTTCAAATATCATCCTTGTTATTAGTTATGTTTTGACGGTTGTAGATCGCCCTCACATTGGTGGGGGTGGTGCCTGTATAGTCCTTTCTAATGTGTTTTGACGAGTTCAGTTGACAAATGTTAGTTTGACAGTCACTACAGCCGAGGCACCCTCTATTAAATTATACATTTTAATATTCTATATCTTCTCTTCATCCTTCTCCTTTTTCATTCTTCACACCAATTTCTCCCTTCACCGGAAATGGCATCCATCATATGTTGTAGTACAATCGTAATTTTTCTTCTCATCTCAACTGTTATCACCATTCTTCACATGTTATAATTTGTTTCACACTATAACATAATCTTAGATAATACCATAATTTCTATTATTTTACTTTTTATCCATACAATTTGCATTCTCCCATTTCTGTATCCTTGACACACTATTATTTCTCATCAATTTTTTTTTTTTATCTTTGAATGGAAAATAGTTGACTGGATAGTCAACTATAAAATAAGGAGCTGGAGTCAACGATAACATAAAAAATAAGCAAAACTTTTAAAATTTATTTATCGTGCCGTGCGGTAACTTGTTACAACACTAAAACGGTCTATTGAACTCATCTACATATATAAAAATTAAAATCACAATTTATATAAATATATTTTATTTTATATTTTATTTTATTAGATAATACCACATAGGATTTCAATCAAATTTTGTATTTTTTAAAATATATTTATATAATTGATAGTTGTCCATTCTGAAACAAGAGTGAATGATTATTAAAATTGAATAAAATTATTGAGGTGAAAATTTAACCCTTAATTTAATAAAATTAAAAAAAAAATCGTTATAAGCAGAAATAATTAAGTTGTATCCAAAATTTAAGAACTAATAATAAGTTCGTGTTGTGCTAACTAATGTTTTTAGAACACAGAAATATGTAAGAATACCGTCATGGTAAATTAAAATCACCAATTACAAATATTTTGATATCAAAGTACTAATTTATCAAGGCAAGGAGATCCTCTTTATGTATTTTCCTGAGTAATTTACTTTTCATATATACTTATGTATATATATATAATATTAATACATATAATATATATATATATATATATATATATGTGTGTGGGTACTTGTATAATATACATATATACTTGTATAAATTATGCCATAATATAATACTTATATCTATAGATAATAATTAAAATATACTTTTAATTATAAACTATAACTCATAATATGCGGTAATGCTCCTGTTAAAACTTTAGGCACTAAACATTTAAATTTTTCCATGGGTCAGCAATTCGTTTGATATTAAATATAATTGACTGCAATCAATGTCTTACAACTAAAAATGGATCACTATACTGGCTTATTTATTTATTATTAAAATTGCATGTATATAAATATAATTCAAAGTTTTAAAATTTTTTCACTTTTTTAAAAGGTTATTTTGTAATCTGTTGTATTTGATTCGGTGTAATCAAATTTATTATATGTATATATTTTATAATTTGTTTATATGTAAATATATTTTTTATATAAATGTTTTTTCTGATCATTGAAAAGAGATTAAATCAAGAAAAAAGGATAATATTAATTTAGCGTACGTTTTTTCATTTCCCGCTGCCACACTGAGCATAGATATAATATAACAAAGATATAATGTATACAATTATATTTATGATACACAATTTACTATGGAAAAAATCATGCAAAATAATTCAGTAATTTTTCATTCCAAATCTAATTTCAACACTACTACAATAGATTAAAAAAAAAGAAGTTTTTTAATATTCTATAGGGAACATCATATTTCTATTCACCAACTCACAAGGCATCTACTATGCTAAAATATTTATATATTTCTTATGTTTTTTTTTTTCAAGCTAAAGATTTATTGAGCATTTTATCTTATTTTTTAAGCCCTTCCTTGCGGATTTAAGAAGCCACGATTCAAACTCTCGTTTTATTTTTTATATTCCATCCATTATTTATTATCAATAATAGAATAACGTAATTTGGTTTACGGAAATGATGATACTTTGCCATTTCAATTATAAAATTTATAGCACTTAAATAATAATAATAGAGATTTAGATTATTATAACATTAGTAGCTTTAGTAAATATTTACAAACATTAACATCATTTAGAAAGGTGGTTGTAAAACATTATGAAGTGAGTGAATATTTTTTTCTTTAACCGTTCTAAATGGCCCAAGCTGTCGTTCCCAGTGAATTATTGTTTAGGGCCGCCCTGCAATTTTAAAACGTTTCTAATTTTTCAAAGGCGATATTAGTCTTCGGCCCTGTTTTCTTTTTTTGCTTGAACATTTCAAGAAACAAAATCACAAATTCATTTAAATGGATTTTATCTATTAATCATCTGCAAGAAAAGAAGAAAATGTGTGATGATTTAAACTAGAAGAGCTTGTTGTATCAATATTAATTTTGTGATTCAGGAACACTTTTATATATATTTATATATATATGGAAATATTGTGTAATTCCACAATAAAACTTCACATGTGTCCAAGTCATGAGATCTTACGGAACAAACTAAAATTGATACATAGGTAATTTTGTAAAATACAATATAAAAATCAATATAAAATGAATTCCAAAACCAAAAAAACTTGGAAGAGTCATATTTGTGGTTTATTATGACTACAGTCGGTTATGAGATAATGTTTTTTGTATTTGTACACTTTGATTTTTCATAGTTTTTGGTCATCAGGGATAGGAGCCGATAATTGGTATCAAATGAAAATAGATTCAATTAAAGGTTATTAACATTGAATAGAGTAAAAATAAAAATAAAAAACTATCACTACAATCCATTAAGGTCTTGGATTAAGTTCATGGTTGAGCCTGTACTGTTTTTAACCCTTAACTTGGCAGAATATGATTTTTTTAACATCAAAATAATATTCGTACAACTGAACCCTTATCACCCAAGGGTGTCTAGAAAAAACTTTAAAAAATCCCATAAGGGTAGTTAAAAATAAATCACACACATCTTGTGGTATACATTGCCAACAGCATTAATAAATACATTTCGCTAAATATTGATGTATCTCCACAGATGCATTATCAAGATAACGGTTAGCCAACGATTTTCAAATATGATGATTTGGCCAAAATCAAGCTTAACTGTCTGGTTTTCTTTAAGTGAATACGTGTTAGCATATTAAAAATATTATCTGTCATGGCCAAACATGAACCCGGGACCATCACCACAACTTAGTGCTCTACTCTCTGAGCTATTCCTGAAGAGAATCATATCCTTTATTAAATCACTATTGCCTATCTTCAAGGAAATGTATAGTCTATTCTACTTTTTGACACATGAAAATTGATTTAAATAACGACGTTCTAATTCAGAATATATTATCGGAACAAAATAAAATTAGTTTGTTGGACAATTTTTTAACGCCGCGGGTTTTGAATTATGGTTGCAGGTTAGCTAATCCATAAAAGTTATTTGATCCTATTTTGATTCTTAATTAGTGATGTTTCATAGTCACTTAGGGTTTGAATGAAGTTGCGAATAGAAAAAGAGACTATAAGTTACATTTCTAAATTAGTAAAATTTGTAGATATAATGCCTTGGCTCTGGACCAATGATATATTGTATATAAATATCCTAAATTGTATTATACAATTTTCTAACATTTTATTACCCTTTTCCTTTTTCAGATCATGTATTGGTAAAACGATCGGTACAGGAAACCATCAAGATGAACGACTCAGAGCTGACAACTGACCTCCCTGAAAACAGCACGACGAGCATGTACGATTACTATGATTATGACATTGAAGATTCGATGAAGACGTTCTATTGGAATGAGTTGGCACCTACCCTCATCGTGTACTCTATCACATTGCTCGTCGGCATCGCAGGCAACAGCCTCATCATCTTCACGATCACGGTCTACAGGAGGATGAAGAGCACGACCAACATGTTCCTGGCCAGCCTTGCTTCCGCGGATCTTCTCCTCATCCTTATCTGCATTCCTGTCAAGGTAGGCCTCTTTATTACGGTCATGTAGGTTGTTCAAAGGTATTATCATATTCTCTGTATTGCTTATGCCCGCGGCTTCGCTCGCGTGGAATTTGGTGTGCCACATAAAGTTTCGTGAAAGATCATTTTAAATAAATAATTTAATTATTTTTTTTAAATATAAGTTACTCCTACATCCAAAATTTCAGATGCCCAACTTCAAAACTGACGGATTCTATACCATCTTAGGGGTTCAAAGGTTTACATTAAAGGAGAAACCCTTGGGTAGAATTATCCAAATTTCTTCCTTAAACTGTACAAAGAACCTATCTACAAATTTCAAGTACTAAGTTCCTGATTTGCCTTTAATTATGTACTATAACGGAGGGGGGGGGGGTATGCCTTCGTGCTCTCACATAAATCTGCTCTTGGTGTAGCCTATGATCTATAACCTATTATACTCAATAAGTTTCATCGAAATCCGTTCAGTAGTTTTTGCGTGAATGAGTAACAAACAAAAAACAATAGTTTCACTCATCTTCTTTCTGTTACTTTAACATCTATTATCATGTGATTTGCCTTTATTTATGTTCTATAATGGATTCTTCACAGTTCGACATACAGTCGAGGGGAGAGGCCGTGTCCCCGTGCGCCCCCCCTCTAAATCCGCGCTTGCTATAGCCTATGTGTTTTTCTGATGTATAACCTATATTACTGCCAAGTTTCATCCAAATCCGTCCAGTAGTTTTTGCATGAAAGAGAGACAAACATACAAACATTCACATTTATAATATTAGTAAGATTAGTAGGACATCAAAACAAATAGTTTCACTCATCTTCTTTCTGTTACTTTAACATCTATTATCATGTGATTTGCCTTTATTTATGTTCTATAATGGATTCTCCAGAGTTCCTAAATAACAGTCGAGGGGAGGGGCCGTGTCCCCGTGCGCCCCCCCCTCTAAATCCGCGCTTGCTATAGCCTATGTGTTTTTCTGATGTATAACCTATATTACTGCCAAGTTTCATCCAAATCCGTCCAGTAGTTTTTGCATGAAAGAGAGACAAACATACAAACATTCACATTTATAATATTAGTAAGATTAGTAGGACATCAAAACAAATAGTTTCACTCATCTTCTTTCTGTTACTTTAACATCTATTATCATGTAATTTGCCTTTATTTATGTTCTATAATGGATTCTCCAGAGTTCCTAAATAACAGACGCGGGAGGGGAGGCACGTGCCCCCGTGCGCCCCCCTAAATCCGCGCTTGCTATAGCCTATGTGTTATTCTGATGTATAACCTACAATACTGTCAAGTTTCATCCAAATCCGTCCAGTAGTTTTTGCGTGAAAGAGAGACAAACATACAAACATTCACATTTATAATATTAGTAAGATTAGTAGGACATCAAAACAAATAGTTTCACTCATCTTCTTTCTGTTACTTTAACATCAATTATCATGTGATTTGCCTTTATTTATGTCCTATAATGGATTCTCCACAGTTCCTAAATAACAGTCGGGGGGGAGGGGGCACGTGCCCCCGTGCGCCCCCCTAAATCCGCGCTTGCTATAGCCTATATGTTATATTGATGTATAACCTATATTACTGCCAAGTTTCATCCAAATCCGTCCAGTAGTTTTTGCATGAAAGAGAGACAAACATACAAACATTCACATTTATAATATTAGTAACATGTACCAAATCGCATAAAAAAGATGGCGTATTTCTACTTTAAATATAAGTATTGCAATGTTATAAATAAAAGCCTCAAGCCTCTCCAATTACAGCATAATATAATCGGGCATTATCTCGTTTTAAATAGTTTATTTAAGATCATCTGTTTATGTTATTTATTAATCTTATATTTTCTTATCCTGATAATACCTCAGCTGACGTAACGTTAACTGTTGGGCTTTTCTAGAATATGAGAGAATCAGTTTTTTTCCTTCCAATAATAAATATTGTATTTAAACGTATTAATTTGATTATACAGCAACAATCCGAGGTGGTATATCGGCTGTTTTGGATACAATTTTCCTCTGCTTTCACTACCTTAATTTTTACTTTCTTCATTAACATACTTGAAAATGGTTATCAGTTTGATATGAAAATGGTTTGTAGTGGATCAACTTTTATGAAGCTTTTCGGCAGTGATGTAGTCAATGAATAATGTAGTATAAAGCCGGCTGCTGCCAGAATTCCAGTGGCATATTTACAATTGGTCTCTTGGACACATCCATTTCTGACCAACTTCAACCTCCGGGGAGGACTATGGGGATGAGTGGTGCTGGATAAGGATAACAATAGATGATTTGGGTGATTAGATAATAAGGTTCATAGGGTATTACGACATAGGGTGATTAGATAATAAGGATCATAGGGGATCTGAAGTTCGTGGTGTTAGGTTTCATTATAAACGTGTATTCTATTAATTACTTCTTATTTTTTTACCATTTGCCAATTTTTATTATAATTCTTACCTTAGATAATCTCTATTGCTATAACGATTTTTTGTTAAATAAAAAAGATACATTTTCATTTTTTCCTTCGTAATAAAAAAATTAGGACTGCAATAGTGACAGTCACTTCGATTATATTAATTTAAATAGTATAATTTTCGATTGACTAGCAAAACTACAAGGGTGAAGAATCAGCGCTGCTATCTACCGCTGGCATATACATCGTCGACAATATTTTGGAGCTGGCTACTCCCTGGTGTAATATCGGGCAGTGACATAGTGACAAATTTTGTCCATCTGTCCCAGTCGAAGAAAATGTCGCTGGGCCGGAAGCATTTATTATATGTTATTGTGTATGATTTTATCTCTTCCAGTTGGATGTAGTCTTAGGTCTCATTTCCGTTTTCATATATTGAGGAAAGTATATGTAGAAAATATAAATCCCTCTCCCGTATAAGGAAGTTATGCTCCGGGCTTGTAGTAAATTAGCACACATCTGCTTTTATTGATGAACTATCTGTGTACGCTGTGTAACCCCGTGGCTGCGTCATGTCCGCCGGATAATACGCTGGTGCTTGGGGTAAGGGTAGCTCTATTAGGAAACGCCATTTTGTATTTCCATTTTGCCTCGATAGGGAAATCAATTTTCATCCTGCAATGTTTTTTATAAATTATCGCAATCCTCAGAAGCAACATCTAGTACAGAGGTTCCCAACACTTTATGTACCATGCCTCCTCCTGCGGAAATCAAAACGCCCTCACAAAATTAATTGTAGTGACTGATAAAAAAAAAAATATATATGCATTACATTGCAAACAAAACATTTTTACTGTCGCAAGATACAACATTATAACTTTCAATTTAAGATAAAGGAATACCGTTAAGAGAAACTAAGAGATTTTTTCTTTATTTTCAATTGGTAATATAACAATATATCATCTGTCATATGATTTGTGAAGTTGGACAATCCTCCAAGTAAACATAAATGTATTAACCATTTCTTTAAATCTTTAACACTGAAAAGAGACTGGAGGGAAATGTGGCGTTATGGTTAGCATAAAAACTCACTTTCCTCTAGATCGCGGGTTTGCAACCCGGCAGTTGAGATTAGGAATTTTAAATGGAGTAAAAAATCGTTGCTATGCCATCCTTCAGAAGGGACATAAAATAGGTGTAATATCTGAAATGTACCTAAGAGGACAGGTAAAAAACCCTATACCTGGTCTGTGATGCAGTGTGGTTAACATAATAATCGCGGGTTCGCAGTCCAGCAAGTGGCCTTAAAAAAGACCTTGGATGTATCCCTGAAACGGGAGTCCTGAGACAGTGGGCTGTCAGGTACTCGTTAAAGAACACTAATCTAATATTACCCGAATAAACGAAATTTAGCACTCCTAATATAGCGTCTTCCGATTAATAGAAGCATAAAGTGGCGTTAAGTAAATAACCGACATAAAAGAGAGAAGAAGGGAGCGAGGTAGCTCGGTGGGTAGAGCGCTGTGTTGCTATGCCGAAGGTTCCGTATTTGATTCAGGCCGTGGTAAATAAATTATATAATCTGTTAACAACCGTGGTTGGATCCTATCGACCCTCCTCTGGCTAACCCTGCCTCTTAAAGTAATTACAAAGCTTTGTCCGTTCGAACAGTCTCTATTCAAGCCCTCCGTTAATATTTAATTTATTACAGGTTTTTAATATGTAAAATAAAGAAATTGTAACAGATTAACAAGAGGTACGGATTCTTGGCGCCTAATGGTCAGGTCCAGGTATCATACTGTTCATTAAAAGAATATATAGAAAAGGGTGTTATTATTTGTTTTGGACCAAAATGAATTTTTATTGGTTCAACTTTTGAACTCAATAGATGTTTTAGTCCAAAACATTAATGAGCTCGAAGTTTGATTTAGACCTTCCTCCCTCTACCACTCTCTTAGAACCAAGAATTTATACTTCGTGTACCTAATTATTTTAATGTGTCTTAATTTTCTGTACCTGCATAAAAAATAGATTTATTGAAACGGTTTTCTATAAAGTTAAAATAGCAGGAGTAATTTATAAAATTATAGTCCTCAGGACCCCTCGAGTTGGATCCGTAGCCGTTGCCTTAGTGAGAGGGCTCATGATGAGAGCACGGTTCTTCCCCGCTGATATATAATAACAAACATATTCTCAGTTGATAAAGGTCTCTTTGATCCTACGACACGATCAGCTAATATTGAAGGAGATTTGTTTGTTATTCCCTCCTGAACGTTTCTGATATATTTTGCGATGAGGAACCTAATATATTGTAGGTGTTTTTGATGTATCATATAGATAAAGTTGCTGCTTTACCCCTATCCAATAATGGATTCTTAGGGGTTGTCTATTATTTTACTTTCATTCACCTTCTCATAAAACTTGTGTTTGAATTTTATGTTTTTTTAACAAGCTTATATTATCTTGTATGCACGTGTAATAAAAGTAAAAGTAATATTGTTATTAAGAGGATAAGAAAAACTGTATTATTAAACAAAATTTTGTTAGAGATTGAGGCGTTGCAACCCAATCGGTTTTTTCGAAAAAGTATTCATTTTGGATCGAAAGAAATTAGTTGAATGGGTCTGCTTGGATGCAACAGCGTTCAGAGGGGTAGTGGATATGTCACATACAGCTAGCAGCATATAAGCTCATTTTTTCCAATCATTAAGAGTTTGAAGACTGGTACTACCTGCGAGAAGTGTCGGGTTCTGAGCGGAAGGAAGATGAATTCTTAGGAAAGAAATTTATCTGTCTTTTTAATGTTTTCTAAAAGAATTCTCGGCTTAGATTTCATATAGATAGTGGTTTCATTTGCTTATAGAGCCAATGAACTATGACCATTAAATATTTTTTTTTTTTGTAACGACTTCATCACTAATCAGATGGGATTATGAATCTTGTTGTAGATTGTAGGTATTATTGTTATGAATAATACTATTATTTATTATTATTGTTATTTACAATTGTTTTGTAGGTCTTTGATTTTGAATATAGAAGTGTTTTTATTCTTCTAGATTTGTGGATGTTTTGGGCTTATTTTTTTCCAAGATGCCCTTGATTTTACTTTGTTTTTTTTTTTGGTTTTATCTTTCTTACCCAGTCCTTTCCAGGTATCTACGACTTCTCAAAGGGAAGCTGCTCGTAATACACGTGTATGCTTTATGTCCTTATTTTTTGAAAATAAGTATTGAGTAATAAATAGGTAAATAAGTACATCAAGTATTGAAGTAAATGGAATTTGCGAAGTGTTTACTGTAAACGCATTGATATGCAAATGCTTCGTATATTCTTTGTACTCTTATACAACTATAAGAAGAATTAATTGGCCGGTTACAATCATTAGTTAATAGATTAAATTGGTTCTCATATGTTATGCGCATAATAGATACATAACAATCTCCAGCACTATTTAAATGTATTTATATTATTTAAATAAATTTTGATTCGTGAACAATAGAACAATTAAGATGTTTTACAATAAACAATAAGTAATCATATTTTGAGTGAATTAAAACGATAAATAATAGTCTTGTAATCTTGATGGTAATCTTCGAACTCTCTCAGACGCTATTGAGGCTTCAGGGTATGTGGGGGTTCTGGTCTGAGCTCATTTCGTGGATCTCCTTCCTGTTAAAGTAGCATAATGGTGATTGGATGCGAGAGGTCAAAAATAACTTTCTTCTTGAGTACAGATACCTTTAATATTTGATTGATGTGTCTTTTAAGACGATAGCCATCATCATATTCGAGCATGTAATGTCGCTTCCTAAGTTTCTGGATTATCGTACCCAATTTCCTTGTTGGCTTGTTAGAAGATGCATACCATCTAGATTGAATTCGGTCTCCCACGTGTAGTTGACGTGCGTTGATGGTTCAAGGGAAGTTGTTTGCTTTGGTAGCCTTAGTCTTGGTAGCTTGATTCGTATTTTCCTCCCTAGGTATAATTCTTATATAGCATAATAATAATAATAATTCTATATAGCATTAGGATTTCGTGTACTTATTGTTTATTGTAGGATTTCGTGTAACGATGAAGTAGCCATTGCCTTTAATTTTATTTTCAGTGTTTGCACATTTCGTTCCGCATTTCCACTTTTGGCTGGATGACCAAGGGCTATATACTTCTGACAAATTCAATGTTCTAAACCATATTCTGAAATAACTACTTTCTGTAAACCGTGTATTGAAAGCATCTCTTGGAAATAGCTAATGGTAGAGTCCGTTGAAGGTTTTTTTTTTTTGAAAAGCGGATCTCCAGCCATCTGGACTTTGCGTCAAGTAAGATTAGGAAATAATGGTCTTGGAATGGTTCGGCATAGTCTATGTGTATCCTTTCAAAATCCTCTGTTGGTTCTTCCCAATGCTGAGTCGGTGCTTTAGAGGGGTTCTTCCCTATTTGAGTGCACTCTTAACATGATTTTACAAGATGTTCTATATCATTATTAATGTTTTTCCAATAAACATATTGCCTGGCTAATTATTGCATCTTGACGATTCCTATGTGAGTAAGGTTGAGTTCTTTGAGGAATGCAGCTTGCAATGAAGTTGGTATAACGACTCTTTGATCCTTGAATACAACCCCGTTTTGAAGATGGTAAATAGGGTCGAAATCGTCACCATTTAAGAATTCTAATCTTAGTTTTGAAAGCGGCTGATCATGTGCGGATTTGTCGGCAAGATTTTTTAGTTTATACATCAATTTGAGATTTAATATATTGCTTTTTTTGGAAATTAATGAGAGTTCTTCTTCAATGTATTTTTCGTCGTGAGAAATGTCATCTTCAATTGAGGCCTTTGAAAGGTTATCTGCATTTAAATTCTCTTCTGCCTTCCTATGACGAAATTGATAATCAAAATTAGTGAGCCACGATGCATAACACAAAAGTCTTGAGGAAGTCATGGTTAGTAATTTTGTGTTTTCGTGAAGTATGTGGGGTAGCAGACGGTTGTCTGTAAAGAGCATGAACTTTTTCCCATTGATGTAGTAATTGAATTTCTTTAGGGAAAATATAATTGAACAATAAGAGAAGCATTATTCTCTGTCTAGTTGGCTGCAGTTCATCTCAGCTTTCGTTAGTGAGAGCGATGCGAAAGCGATAGGATTTTCTTTGCCGTTAATGGTATGGTACAGCACAGGATAAAATAGAGTGATTTTTTCGTTCATTGCTCTATTGTTGTTTTAAACCGATTGAAAATTCTTATCTACTTATTAGTTTTGTTTCAAATTAAAGCGTTTATTTTTTGAACTATTATTTATTTTCACTTTTTGTTCTGCTGGCTATAAACGTCTTTTCTTTAGTTTTTTCCTTACTAATATTAATTTTCTATGTTTTAGTTCGAATTAGTAATTTTTTTGTTACAAAATATATGAACTAGGAAGTTAAGTGGGTACTTAATCACAATAGTAGTCAGTAATATGCATGTCTCAAAGATTAAGTCACAGAACTGGCCTATCGATTAAAGAATACTTTTTAATATGATACCTAAACATTATATTATTACTATTATATATTTTTATAACTGAAAAATGACAAACATCATTGGGATGCCTTGTTGCTGACAAAGTAAAATCCAATACAAAAACAAAAAACTATCCATTATTATAAAGAGAATATATATGAATAGCTATATATCAATTTCTTATACCCGATACTGAATGTCTCGAAATAACTTTTTATCAGACTTCTGGGAACCATAAGCCCAATTTACCCAATCCTATTGTAGTTCACTTCCTTGAAAAATGATGTAGGATTTGTCCGAATCGGTTTCTCGAGGTTTTTCTCTATATAGATCTCACTTGGGGCAATTGGCATTCATTGCGTATTTGTGTATTGGAATGAATATTCCTTCGTTTAGAGATGAATTGATGTTTGCTTTTATAATAGGTATACCAATTAAAAAGATATAATCCCTAGACGGGAAGGGAACTCTCCAAGATCCCAGAATGGTGGAGAGACTCTTACACCGACCCACTGCCCTCAAGAATCGCTATCAGCTTATTATCGGGCCTTTGAACAGTCGATATTTAGGCGGTTCTTCTGTGCAACCAAACCCCGAGTAGGGGTCAGCGCCATCGGCTTCAACATCTTGGGTATCGGCATTCCTCGACAAAATTTTGTAATAACTTTTTAAGTTATATATTAAATATTTATTTCATACAGAGAAAGATTGCTACTCATTTAGGGTCGAACGTCTTTTGAAGATGGAGTCAAATCGAATGTATACAATTCTTTCTTTTTTATTAAGTTTGATATTTGTATTCGTAATAGAAGTATACCATTTTTGGTTTACTATCCCTTTCTGGGTTATTGTGGACTGTATTCTAATGATATAAATGTTTGCTGAGAAAATGATTACTGAAAGAAAAAAAACTGAACCGCCTCAAACCATGTGTTGGTTTCATTATGTGGTAGATACTGTTACTATTTCTTTGGCAACGGTTGTGGAGGGCGGTAATTTGTTCTAGATCATGCTCAAACACTAGATTCCTCCCCCCTATTTTGGGTGCCTAAATTATAAGCTGGGTTAGACCTAGGAGGGTCCCATACCCCAAGATTAAATTCATTCCTGCTGTTAAAAGATTAAATAAAATCTGCAATAGCCGGATTTGAACCCTGGACCTTCGGTACAGCAACTCTACCACTGAGCCACTCCGCTCCCCATTGAAAGGGAAAAACCAATATCTAAATTATTTATGTCTTAATAGAGGTAATAACAAAAAGTAAACTTAGTACCATTAGTAACTACTACCTAATCTAGCTCTGGGCGGTAATGCTACTGTGAATGGCATAAGTTTCTGCTGCATATGAATTACTTACTTCTTGGTGGTAGACTTTTTAAGTTGTTCCTTTCTGGCTGTCTGCTTAGGATTTCTACTCCATTTTAACTTTTAGATACATCAGGAAATATATAGAGCACATGTGCCTCTTGTTTGAACTTCTTCTAATAGTCCATATTATTCTAGTTCTAGCCCTAGACGGATTAGAGATGTCTCTTTCTCCATCCCAAAGTTATTGCGCAGAGCCAGAAATAAGGTAAATTGTTTAACATTGAACAATTGTTGTTTATAAAATATATATCTTTAAGTATTAAACAGCAGAACATCACAGACCATTTTCTACATTAATGACGTATATCTATTTGCTTCTTTCCTATAAAAATCTTTATAAATATATTTAAAACTCAGTATTCTTTATTTCTATCCGTAAGAAATTATGCTTTGAAAAAATTATGAAACTAATGCTTAAACAAAGGCATGTCCATGTTTTCCACTAATTAATTACATACTATATCCTTTATATTTCTCGGTTGTGCTTCTGAGCATGGAGGTGCCGCAGTCTACATTGTTAACACTATTAGATTCGCAATAAGTGATCCATCCATCTTCGTTCTATTAGTAGTCTGACTCCAATGGGCCTGGCTTAAAAAAAGAACATTTTTGGTAACGGTCCTCATTTATCTGTCCCATATTTATTTATACCTAAGGCCAAGCCAATTAGTCCCATCTTATATGGCTTGTCACACCCTAGATACTTTATTTCACGCGTTATAATTTTAATCCAGTAACTGTCCACAATTACTCTCAAAACATTATTTCTTGCAGGTACTGTGGAAAACTACGTTTCAGAAATATAAAATCGTATATATTGTTACGGGCTACTGGGTATTAAAATGAATTAAACTATTGGTAAATTAAAGATACTAATATTTATTAACAAAGTGACAAAAAGAATACAATTAAATTATTAGCAATCAAATTATTAAGTTAATATAAATTAACAATAACAATACTCTAAATATTTATTATTACTTAGGCCTATTTAATTACTAAAATCATATAAGGTATTACTAATTCTAAATGACTTAACTATTCACATAAATTTGTAAAAATACAATAAAATTACGCTACAATTTACAACTACAAATTAACACTTACAGTTCACTAATTACCGACCGTAAGATTCTCCAAATATGACAAACTGACACACAGTAATAAACAGAAACGATTTATTACACCCACAAGACTGTCACAGTCCTCTGATACACTTATTACACTGGCCGGTTCAACACTGAATAGTTTATCAGACTGATACTCACTTATTACAAGTTCATCACAGAGCCTGGTCTACTCTGTGGACTGCCTCACTCGAGGCGATGGGGGTATTTAAATAGGCAAGGCCAAATATTCTAGAACACGGAAGTAGGGGGAGACTATTCTGAGATTGTCGAGAACCTTCTTGATCTCTTCCGACAAAGGAGAGACGGTTCTACTTCGTTCGAGAAGGTTCTAATCCAATCTTAACTTCTCCCGCCGACGGGCTTAAGATGCTAATCCCTTGTTTCCGTCCTTCTCTCTGTGGCCGTAACACAATATGTATATATATATATATATATATATATATATATATATATATATATATATACCAAAATATTTATGTCAAACTATTTTTCACCTGTCCTGTCATAAATGTTCCTAATTTTCGGTTTCTACGGACCCTAAGCTTTGTAGAGGTTCAACTTTGAGAAACTATTCACACACTATCATGAAATGCTTTGATGTCATCTCTAGTTGTTATCTAAACTAATTAATCTTGACTCTAGACAACAGCAATGAAAGGGACAAGTTCAGGTTGGACCCTTTTAACCTGTCACTCCTGATTACTCGTCCATAGTAATAATAAATAAATTTTAATATGCTGAAGAGAGTTTAGTCGTAAGTAAATAATAACATTGAATAGTCAATCGATATCCAACGTTAGCATGCAATTGTTGATGAGGATAATTAGATCTACTGGACCACGCTCCAACTATCTTTATGGTAACTTTTGCTTACGTGTTGGGGACAGCCCCACAGGGTGGCACTAACCTCGCCTAATTCAATTGCTTCTATGGCGTGATAAAGTTATGTCGGAATCGAACTTACACAACCATTCAATATTCAAAATACCTTGGACAAATTTTAAATCGAACAGTCAATAAACTATATTTAACCGCACTTCGATAAATGAAACCGATACAATTAGAGAGTGTGTTGGTAGTACTACACGGTAAACAAAGGTAATTTCAGCACCAGCAAAAAAAAAAGGATAGTTTGTTTCTTGATCGTTATTGTGAATTCCGACAGTTGAAAAACAAATCCCATCTCGTACATTAAACACTCGTCGTTTTGTATTTACTTACATTTTAATAAACGGAGTTTATGTGATCTAAAAGAAAAGAAAACATTTTTTTTGTACTCGTTTTACGATAAGATTCAGAAAATAAAATAATCAGTACTCGTTATTTATTTTAAACATGACAGAACAATGCCGTTCACGTGACCTTGTATTCATGTACACAAAGATATTTAAAAATCTCAGTTGGTTGGTTCAGATTTAATAAAAAGTAGGTAACCGTACTGTTTCAAACAGTGGTTGATTGCAAGCACGCGAAATTAATCTGTCCTTGCCTACATTAGTTTCTATAAAAGTAATTAAATTGTTGAAAAATTGATATAAGCAATAAAGAATATTTATTCCTAAAGTTTGTAATATATGTAAACAAATCATAAATAGCTTATTTAAATGTTTTACATTGATTGGCGTGCAAGCAATATTGCAGTGATTTCAGTAAGCATTCAGTATTTAATTTTAGTCAAATCAGTCATTATGTGTGATTTGATTTATCATATTTATCAAGATTTCGTTTCATGAATTTTGATTCATTAGAAACCAGTGATTGTAATCAATCAAGTTCTCAAGCTGCGATTTAAAATGGCTCTTCCCTTCATGGCACTAGATCCGTTGATATTTTTATATTTGTGATTAAAAGATAGTATTTGAATAATAGGGTCTCACTTAATCAAGTTGAGATAAGGTTATGAACAATTTCAGTTTGTACATCTTAGAGTTGATTGGAATATTTTTTTGTTTTGTTTTTTAATATGAAGTGAAAGAAATTCCTTTACAAAATTATGCACTTCTTTACTTTATTTTGAATAAGAATAGGAGAAGCGTTTCATTACCAAGAAAGCAAGACCTCTGCTTAAGTACCATGAGCATTTTGTGATACATTATATAAATATGTAGGTATTTTTTTTATTTTATTTTTTAAAAAGACCTTGTAGATCTTTGGCCGCCTTTACCAGCCTTCTCCACGGTCTACCCTGGGCCGCTGATTTCCAGTGCGCTATATAAAGCTTCGCAGCATTTTTGTTAACCCTGTCCATCCATCAGGTCTTTGGCCTCCCACGTGGTCTCTTACCAACTATTGCGGCATTCATAGCTGTGTAGAGACGTCCGGAAGTCCTGACGGATTACCTCGAGCCACATCTTAATCTTCTTGCTTTCATATTCTGAGACATTGATTGACCAGTTTTCGGGAGCAATTCCTTATTGGTCCTTCTCCTCCAAGAGTTTAGAATCTCAACCCATACCTCTCGGGTTATTGTTCGATGTATTTTTATTTCACATCTCTCGATTTTGCTTTACAGGTGCCGGTGAGAGGCTACGTTTCACAGCCGTATATCAGAATCGGCCTTATTACCCTTTAGGGTGTAAAATTTTCTTGTGATTCTTTGGAATTTTGATACTCTTGAAAGAACGAAGAATACTCTGCTTGTTATAGGTTCTTCTAATATATTTTAAATATTGTATTTAAGGCAGGAGGCGCCTGGTGGTGGACAGAGGCGAATGGCGGAAGAAGTAATGAATGGACGCATGAATATATATTTTACTTAAGTAAAAAAAGTAGGATATGGGAAAAACAGGAAAAAAATTGAACACACATTCCGAGAAACCTGACCGAGGCGATTAAATCTATATAGCCCAAAGGAATAGTAGGAATAGACCGGGTTACAATCAAATTGTTTCAATATTCCAAAGGGGGTCAAACAAGGAGACAATCATCCATTTGTAAGAGAAGAACGGACAGAATATTCCTGGGACGTAGGAATCTTAATGCTGTATCACCACAGAATTCTTCTCTACGTCGACGACGTGATATTTATTACGGACTCCGTGGAAAAATTGCAGCTGGCAGTCATGGAATGGTATGAAGTGCTTCACCGAAAAATGATGCTTATAAATACCAACAAAAGTAAGATCCTACAATGTGGAAGGAAGAAAGAAGATATCCACATATACTGTAATGGAGAAGAATTAGAAGTGGTGACAGATATCACATACCTAGTATGGTGACAGACGGATCTGAGAAGGTTGACGCAGAAATGTCAAACAGGACTAACAAGGCAAATCACTGTGTTTACCAGATATGTAACACTGTGGTAGGGAAGAGAGAGGCAAGAAAGGATGACAAGCTCCGCTTCTTCAAGACAGTGTATCTATCCATAAGTTTTTATAGAGCGGAGAGTTGGATATTAACAGACCGACAGAAGAGCAGAGTCTCTGCTGCCGAAATAAAATTTCTGCAGAGGAAGATTGGGGAAACAAGAAGAGTTCGCAATTAAAGGATTCCTTAGGAAGTGGAGATAGATCCATTGAAACAGCCACTCTAATCAGACAGAACTCGTGAGCCCCATCACTAGATCCTCCATTCCCTTCATCTAATTAATGTTCAGAAAATTCAATGTCTTGAACAACCCTCTCTTAAAATGCACCTGGTGCAGTAAAAAATATATCATTTATCATTATTAATATGATGTTTTTCAAATATTAATAAAAGCCAAAGGGGTTAAGAAGGAAAAAAAAAATAGGAAACAGCTCCTAGAAACTCACCAGCTGAAGTAGTTTGGCCATGTTGTAAGGATGGACGACCACTGGGATCCTCTAAAGACCAATGAATGTGTCCCACGTGACATAAGACCTAGGGGACGCACTAGCATGTCCTATCTAGACTCCAGAGTATATTACCTAAGAGTATATTCTGTATAGTGCGAGGGAGAAGGACCTCCGACAGACCAGAAATCTAGCTAGAAATAGGGAAGAATGAAATTCCTGGCTGAATGCTCCTCTACGCTGAGAAGGCACTAAAGAGGGAAGATAAAGAAGAATAAGAAGTACAATACAAAGTGGGTCCAATTAAAACGCGGACTAGGGTTATAAACTCTATTTTAAAAAATTGTATCTATATTTATTTTGTCTCCGTCAAAATGCTCACCATTCGTTCCTGGGTAGTTGCCCCATCTTCTTTTTCCCTCTGAAAAGCACAGTATGTATGATGTACCTAATTAGGGGAAGGGTGAAAAATGCTTGGTTTTGCCATCAGAAGGGCGTACGATGGACGTAACTACACCTATCCAGGCAATATTTAGGACCACTACTGTAACATCGTCCAATTATGCATAATAACATAAAGTGACGTTAAATAAATAAACAACATCTTATTACCAGCGAAATCAGGTAAGGTAATATTGTCGGTGAAAGTCCTGCTTCATTAACAACAAAATTATATCCTATAACAATAATAAAATCCTCTAATATAATAAAATCCTATTGATAGTGTGAATTCATTATATTTATAAGATTTTATGTTTTTATAAGATTGGAGTTGGCCACATTTGTCACCAGCTCGAAAATATAATTGAGGTTACTTACGACTCTAACAGATTTACATGTTTAAAAAATGATTAAAATGTAAATTAGAAGGAAGGAGTTGTTAGTTATTCAAGGTAAGTCCCTGCTGCGATATGATTCAGCCCTACTGCAGCAGATATGCCTGGCAGCCGCGGTAGATAATGCGAGGGCACCCTCTAGAATTATGGAACCAATCTCTTTGGTAATCCGGCTCTAGAAAGGGGACCTGCACCGAGGCAGAAATTACAGCTGAGATTGCCACGGTTGAGGGACCCTTTGCCACCTTTCATTTGTATTAGTCTCCAACCACAAGTTTCCTACTTGTAATTGTTAGCTAAAGGAGGCAGTGGTTCTGAGCCACAAATCGAATTAGAAACATTATATCTACGATTCCCTTTGTTGTCCCCGAAGAAATTCATTTTATCGAGGGCGGATATTTCCGAGCCTGGAAAAACCCATTAGGATATAACTCTCTTCCGAGCGCTATTTTACCTCGTCCGTAGGCTGTAACGAACAATAATTTTTCATAATATGCTGCTTTAGTATCCTGTAAAGAGGTTTTATTGAGGATGTACCTAATTACTTTGGTCGTAAATACTGACAATGCTTGAGACCGTTATGTTTTAGTTATTGGCATCATCATAATCATGGCACAGTATGATGTTTCGATACATCTCTTCAGCGGTTCTGAAAAACATTGCCAGTCTACAGTCGGCTCGGTATATTGGTAATATATAGTACATAGGCGGTATTGTTTTGACAGCGACAATATATTGGTTTCGATACTCATCTCTTGAGATGAGTCTTTATTGAGTATTTAACTAATATTTTAGTACACGATCCTATAATTGTTGTCGTCACATCCAGATCCGCCTTAGTTTACGCTGATGGCAAGCATTCCTACTTAATAGTGGCATTCGATGTGCCATTCGAGTTGAAAAAATATGACCTTTAAACCTGTTAAAGTAAAAACTTTTGGTTTTTAGTTTGTTTTTTAAATCTTGACGATTGTATTTTCAATCAGGTCCCATGTAAATCACTGGTTATTAATGAAGATGAGTTATTTGATATTTCAATTCTATGTGCTACTTTTTATTTAGGGGAAGATTCGGATATAACCCTTGCGTCTTGATTCAAATGTAAAAACTGAATGAATCGCAAACACATAAATGAATTTAAAGGAATATTTTATATAAAGGATGTCACAGTGGTAAAATGACCGCCAGCAATGGAAGTTTATATAGTTTACAAATAAAATCTTGGTTAAATTTTAATCACAATTATTTAGGTAAAAATCATTCGTTTTTACTTACATTACATCTGCCGCCCTGGCGAATAAATAAAATTTTATCTAATCAGTTAATTATACTGAAGGATGTGAAATCGTGTCGTTCTCATAGTTTTGGCTTGAAATGGAGCTTTAATATGAGCAATAGTTCCTTTTCAAGTCAAGAGCTGACTTCACCACTTGTGCTCTACGAGAATTACACTAGTCCGTTTCCTTCAGTGCTATTAACGATTAACAGCAAAATTCGACTTATTCACTGGCTGTATATATAAATATGGGTGATCTTTTTGTCTCTGTGTATTTACCAGTCGTTTATTTATCAACATAATTTTTATTTTATTCTTCACTTCATTCTTTCGAGAATATTTATATTTACTTGATAACAGACATAATTGCTACAGTGATCGTACAAAAATGCGAGTTTCATTGCATTTGGATGGTATACAAAGTATACGCGGTATGTTTACAGTGGCACTCCTTTATATTGGCACTCCACTTAGGGCTAGAGTCCCGGTGTTAGTAGCCCTCAACCTTACTCTTTGCATGCTCTACTTCAAGCTCTATTCTGGAATTGACATTGACATGGTAGGCGTTGTTGGCTTCCATCTCAGCGATAATACGAGATGTTTGAGCTTCGGGATATCCTTGCGAGTCGTAAACTTTTCAACAAGGAGGATAAGGACAAGACTTTTTTTAATTAATTCCTCTCCATATCCAGAGATAACTTACTATCTCAATGTTTGGTTATTTTATGCTAGATCTCGATTTAGAGACCGGATGTTGCAGATAAACTAATCATTCTGTTGACAGTTCTGTATCCGCTCTGTGGAATCTGGGAATCCTCCTGAAGTATACACATTACAAAATGGGTATTCTTATATTTTACATAAAAGTTTTATCGTGTCAAAAACAAAAAGTAAAGTCAACTAAACCATGGATTATCCAAGTAAAAATAGATTTAAAATAAACGAAAGTAGAACCAAGTGATGTTAAAGACAAAAAATAACTGGAAACGAGGTGGAAAAGTGTACAGTAATGTGAAAAAAGAAAGCATTGAGAAAACCAGGGACAAATCGGACAGAGGAGAGAAAAAGAATGCATGGAGAAATCTGCTACCTACAGTCACTTGCCCTACTTATCTAAGTACTCCATATGTCCAGATAGCGTCACATATAGCAAAACAAATGAAGGAATTCTGAAAAAAATTATGCCAGAATTCTTTGCGCGATCCTCCTGGGTCCATTCGTAATTAATAAAGAATATATTATTACTTTTATTATTATAGGCGTTCCAACATGGGTTGCCTCAACCTGCCGGAGCAGAGCTCCACACCTCTCGGTCCATCCACTCCCCTTCCTGGAGACCCCTACCGGCCATCTCTTGATGGACTCCCTCCATCCACCTGCTTCTAGGCCGTCTGCGTCTTCTCCTCCCTGGTGAAACCCAATCCAGCACTCTGTTCGGCCAACATTCAAACGCCATTCTCTTCACATGGCCGTACCATCTTATGCGGCGTGCCACGATCCTTTCATTTTTTGATATATTTACATCCATCCTCTGTCGAATTTCTTCGTTTTTAGTCTATCCAGCCTAGTGACATGGAGGCGCCTCCTCCAGAAATCCATTTCAGCCACCTGCACCTTTGAGTACAGACGGGAGCTCATAGTTCAGGTTTCCGAAGAATAAGTCGAATAGATTCGACAATGGTTGTGAAAATACGGCGTTTATTATCTGTGGATATCTCTGTATTCGATAGGACCGGATGTAGCATTCTAGTAGCTTTTCGGGCTTGCTCCACCTTTTTCCTGACTTCATACTCAGACGACCCGGTAGTATCCATATAAGATCCCAAGTACTTAATTATATCAGGATCTCCAACGGCCATATACTCGGTCTTCTCGAAGTTAATTCTTAAGCCCGCCGTTTCCTAGCACATCTTTAGGGCATACACCATCATTTCAAGGTAGTATGTATATATACGCACAAGAAATGGATGATATACAGTATAGTTTCTTGCATCTAGAAAGTTCACAAGCATCTTTAGAGCACCAAAAATATTTTAGCAGGAATCGATTTATGTTATGTATCCATTCTATTATACATTAAGTTATTTATCCAAGTTATTTATACATTTTACATTAACCGCTGAATGAATACTAATTAGCTCCCCAACTTAATGAGCTCGAATGAAAGCACGTTGTTAACAAGAAGAAGGGTTTCGTGTATTATTAACTGATCCGTTACGAGCCCCCATATCTCTTAGATAACAGAATTAGGCGAGTGATAGCAGGCTCCGAGAATAAACAGAACCTTTATTGAGCCATTCCACGACACTAGCTCCGAGGGCAGCTTATTCCCAAAGGTTTTCTAAGGAAACAGCCAAAGGTAGTTCTTTTCTTCCAACTTGCTTCTTATTGCATCCAGCTTAAACATCTCTCTAGGGTGTCTAGTTTGTGTTGATGCTATCTTAAGACATTTCTTTGTTATATAAATGTGTTTTCAGGTAGTAAGGATTTAAGCAGTATTTACCCCTTTATATTATAGGATAATAAAATATTTCTTGAATGCTTTATATGAAACATTAAGTCATGATAAAATGGCTTTTCTTGATTTTTTTTAAGCTGTAGAAAAATATCTGCACCACTACAACTCCTGAAGGGTATTGGGTTCAGTAAGATGTAGATACTGTACATTTTCTTGGACAAGGGTTGTGCAGGGAGGTGCTTCGTCAACACTCAACCACCACGTTTTCTCCCAATTTAAGGTAACCTTAAGAGAAACCCAAAGGACTTTCCAGATCCCCTAGGGCCCATCCCCAGCTCTCAACAGATTTAATAGTTTATTTCCCACAGCCGGATTTGAGCCTGGGACATTCTGCCGAGCAACTCATCGTTCAAAATTTTGGACAAGAACACTCAATTGGCATGATGTGTGACAATGATCCTGCAATGGAATGCTATCTTTCAGACGCTTGTTTAGAATTTCACACGTACTATGAATGTATGTTGTTTTCTGCTTGGAGTTCGCAACAAAATATAATAATAACTGTCCCAATAAAACTTACTTCGAGTTGGTATTTAGATCGTATTATTGTTTATTTCGCCTATGTATTTATGTACTCCAAATGCACCTACGTCTGAGCATTTTTTAAACAGTATTACACGTTTTTCATTTTCTTCTGCTTCTTTCCCTTCCTCGGTATACCTTTCAGTGTGGAGGAGCCTCTATCCAACTGGGCCAGTCCTGTCACGACAGATGATATATTGTTTCCCACATGTCGGTCCTGTGCCAACATCATCATCTGCTCCAGGGTTTTACTTTTTTCCTTTCTCAACTTGCGAACATTTTCTCTATACGAAGTACGTGGTCTTCCTTACGGTCTCATGCCTGTAGATCTTGCTTCCTCGGGTTTCGATCGTGAATCGGCAAATGTGTCTAAAGCACCTCAGCTGCGGTTTCTGCAAGGAATGTTTTGATGCAGGGATTCCCAATTCTTCCCTTATTCTTAGATTTCTCACCCGGTCTCTTTTTATATTGCCAGCGAATCTGCGGAGTTATTTCATTTTTAATGCGGTAATTATATACTTCTCCGTTGTGACCCAACTCTCACATCCGTACATCATGATAGGGAGAAATACCGCTTTATAGATATGGAGTTCTACGTTTATACTTACCTCTCGTTTACTCACAATTGTGTTGCACATCTGATAATAGCCCTGGTTAGCTTTTATTGTTCTGTTGGAAATTTCTTGGTCTATCCTTCCCGACATGCAAATAATTGTTCCCAGGTAAGTAAAGTCATTAGTGATTTTTAACTCTTCCCCATTGCAGTAGAAATGCACGTCTGTTTAGAAAACTACGAGTACTTTAATCTTGGTAGAGCTTATTTTCATTGCTTTACGCAGAAGCTCCTCCTGCCACTCAACTATTGCTTGTTGTAACTTTTCTTTAGTATCGGCAAGAAGGAAAATGTCATCAGCGAACAGGTAACATTTTGTGAGGAATGTCCTGAGATTCCACTTTCCCAACTATGTCCATACTGTCCTCGTTTTACAAATTTCATGGACTTCATCTCTTAGTGTAATGAAGAGCAGTGGGCTAAGGCTATCTCCTTGTTTCACTCCCTGTTCCATACGGAATGGCTTAGATACTTGCCTATTTATTTGGGTCTTGGTATGTCGATTTTATTGCATCTATAAGGTTTTTGGAACTTTCATTGCTTGGAGGGCTTCCCATATATATTTCGGAACGGAATAAAAAGCAGATTGCAGGTCTAAGAATGCAAGGGTCGTGGTCTTACCTCTATCCCACGACTTTTCCAATATATTTCTTACAATGAAGATATTATCCTGATTTTTCCACCCAGGACGGAAGCCAACTGATTCTCCACCAGTTCTCTGAGCCTATACTGAAGGATTGATGTATACATTTTATAAACTACTGAGGAGAGACAAATTGCCCTGTATTTGTTACAGTCACTTTGCTTCCCTTTCTTGTATATTGGGACTGTGAAATTTATTTCCCAATCCTTCGGCATCTTTTTGTAGTCCCATACTTTCTAAAATAGAGCCTCAGACTTTTGTTCTCCTTTCCTCCATACTTAATCATTTCCAGTGAAATGCAATCATTTCCTGCAGCTTTGCCAGTCTTGATTTTTTCTTTAGCTCTATCTTCATCTTCGTCCCAGATAGCATCCTCATTGTCCTGAATATCTTCTATTATTGTCTTGTTGGGTTCCATCACATCTGTTCCAGACAAACATTTTCATAATGTCTTTTCCACCTATATAGAATTTCTTCCGGCTTGGCAAGGATTTAATTCTGTCCACTCCTTACATTTCTTATCCTTTTAATACTTTTACTTCTCAAGGCTTTTGTCTTATTCCAAAATATTTTTATATTTTCAGAATAACTTTTTCATTTTTAGAGTTTTTATTTATTGTTGTTGGGGCCCGACTAAGTTCAACTCACAAATTCTAAGGCGATGTGTAGTTCTCATCTTGATTATGGAAGAGCTCTCAAGTCACCGCAATTACTTTCTCTTGAAGCACTTTCTAGATTACTGAAAATAAAATAAAAAATCCTATTGAGATGTCCTACAATACTGAACGTATATTTTCTATTCGGATTATGACATCAAAAGAATACTTTAGTTTGGCAACTTTCCAATGTTTAAATACATAATTTTTTGAACAGAAATGTAGGAATCCCGATGTAGCACCGTCCGATTAACGATAGTAACATTATGTGACCTTAAATAAACGAACTTTAATTAGGCCTGATGCTATGCGTGCAAAATAAGCAAACAGAAATCCCTAGGAGAATATTGGTCGGATTTAATGAAGACGAATCGCAACTATAGTCACCAACCGTCAATATCGATTAACTTCGATAGCATTCATAATAAGAGAAGTAATTGTTTCTCACTAAAGCCAATTAACTTTCATTATCTCTTTTTACTTCGCCCTTGGCTGCGATAACTCCCGCCTGGCTCTTTTCCGATAGAGGAAAAAATAAAAGACACAATATTATTCTTACATATCGATTATAGGTTATTGGAAAGGTGGTTTTTTGTAGTAGGGTCAACAAGCATTGAGAACCAATTGTTATGAAAATTGAAGTAATTTTTACCTGTTTTCGCGTTTAAAAATTAATTGTTTCGTTGCAAAACGTCTGATTTTTTTTTTACAAATTACTTTTATGTATTTATTTGATGAGTAAATGGCTGACCGCAGATCTAGTAAATATCTAGAAATCGATGGGGGCGAATTCAATGAATTTCAACCTACTAAAAGTATAAGTTATTAAGTTCCAAGATTTCAGTATAACTGTTAATTTATTTGAACTGAACCTTCCCACTATCGCAAATTTTCCCATTCTTGTTACCCCTAGTTTGTTTAAGAATATTCAATTAATATCGTTTCTGCTTATGTATTTACTTATTACAACTCTATCTATTATTTAATACATCACATTGTTATTTACTCTCCTAGAATTCTCAATAGTATTGTTATTGCATTTTATATTGTTGATAGACTTTAAATAGTTCACTTAATGTATTTACAAATTGTTAGAATATTGTATTAAGACCTAGAGGTAAATATTTCAAAGTAGGCATACGTATTCATCATTCAAGGGGTGCACATAATTTTTTATTTGCCTTACTCTTTGATATTTACTTTTTCTGACCCTTTCTAATAAATAAAAAATTTAAATTATCCATTTTACGAGAAAATAATTGTCATGACTGTCCCGCCAAGGTCTTGGCCACAAAACCGCCTCAACTTTGCAAGGCCATCTGCAATCTCCGTTCAGAAGATTTCTTCCTCTGTTTCTTGCTATACTTAATATTTACTTCCATTGAGGTTATAATAGGAAATTATAGCTGAAGAAGTTGTCTTATTTTAAAACAAAGACATAAGTAAGCATTTTATTACAGTGGTTCTAGATGTATAAATAATAACTACTTACGATCAACCATAAAAAGTTGTGATTTCTAAAATAAAAGTAATTACTATATAACCGACTGTATATAGATTAAAGAACTGACCTACACATAGTGCTTTAGGTTATATCATCGTCTATACTTAGAAATGTTTGTTTCAATATTCAATTCTTAATGAGGTGATTACTAAAATATATACATTTCCCATAATCACAATAATTTTTCATACAAAAATACACTATTATTTTTATTTTATACAATATGGAAAAGCAAAGGAATGAAAAGTTAAAAGTTATTGTGGTTGAACTCGGAGCGACAACCTTGGGTACTGATACCTTTATTTTAATTTATCTACACTTTTATCCCATAGATGCCTGGAATCCAATTAATTACTCTAGCAATATGCCACTGTTGAGCTTGAGAAGAGTGACTCAAACGGTCAGTCGATATTATATTGGCCGTATTGTAAATAGCTCGAGGTTGGTTAGATGACCATTTCACATATGGCTTGGTAATGGATATCGGATTTATCGGAAATATGAATAATATATTAATAACAGACTTACAAAAAACATAATCAACTAATTATTTAATTATAATTAATAAATAAACTCGGATGTATGAGTACTTTGTTTTAATGCTTTGTATATTTTACTTAATATAATGGTTTCCCTTTTTGAATATTTTTTAATGAGGGATTAAGAAAAGTTTTAATTTTCCTTGAATTACATTATTATCAGTTTAAGATGATGGAGTAATAATTAATAAATCAAAATTTATATTGTAATTATATTTTTAATTTATTAGTTCGCAATTTATTTCAAATTTACAATATTTTGACATGTGCGCTCAGAATATTTATGGTTATTGATGTAACGTTACTTTATGCTGCTAAGGTTAATCCGGCGATATTACAGAGGGAGTCCAAAATTTTTTCTCTCCAGGTACAGTAAGAATAGGCATTTTTAAAAAGTACCTGCTATTCTACTGGCTTGTTTCGACTCCATTTTAGGGGTTAACGTCGGAGATTTGTCTACAGCACAGAACTAGTCCTACGATGCTTTCTTGTATTATTCATAAATAGCTCTATTGTTTAATTAGTAAAGATCAATTAATCTATATCGGTATAGATGAGCACAATGAATGTTCAATTTTCCCTGTATAACTTCATGGTATCTTCTTCTTCTTCTATTGACACGACAGACGCCTGTAGCTGTCTTTTTCCTGTTCAATAAGTCTGCCTCACTGTGGTGTCCTGTCGTCTACCAGGTTGATATCTATTCCTAGCTTCCGAAGTTCTTCACAAACACTGTCCTGCCTATACCTCTGTCTACCTCGTGGGACTGCTCCACCTGAGACATACTTAAACAATCCTTTAGCAGGTCTTGTGTCATCCATTCTGTGGAGATGTCTCGGCCATTTCAGACGCTGTACTTTTATAAAAATGGACACTTGGATTTCCTCATTCCTTATTCTCTATCTATTAGATTCTCGCGTTGGTCTGAATACTCGTCTGAGGATTTTTCTTTCAAACTTATCCCATAGGTAGAAATTTTAAGTTTTGAAGTTTAAATGGCTAAAAATACATAATTGCTTGTAGATGCTTCTGATCCAATCGAATTTTTATAAATAAATTTCATTAAACTATTTTTGTAATTATTTTATTAGTAAGATATTTCTTATTATTAATCGTACCACTATTTTGATACGAAACTAACTCTGACAATCAAACTATCTCTTTTATATTCACATTTTGCTTGATTTCGAACCGAGGCCAAAATAGATCTAATTTTTTTTTGTGATTTGAAATGATTTGAGAATCCATTAAAACAGTAAAATAAAATAATTCATCTCGCTCAAAGCTTTGTCAGTCCACTGCGAAATGGGAAACTTAACACTTAACACCTTAATCCGATAATAATTATACTTGCATGAATCGTTCCACACCCGAGGCTAAAGTTCTTATCGATCCGGTTAAACCCATAAGGCCAACATTAGGCTTATGTGGCATAAAAGTGTACTCTATCGAAAAACGCCAGTAGGATGATGGATGACTTCTCCTTACTAGTGTATCGTAAGCACTGTATGTTAAGCCTTACAAGCCACACGGCTAGGAGCTAGATAGCCATCAATAACCCCTTTTTTCGAAATACTGCACTTGAACTACTTCATCCATCTTGATTTATCGCAGAAAATTCGTTCTATCCTTGAACAGCTCAAGTAGAAAATTTATGGGAAGTCTAGATTTAGGTCAATCTAAAGAAACTTCTACAATGGAAACCTTAAATCTTATCTAAAGTATCAAAACAGATGAAATATTCTCAATTTTATTCTATTTCAATTTATTAAGGCATCCAAAACAGAAGTATTTTTTTCCGAGCTATTCAGCCTTGAATAATTAAGCCTTGGAGCCTATTTGTTTTTTTTTAAATGAGTCTTATTCTTATCTCCAGAATGGAAAGCCCCCTCTTAGTGTCATATTTCACTATATTATTAATTAGGTTGAAAACTGCCAAAACAGTTATTAATGAACGTTCGGAATTCGAGATACAATAATTTATTATGTTATTGCTGGTTTTATGGAATATATTATTCCTTTTCTTCTTTTTTTCCGATTAACCCACTATCGACAACGTTTGTTGGACTCTTTGCGTCTTATCTGTCTCGTCACTACCCTAATCTCCCTTATTCTTGCAACATGTTTTCTTTTATTTTAGCCTCTTATTTTCTTTTTAGGTACTTTCAGAAGACCTGTATATGTTTACAATTTGGCCTTCAGAGATGACTTTGCCTATCGTTTCTTTATTTCTTTTTATTATAGGTATTCCCCATTAAGTATAGCGATGGAACAAACCCAAAAGTCACTGTCTTTATTCCTTTGTTTTCATTCTCATTCTCTTTGTGTTCAAATGTTTTTTTCTCGACGACTCATTACATTTGCACACATTACTACTTAATTTTTCTTACAGTTTTATACAAAAAAAATTTCTTGAAAAAATTTCTCCATCCAAAAGTAGTGCAATACATCTGTCCTTAACTTCTTTTTCCGTTAATAAAATATTGGAATATAAGAATAATACCAGGAAAATTAGATAATAATTTTTTTTTTATAACAAAAGAACTTTGAGTCAATTAATGTATTTTATTGAGAAAAAATTTCGGTATTATTAATTTTGTCGTGTTAATTAATTATTGGTATAATATTTCTTTTTGTTATAATACTTTTGTACAACCTTTTTAATTTAAGTGACTGCCTAGACCACTAGGCAGTTTTTTAAAGTAGATATTTATGAATGTTCATATACATGAAGACAGGCTTCATGAAGAGTTGATTAAGGCATTGTAAATCAAATTAACAATGTCTTGATAATTATTTCATTAAATTAATTATATTGTTTATGTTACAAGAGATGTTTCACTTAAGCCGCCTTGTAACCTAAATTAGCAATTCATTAACCGCATATTTTTGATGAAGTTTGTTCCTTAAAAAATTATATTAGAAGCATCAATTATTGTTATTATTTAAAAAATTAAATCAAATTAATAGTCATGCTCTCATTCATCCTTGTCTTCAATTATTTATTAACCTTAACAGAAAACTATTCAATGAAAAAGTGGAATTTTTTTTTTTATCTTTTCGCTGTCTATCTCTTTCCTTTAAATTGATTATTTCTCATTAATGTATTGTTAATCTAGTTTCTTTTTGTGATACCATCCTTTATGCGGTGTTATTTTACTTTATTTCCATAGATGCTTTTATTTAAATTGTATTCTTACAAGGAAGCTTATACTTGGAAATATAATATATTATAATATAAATTTATTATAAATGCGGTGTTATTTGGTTTTTTTAGTCCATTAGATCTTCGACATTACCAGCCTTCTGGAGCTGAGTGGAGGACTTGTGGAATTTGTCCATATAGTTGATTAGTCGTAGTTTGCCGCTTTAATTTAGAGAAGCTCTTCCTTCATTACAACACCTCAGCAAACGGCGATCCGTCTTATGTCTGTAAACGAGTACACACACACACACACACACACACATATATATATATATATGTATATGTGATACAAGATATAATCTTGTTTTGTGGTGCTGGACAGAAGATTTGAATGGGAGGAGACTCTATAGTGTATATTTATATATATATAAAGGGTGTTACAAGATGATGGATCGGTATAGAAAAACACTAAGGAAATATTGTCTTCGAATGGGAGGGAAGAGCCACTTTAGCTCATCATAGTGATGTGACACCCGGGATCGCCTCGGAGTACCAAGGACAAATCTTAAAGTGCATCATTCTTTTTAATCAGCCCTCAAGAATGTTCGAGAGGCCCCCGTATACCACACTACAGTAGTCGAAATGGGGGAAGATAAGGGATGATACGAGCAGCCTCCGGGTAGACTGAGTAAGGAGATGCCAAGATCGATGGAATAATTTCAGTTAACTAATTGATCATCGGGATTTTTGGGTGACATGGGGTTTCCAGGAAAGGTTCTGATCAATGGTAATACCTAGGTTTTTAACGGAGGAGTTGAAACTGATGGGATGGTCGTTTAGGATTAATGTTGGAAGGGTAGGGATAGATGTAAGGAGGGAGTTGGAACCTAGAACAATGGCCTGGGTTTTCATTGCGTTCAATTCCACTTTGTTCAGCTTTTCCCAGGCACTGATCCTATCTAGGTCTTGCTGAATACTGGCGAACTCATATGATAGCTCAGATGGAGGAAAAGAAAAATAGATTTGGAAGTCGTCAGCATATAGATGATAGAAACAGTGGTAAAAAGATTTTGAAAGATCAGATGTAACAGTTGAAAAGGAGAGGAGAGATGCTTGACCCCTGTGTCACGCCTGAGGAAAGAGGTAAGGGGTTGGTTAGGCATAAAAACCGCTTGGGACCTGTCAGAGAGGAAGGATTGGAACCATAGCATAGAACTGTTGGAAAAGGACAATGGCAAGAAATCGAAAGCTTTGGAAAAGTCTAGGAGGATTAGCACGGTTAGTTGTTCGTGGTCCATGGCTTTATATAAGTCAGTGGTGATATTGTTAAGGGCAGATTGAGTGAAAAAACCAGGACGAAAGCCTGATTGAAGCGGATCAAGGATTTTGGACTGTTCGAGAAAATTTGATATTTGAGACTGGATTATTCTTTCGAGAGGTTTGGAAAGGTTGGTAAGCATGGAGATTGGCCGGTAGTCTTTGGGAGGTAATGGGGTAGAGGTTATATTTATAGGATAGACTAGGAATTTTTTCCAAGAAGTCGGAAATACTGCGTTTTGTAGAGAGAAATAATAAAGGAAGAGTCGGACAGGTAGGATAACGATGAGGCTAGTTTGAGTAGTTTGACGTTTAGAGTTTTCGGAGGAGTTGCCATTTAGATTAAGGATCGGGAGCAGTGGAAAGGGCTTCGTGGAAATATTTAGATTTTGCTTGTCTGATTGTATGATGAACAAGTCTAACCAGGTGTCAGAGATAAAAGAGTTTGTCCTGACTGAAAAGACCACCACGGAGCCAAAATGGCATAAGCTATAGACTTGAAATTCTGACAGTAGTAACATTTTATAAGGCCACCGCGCACTATGAAGGGATTTTTAAAAAATCGTCCCCTAAGGTGGTGAAAAGAGCGATAAACTTTTAAAAGAACATTAAACCATGAAATTTTAGATTTTTCTTCTACATTAAAAACAAAGAAATACGTGTTTTTTTATTTTTTGGAAATCAGCACCTAAAACTGTAAAATTGTACCATGTTATCTTTATATATACACAATACTTTGTCCTGAATGACTGAAGGGTCAACGCACTGCCTAAACCGCAGATCGTAGTGACTTGAAAATGAAACATTGCACAGACATGTAACATTGTCCAACTTAAAATACAGGCTATATTTCATTTTGATTAGCGTCCGCGATATTTTGATTGCAAAATTATATTTTTTTCTAAACGGTGCATGTTTGATATGTTCTAAGCGCAAAACCGATGGGAAAACTTTTAGTTGCCGAAAAACCTCTAAATTTTAGGAGTTATTTAAGTTTTTGGCCTGTATATCCCAATTGGTGCGTTTTTGGAAAAAAATATAATTAACCATTTTTAAAGTAGATTAAATTTTCTACAATTTGAGCCCAACCGCAGCTCTGTAGGCCTAATAGATTCTGAGTTAAGTCCCTATCATATAATAAATACCTGGAATCTTATCTATACTTATGAAATGCTTTGTCCTGAATGACTGACGGATCAACGCACAGTCTAAACTGCTGATCGTAGAGATCTGAAAGTTGGAGGATATGTTCTTTGTAGGACGTGGGCATCCGATAAGAAAGGTTTTTCTGAAATTCTACCCCTGAGAGGGTGAAAAGGGGGAGAAAAGTTTGTGGGATTAACGCACAGCCTAAACCGCTGATAGGATATGAAAGGAGAACAAAACAAATACGACGTACGACAAGTGAAATCGTTATACTAAGTAATCCTTTTCAATAAATTCAATAAGATTACATACTAATCCTTTACTGAGACGAACAACAGTTAACTTCTGTCCGTTCAGTTTGTTAATCAGTGTCAATGTATGTTTCACGGCTGTGCTGATCCGTCTGTGATGAAATTTGACATGGATAACCTCAAGCCTGGGGCGAAGTTTATATAAAACTGCAACGTTGTTGGCTAACACACCCAACGGTCAAAGCACAATAGAAACCACTGAACTTATTATCTTGAAATTTGCAGATAGGTTCTTTGTATAGCTTAATTGAGCACGAAGAAAGGAATAAGGACAATTCCACCCCCCAGGGTTTCCGCCTTAATATAATAGAGGTTCAAAGATTGTATGGAATCCGTCAGTATTGAAGTTTGACACCAGAAATTTCGAATGTACGAGTAACTTATAGTTAAAAAAAATTAAATTATTTATTTAAAATGACCTGTAACGAAACTTTATGTGGCAGACCAAATTCCACGCGAGCGAAGCCGTGGGCAAAAGCTAGTTTATGATATCTTTTTATTTATCTATTCAATGAAATTTATCTATTCAGGTTGCTGTTTATTGTGAAGTAATTAGTTCAGTAATAGAAATAATAATAGAAATGGAAATTGAAAATAAGGTTAATTACTTAAATTGAGAAAATACTTTAATTCTAATAATAAGTTGAATAATTATTGAGAGTTGAAGCTATATAACATATATAAAAATTCCATTTTGTCATCGCTTCTCCTTAGAGAAATGTTTATTTATCCGTAGTTCTTTAACGAAAATATTTTTTGAGTCCAGGTAAAAAGCTCTATTTATTTCAATATAAGAGAATCTCTAAATGTAAGTAAGATCTCTCCTTACTTCCAACAGAGACACCTGTTCAAACATCCAGCCTGCTCAACCCTGCAATAACAGTAAACATCAAGGGAATATTTCCTCGATAAAAAACCTTATGATGTATGTTTGTTATCCAATAGAATATTTGATGAGTATATTTTTTGAAAAAACGTTCAATGAAAATTGATCTAAGCTTTATCAATAGCATTTTTTTTTTAATTAATAGATGAATGATATACTATATATACACATCCCGGTTACATCTTTTTATAAATAAGTTATTAATAATGAGACATGTTTATTTTAAAGCCAACGTTTCGGCCCATATTGTAATGGAATGGAATTAAGTGCTCATATTTGACTACAAGAAGACATGCACTGTGGGTCGAAACGTTGGCTTTAAAATAAATATATCTCCTTACTGAAGTAATTTTTTTCTGACCACCCGCACCATGTTTTCCTCATGTATATAAGGTCGAGTAATATTAATAACAATTAATTAAATTGCATCATCGACTTATTTATGTAGTAAATACGTAATGTTCATTGATGAAGTTGCATAAATAGAACCATAAATAATGTGTTTAAAAATAAATATGTAATGCTAAGAAATATTTTAATATTTTACATTCGATTTTAAGCGAATTCTTTTTCGCCAATATCACGCAATAATCATTGATTGATATTCGTGTTTATATTCATAGACTGCGCAGATGTTTTTCGCCTGTCTACGTACAATATCGAATGCGATACAAAAACCAAACCTTGTTTACGAGTTCTGATCCTGAGCAGACATTGGAGCGCTAATGTAACTGATGGATACCATGCTTCCTCTTCTGTTTTTCTAGTCTTCTGGACACCTATCAGATTGATTGATGCGCAAATGGTTTCTATTTTCGAAGGAAACTTGAGATAAGATAGGCTCTCGTTTTTAATCTATTTCTCCCCCACACACGGGCTTACACCTGCTCGCCGTTAAAGAGAATATAAAGAGGACTTACTAGGGCTTCAACCTTGTGACAAATCGTTTTCCGAATCTTGCCTTCATAAGTGGAAATGGAGTATTCGGGAATGCTGTTATGTTGAATGTACTACGCAGTATTGGTGGGTCACCCAAGATCCCTAGCGGCCCCTTAGTCGAAATAGTGGATTTTTAATTTTTTTAAATACTTTTTATTGTTGTTGAGTATATATGTAATCTCAATTATTACCTTCTTCCTTCTATACATTGAGCTTAAATGTTTGTGATTAGTTATGACGAGGATGGAGTATATATTGTATTCAGATTACAGATGAAACATATTGTTTACACATATTCTATGTAGCAATTATATCTGTACCTTGTAGTTTGTTATTGTTTTTTAAAAAAATTGGTAAGTAATAACTGACTATATTTATTCTACCAGTAACAACCCAATCAATATATTGATGTAATCGCTGTTTCATTTTGATTGTTAATTAGAATAATTATTTGTAATCTTGGACAGCACTTTACTTTTTTTAGGATTATCAGTTTATGGCTCAAAAATTGTTTCTGAATAAAATTAAAATCTGATTATATAAGTATTTAATCAATACTAATTAACAACAAGTATATGAGGAATGAACAACAACCCAAGTACAGAAAAATCTCGAAATCTCGATAAGTAGGAATTCGATACCTCTATTAATATTTAGTGGGTAGAGTTGGGCGTATTGGCATTCGCGAATACGAATGCGCATATCACAAAAAGCACCCCCAACCTGCCAATACGAATACGAATATATTTGTTTCCGTAAATGTAAATATGAATATTCGTATATTCGGAAGTATAAATACGAATATTCGTGTACTCGCAGCTGAAATACACAAATGCGTTCAAAATTACAAAGTATACGAATACACTTGTATTCGCAGGAAAAAATACGAATACAGCTATATTCTCAACTAAAAACTTACTAAATATTATAATTACTGGGCAGCATTTGCCAAGAATTCAATCGCCTTTTTAAAAATACAAATTCAACAATGTTGAAGCAGCCATTAAAATAATCATTGGGCAAGCCAAAACTTTTATATTAACAAAAGACCCAGTTTTTGTTGAACAGGTGAAAATCATATTTTTTTCAATTTATCATATTTAAACAGAAATTACAATTAAATAATTACTTTTAATATTAACCTAAAAGTTAATAAAACAATAATAATGGCTGAATGCCTGGAATGACTGAATTAGTGGTATTGGTTGAGAATATAGTATTCGTATTTTTTCCTGGGAATACAAGTATATTCGTATATTTTGGTAGCGAATACGAGCGTATTTGTATTTTTCTCAAGTAAATACGAACGTATATGTGTATTTCAGCTGCGAGAACACGAATATTCGCATATTTTTCTGCGAATACACGAATATTCGTATTTATATGTCCGAATATACGAATATTCGCAGGTGGCTCGCGAATGGTGGGAAGGTAAAAATTAGTTTTAAGTCCATCATTTCTGGCTTATTAACTATAACTAAATTTTAGTCTGTTATGTTCATTTAAAGAAAAATGCTAAATACTAAATTTAGATATAATTGATTTGTATTTATATATATTTTTCAGTCCAAAATTTCTTGGATGATTCAAGCTATACACTTCTGGTTTATTGCTTATCCCTGAACATTCCATTAGAGTATTCGCATTAATTTTAAAAATATACAATAACTTTTTGTTACTAATTCTTATAATTTACAGCTTGTAGGAAGGTGCCACCTCTATTTTTCTTATTTTAACCACTTTTAATAAAATATATGAAATTTGAATTAATGATGGATGAAAATTTTTTATGACCTTTAGATTAAATTCCGGTTTATTAAATAGATTTGATATTTAATCTGTTATTTCAATGGATTTTTTTAAATGATGTTTAAAATATTTAGATTCTAAATTTTATTTAAAAAATATTTTATTTTTAAATATACTGTTTAAGTAATCTACTTGTTAAGTATATTACAAATAAACTACTCCAATATACAAGTTTTAGATATTGAAATAATTTTTTATTAAAACATATTTATTTATTTTTCTAGACGGAGAGGAAATGTACGAAGTTACCCATCATTATGATTAAAGTGTCGGCCTTATATATTATTTTTTAAAATACACTCTACTTCATTTGATAACTATATTTAAGGGCTCGATTTGTTTTTAATAATTAAAATAGCTTCTGATTAATTACTTTAAGATATTATCGGTGCTTTAAATACTTTATTGTTAGTGAAAGATTATTTAACATAAAACAAGTTTGTGAAATCTTAACACTTTTATTCAAAATATTTACCCTCTTTTTCTTTACATTTATTCTAAAGTGTTCAAATTTCAATCGAATTTTCAATCCCGCAACTGAAAAAATTTTATCCTTAAGGAAGTTGTCCACCTTTCTGTACAGATGGGAATCTGTTGGAGATAAGCCTTGCGAATAAGGTGGGTTCGAGAGGATTTCGTAAACCAGCTCGTTTAGTTTCTGTCGTGGATCATGAGGTGTGGGTTGTGTAAGAGTATAGGTTTTCGATTAACCATTGCAGGTTAACTGTTTTTTATTGACACTTTTTGTTGTATTATGTCAATATTCCTGGAGTACAGCGTGGTTGTGATAGTTTCAACCCTGTGTAGAGAGGAGAAATAAATTCTTTATGAATTAATTATTTATTTTTCAATTCAGTCTCACTCTAAAAACTTCTCAAACCAACTGCGAATGGTCCGTTTATTATAACATCCTTCCATGAACGCATTGATGATGTTTCTTACAACTTGCTACCGGGTGTGTCCAAGCTTAAACTCATAAAATCTTTCCATGAAAATCTCGTGTTTCTATGGCCTCATTTGATAGTATACTAAATATTGTTCTTAGAACATTCTAGTGACAGTAAATATTAACACTTTTAGAGGATTTTGATTTGAGAGAATTAATAATCAGTACACATTAGCATAGTAAACCCCAGAAGTTCTCTAATTCCACTTAGTTTTTATTTTGGAAATAATAAAAACGGACATGTCATATGAAACTACCCCATAACTATAATTTTATTTTGGGAACATTTTTAAAAAAAGTTACCAATGAATAAAGGTGTTCTTATTCAGAAAATTATACGAGGAGTTTCCTTTGTTGCCTTCAAACTTGGCAAAGGATGTGTTCCGCCCTATAAACTATTCGTTTTTCGGTTTTAAAAGTAATTGATGGTTTTCATAAATATTCTCCTTCATAGCTTATTCAAACTTTTAAATTTCCATTCACTAAAATTTAGTCCTGATTACGGGAAATCATAGACCAGAAAAGTTTAAAACTGCTAAAAAAACTGTTTTATTGCTTAAAAGTATTGTATAAAACAAAAAAAGAGAGTGGACGAAAAGATTTTTTTGTTTCCTTCTACCTGAAATATTAATGTTTAAGAGGAAAGGTTAGATTATATTCCTAGGTAGTTATCAATAAAATAAAAGCACTTAAATAAAATTCAAAAACAGTTTTTAGTTTAATTTGTGTTAATTATGTCTTTTTTATAATAACAAATTTTTATTATTAGAGTTGCCGTTATTTCCTTGATATTGTATGATGGATTCTAAAATAATTTAGGTTTTTCAAATACTTCCTTAAATATTAGATATAACATAATTATAAACCGTCAAATAATTGTATTAAATCTTAAATGTAGTTCTATCGAAAGGTAGTATCGAGTTCCGAAGATCGTCAATATAATCCATATGACTTAAGTCAAATCTAAAAGAGCTAACTTCACCTTTCTTAGATAAAAGCTGAACATAATGATTTACCTGAATGAAAGAATTTTTTTTACCTGTTGGAAGTATGACGAAATTGGAAAATATGAGGTTGTAAAAATTTTAAAAAATTCTATTGGTTCTTTATAAAAGATCATTATTGAAAATAACCAAAATGAACTATATATTTTCAAAATTCAATTCCATACAAAACATTCTTAAATAATGAAACAACTATATAAAGCATAAATTCGGAAAGAGATTAAAGTATAATTTGTAAATCACACATATCAAATGAGTCTGTTTTATATTTCCTTACTTAGTAAAAATTAAGCCAAATAGAAAATACTGCAGAACATTATTATATTTCATTATAAATAATAAATTAAATTTGGTTCATAGTAATGAATTTATTCAAAAAATATAATAGCGGCAAGAATCTCTCCTATCACCACCATTATACATGCTATATATTTTTTAGGAATTTTAAATATTTAGCAAATTTACTATAAATAGGGCTGTGAGTAAAGGAAACTAATAGCATTTATATCCCAATGTGTTTAATGACCCAACAATAATTAATAACTGTAATAACTAATTTCAGGGAGGAAGGGAACAATTAATGTCTCCCAAGACTTTAATTGTGTATTGTAATACACAGATATACCAAGATACAAATATTGTGTTAATCCTTTGATTAATTGCCATCTGAAACAATCATATTAGTTTAAATTTATTAATTGTAAATTATTGTGAAATATGTGGATATTATACTAGCACTCTTTATACGTAGAGCATTGATTATCTGAATTAGTATCGTCTGGAGTCTGGACTATTGGAAGTAATATCATGGGGATATTTGGAATAATCAATAAGTTCGGAAAAAATAAATTCAATTAAAAAAGGAAAACTCCAAAAGATCACCACTTTTGTATGAAAAACACTTTTTTTTTTTTTTGTATAACATCCAAGCAGTTAAAAATATAAACGTCAATAAAATATACTCGTAAGTTGCAAACTTTATCAAGGTAGTGAAAAAAAGCCGTAAGACTGGTTTCCTTCTGTGTATTATTAAGTGGAAAGATCCTCCGAAGAATCTTCTGTTGAGTTTATCTATACGGAAACTGACAAAGGAGAATTACTTCTTTACAATTAGAAGACTGCGATGGGCTGGTCATGTGGCTAGGAGGACGAGGCCATTCCTAAAAATGCTTTGACGGAACCTCTCTACTGCACGTGAAGAAGGGGTAAACCGAAGCTGAGGTGGTCGGATGGCGTGGAGAGAGACGAAGGAATATCTTGGGAATCCGATGCTGGACGACAGCTGCGCCAAACAGAAACGACTGGAAGAACTGGTAGAGGAGGCCAGGACTCGTCTCCGAGTTGTAGCGCCGTAGAATAATAGTAATAACATTAATTATGTACATATTATAAACATAAAACAAACTAAAATATTTCTTTATATACCAATTTATTTTCAGACGCCTTATTTTTTTGCGATAACTCCTAAGGTATTCATTTAAGGTTACTAAAGTATTTAAGTTGATAAGGATTAATACACTATCCGTACAAAATAGCTTTCCAATTACGAAGCATTGTACGTAACCAATTTTTTAGAAGATATAATGGGTACAGTAAGCTATCTTTAAAAGATAAATATATGCTCTCTCGGTCTTTTTTGTCGATCTATAAAAGAGGAATATTTCACAATGTATTGTTTTGTTATATTTCAAACGGATTAGGCAGCGTCTTCAATGAAAGCTCCCAGGCTGCTTGACTTTTTCCAACACTTCCAACGGTTATCATTCAATTCCAACCAATTTACACAAAAACCTTCAATATGTATATATTATACCTTCCTCATGAATCACTCCACCTATTGGTGAAAACCGAATGAAATTCCGTGCAGTAGTTTTTGAGTTTATCAAGAACAGACAGACAGACGCGGAGGAGGACTTGTTTTATAATATGCATTGGTAATTATAATAAATATTATGCTATTCTCCCACCGATGCCTCAGTCTACTATTTGGAAGTTAATCGCTTTACTAATTAACTTTTTAGGAATGGGCTCCTTACTAAGCTCAACAGCTTTACAAGCCCATCTTAATCTTCCTGAAGGGGACTTCTATATATTTGCTGGGCGAATGCTATGCAATTCCACGTTTTCTAATCTCCTGAATTCTCCAGTAAACCCCATCTTTTCAGGGCGCAATATTTTACGTAATACCTCATTTTCGAATTTCGTAAGAAGTTGCTCATCCTTCAACGTTAACGGCCACGTTTAAAATCTATAAAGAATGATTGGAAGAATAATGGTTTTTATAAATTAATATTTTTAAATTTCGTAACAAACGGCTGGAACTTGGATTTATTTATATCGAGGAATAGATTTTTTTCAAGCATTTTCCTCCCTTTACTCCGCCTTTACTTCTTTTATATTTCGTTTTTTTCTATTTATTATAAACCCTAGGAACTTCTCGGCAGGTTCAAACGGATTCCTTCCCACAACAATAATCGTATCACCAAAATCACCCTTTTATGTTAATTATTATATTAAGTGAATTAACCAACGTTATTGTTTTTAGTTATATACTTTCCGCTTCCGAATGTAATAAAAAAAATTGCATACGACCTATATATAGTCGTAAGCAGTACTATATTGGTGTTGCACAAAAATGTTGATTGAATCATTTTTTATCATATTCAATATCATTTGCTAATAAACTATTGTTAATCAACATGAATTTTAGTACTTTGATTTTAAAACTGCATAGTTTGAATATTTCAATTGCGAATTTTAGATAAAAATTTTGTTGATTTTTAAAAGATTTTTTTTTATTATCATCTTAAGTAAGGAAAGCGCATTCAGTTTACGAGGCAAGGGATAGTTAGTTCAGTTGTGGGAAAGACGCATCAAATATGCAGATTGAACTCCTATCTTGAATATTATAATTTGATTTGTATTTTCATGAATATATTGTTATACAGGTGATAGCGAATCTCCTTGTTCTAAAGCCGACAAACTAGAAATTCTCCAAAAAAAATTACTGATTCTAATTTTATTGAATGTTCGGGCATGCATAATTTTATTTTTAACCTTAATACTATACAACTATAGCCCATGAAGGGTTTTACGTTTGTTGTTGTTTAATTTTAAGAGCAAACAACTACAAATGGTTGTACCCCCACCACTAGAGATAGACTACACATTTACTATTTACTACATATTTACATATTTGTAATAACTACATATTTACTACTAGACTACATATTTAGATTACCTACAAAATTACATATATACGTTCTTGTTACATTAGTACCTAGTAAAAATATTGTTACATATTAAAATATTAACATACCATGCTATATCAAATATATAATAGAAAGATAGATACTTATATAAAGTTATTCATATTAAAATAAAACGTTATACATATTTATAAACTAAAAAAAATATAAAATTTATACTATTTATATAAACGTTATACATATTAATAGTTTAAAGCGTTATACATATTAATATATTAATTTATATTATTTATATAAACGTTATACATATTAATAGGTATTTTTCTTATACATATGCATGGCTTATACATATATGCATGCTTGTGTCATTAATGAATCATTGGTTTTACGTTTGTGATTTGTTTAGTGATTTGTGCGAAATAACGATCATCGACCGGGTTTTTCAACCTATTAATGGTGCCCTCCCTATAGAGGCTGGGTAAAACCCAGGAGGGTCTGTAGATCCCACAGGGTCCATTAGTGGCTGTTAACAGATTAAATATTTTATCTCTCACGGCTGGATTCGTACTCGGAACCTTCGGCATATCACGCCAGTGCTCTACTAATTGAGCTACTCCGCTGCCTTATTCTTACTACCTTTATTAATGAATTCCCTGATCAATCAAGATGGAGAGCATATGTATCCCTTGCTCCAGTGTTCAGCATCAATTATTCTTTGAAGATTTTATCGTTAGTAGTTAGATTTTATAACTTTTTTTTTCAAAAACCAAGTTAAAAACTGAAAAATTCCTCTTTCATGAGAAAGAGGCTGTCTCCTTTCCCCCACACAAGCTGACTTATTTTCCTTTTTTTTTTTTGTATTTACTGAGGAAAACAGCATCAATGTTTAAATAAGGCCTCTTCCTGAATTTTTAAGGAGCTTCTGTTTCTTTCACTTGCCCGAGTTTATTTTCCCTATGTCATTTTTTATAAAAGCCACAATCAGATGTCTCCTCTCGACTTTTTAATAATCTAGTGTCTTCAATACAGAAAAGTGACGTATTTAATATGACAGTGATTGTGAAAAATAGGGGAGGGAAAATTAATTATGCCAATGGTCCATCAGAGACTCTAATTTAAAGCAAGAAAACAATTAACACTTAAATTTTAATCTATAAAGAATTATGATAATGATAAAATATAGTTGCATGAACTATATTTTATAATTATAAGGGGTGAGATTTTCTTGTATTAGCCTTTTTGGTCTGATTTGTCTAGCTTAAATTTCCCTTTCATTATATATTACTTGCCCTTTCAATTAAGTATCATATTTTGTCTTTGGTCTGGAAACGTATATTGCTTGCTTCAGCTGTTGTCTGGTAGCTATCCTTATGATTCAGTAGTTGCAACTGTCTTTTGCTCTTATTCTGTTTCTGACCTGTGAAACCTCTATAATAAGGTTGCTTGGTCGGAATTTTTCCTCAAATATCTTAACAATTATTTTATGTCTCTTTTGAGCTTTTAATCTTCTAATTAATATAATTAATAACATAATATATTTAAAAATAAATAAATATTATAATTTATTTACATATTTTCGTTTTAGGTGTTGCTCTTGATTGCCTACCTTTTTATATCAGTTAAATTGCGACCTTTATTACATCTGCTTTTTTTCTATTTTAGTTATGTTTGGAAAACATGAATAGACTTATTCAGCAAACTCTAATAAAAGGAAACCCTTAAGAACCATTGGCGCTATATCATATTCTAATCTTCCATTCTCCTCATTTATATTGCCTTCCTTCTCCATTCTACTTATTCTTTTGTGTATAATTTCCATTTTACATTGTTAACTTATATTTATGAATCTATAAAATGAAGACGAAGATTTTTTCCTTACAAATATTAGTTCGAAAAAAAAATACGAAGAACCTCATTTATATGGGGAAAAAGGCCTACTACCAATATTTTGTTAATAGCCGGGGATGGATACCGTTGAATTCGCAGACTTTCGTAGGTTTCACGCAGCCCTATAAACTAGGTATCCTTAATGAGGAGAAATCAGGGTTCCCTACAACTCTAGGGGTTGTAGTGGTACAGTTTTTTTTCCTTCCCTATAACCTGTTTATAACTCATATTTGATAAATACCAAACTAGTGTAGTAGAAGTGGTTCTAATTTTCCTTTACTTTTATTTAATAGCAATTTTTTTCTTAAAAAGGAAGGAACCTATACTCAAATATTTACAGCAGTGTCCACCAAAAGCAGATAGGTCTGGTCTCTTCCTGAATTTTTAAGGAGCTTTTGTTTCTTTCACTTGCCCGAGGTTATTTTCCCTAAGTCATTTTTTATAAAAGCCACAATCGGATATCTCCTCTCGACTTTTTAATAATTTATCTTCAATACAGAAAAGTGACTTTAATATGATTGTGTTTGTTAAAAATATGGGAGGGAAAATTAATTATGCCAATTGTCCACCAGAGAATCTAATTTAAAGCAAGAAAACAATTAACACTTTTACGTTAATCTATAAAGAATTATGATAATTATTATACTATATAAACTATATTTTGTAATTATAAAGGGTGGAATTTTCTTGTATTGATTATTGTTTATTTTAACAATAATAAATAATAAAGACATAAAATCTGCAAATCGATGACGTATCAAGTAAACTTGCCGATTCTAATTATCGATCGGCTTACCTATTTAAGTTGTCCCGACTGAGATGTCCTTTTCTGGAGTTATACATTTTTGTTTGAGTGGTAATGCATTTTTCGTTGTTGAAAAAATATTAGAATAAGAGTTTATCCCCTTAGTGATCTGATTTACTGGTAGTAGTATATTAAACCTCCCTGTCATACCATTACTGCAAACATGTCTAATACATATTTTTTTTTTAACACTTTATTGAAGCATAACAATCTGCCACTTGTAGACAATAAGTAATGGTGTTATGTAGCTTACAATCATTCCATAATAAAACAATGATATAAACAAAATAAAATAAATAAATATATACATGCGGAAAAACATATACATGCGGTAATAAAAAGAAGTTCATGCAAAAATGATAATAAAATAAAGTAAAAAATAGAATATAAAATATAACAATAATAAATAAAAAATAAAAAAATATAATTTACATATTCATACCCTATTTACAATTTGCCTGGGGTCCCCGAACTAAGCTTCTTCCCCAGGAATCAGGGCAAAGCAGGAGTCTGGGAGACCCCTGCTCCCTTTCCCAGCCGCGTCACTGTCATTAAACGCCAATGGAAGCTGGTTAAGGTCGCTTCACGCACACACAGGTGTATTTGAGTATCTGGCCAGTGCCAGTACTCCAAATAACATTATTATATCCGGTCTCGGGGTCATTGCCGTTTAAGACAGCGGGGTGGGTTATATGATTGTGTGGAACTGGATAATGACTGAGCCAGGGGATTGAGATGACAGGCAAGGTTTTGTTGAAATTTAGTAGGGATGAGTTCGAGGACGAAAGGAATGTTGAGATCATTATGGAGGGTTTTCTAATACATAAATACGTATAGATACTTGAATAACATTACTAATAAAGACGTTTTACTAGAAACAAACCATAGAATACTTATTTTCTATCATATATGTAATTATTTTTTACTAATTTTCTCCTTATTTTTGTTTCAGGTACGTGAACATAGTTTCTTACGCCTATCGGTAAGATTGCATGATTTTATTAATTGTTATTCCACGTCACAATTAGGCATAATTTATATTTTTTTTTGTTTTGACTTTTGTACTTACTGAATTCTAATTGATATTCAGTTAACTCGCCAGCATATTAGAATGGCTCTGATGTAGTTAGACGAACAACCCGACTTGTCGATGTACATTTGCGCAATACTACCATTGAGTACTGTTTCATCTAATCATTTTGAACTCTTTATTCACAGCTGTAATAGAGAAATATTGAAAATAAGAAAATTCGATGACAAATCGGAACGATAAATCTTCTCACATATATGAAAAGTAGGGACTGTGAGTACACAGCAGCTCTTCATCCTGGACTGGTGATTTCAGTTCTGTCCTTGTTGAGGGATGATCTCCCGTCCAGCGCCTTTCTGTTCCCGTCAATTAAATAGGCGTCAGCTTTACCCCATACGATTTATCAATATATCCGGATGTACTTAGAGTTTATTGTAGAAACATATATACAAAATATGTATGTAGTAATTATTTATATTACATAACTCTAGATTTTATTATTGAATCCTACGCACTGTTCTGTACTATACCAATGGGTTGAAATATATATTAAAAAAAAAGAAACTCCTGCAAAATAGTGAGAAAAGAGATCAAATTAGGAAAATAAAAGAGGAAAGACTACCAATTTAATTTTCAACTGGGATGGTGAAGAAAGAAAACGAGGAAAACCCGGAAAATGTGGCTGAAAGGTGTTGTGGAAATAATTTAGAGTATCTATATGAGGGGGAAATATACAAAATATGAGGAAATGAAAATAGGACCTGAATGAAATCTTTGGTTCAGTAATATATATAGTTGAAGAAAAGCTTAGTGTGAGGAAACCCTTAAAACAAAAAAATGGAAAATGTTGTATATTAATAATCATATGATTCCGGAGACCGTCTAAAATATTTTATAAAGTGACTCCGTAGAACGTTTTTACTGACGTATCTCTTCTTTTATGCCTTCAACCACCTTGCTACCCACATTTAGTTTTGCACCGAAATAGTTGAAATGTTTCACCTGCTCCAGATCTTATAGGATTCATCCCTGGCTATTAACAGATTAAATAAATATGCCACAACCGGATTTGAACCCAGGCATTCGGCTCAGCAATTCAGCGCTCTACCATTGAGCCACTCCGTTCCCTAAGACGTTCTGTTATTCTTTATTTTATTCTTCCTCTTCTTCTCATATATTTGTTTTGCCAACGTTTATTTTCGCATAGACCTTTTTTTGATTCGGCACTTCTTGAAGATATTTCTGCTATTGTGGCTATCTGGATATAGGGTCATATAGTTGACAGGCTTCAAATTATCGTATCCTAGGTAGTAGGATCACCAATTATGGACATCAACTGGCTTAGAACACAACATTTTATATGCCCTCTGATATTTTTAATGCTTTTAAAAAGTAAGTGCACTCTATTGTATAAGAGTCATGTAATGTCCTAAATGGCACACCATATATCATTAAATTAGTATTTACATTATGCATATAGTATACATTCACAATAAAGCAATGTTAATTCGAACGTTCAATATTATTTATTCCTACGGCTTCGCGGAATGTTAATTCATACTTACTACTATACTTAAAAGAAATAGAGACTTAGCTGCCATGAAAAAGAAGTTAAGATAGAAACAAACTAACAGTAACAATCTTCAAAGATCTTGTTGTTTACGTTTATATTTTTTTGCTGTGGACTTATACCGCACACGACGATATTAGTTCGGATATCTCTACGTATATTGCGTACTTGCTAGTAAAATATCCACATAGAGTAGAGAACGTTATCTCTCTATACGTTAGTATAAACGAATTCAAATTAAAACGATAGTTTCCGTTGGCAATTAATTGAAGAGTTAAAATAATGTATGACAATCTTGGGAGACATTAATTGTTTAATTAATTTTCAATTAATTAAAGTTAATAATTATTGTTGGATAATTAAATGTATTGGAGTAAATGTTACTTAATATTTAAATTCTCAAATAACACACATAGTTAAATTCTCGAACTTGAGTCCAAAAAGAAGTTAAAAGAAGTGACTGAAGCTCGAGATCCATATATATATATATATATATATATATATATATAGTTTAAAAATATGAGTAATAAATATTATATATATATATATATATATATATATATATATATATATATATATATATATATATATATATATATATATATATATTTTTAAACTACTCATGACTGTCAGTCAGACTTACTTGACATTATTAAAGCAAAATGCAATATTCGTCTACACAACCAGTTTGACATCTTTCACCTTTCTTATTATTTTCATAAGATTATTTTGACAGCATCCCTCTGTTGCTCTATAATACAATTGAATTTATAATCTGGGAATATTGTTTTCTTCAATAACTGCTGTAAAATCTTATTTTCTTAAATTATACCGTCCAATATTTTACACCTATGCTGTAGTGGTTAGCATAGCAACTTTCAAAGCCCAAGGGCGAGGATTAGCAGTGCGGGATGTGGCCTTAGGTTTTGTTAAAGGGAGTGAAAAATGCTTGGTTATGCAGCCCTTCGAAGGAAACGTAAACTTGCAGACACGGACCTGGGCGGTTTAAGTTACTCTATAAAAACATAGGAAAAATTTAGGAATAGCATCGTCCGATTAGCAATACTAAAAAGTTAAATTAAATATGGTAAATATAAAAAAGGCGTAATAATATTTTAATCGATTAATTTCTATGTTGGCATTTCAGTTACTTATAATAAAAAGTACTTTAACTGTTAAACATGTATTTCAGTTACACATCACCGTTATCGTTTTGCTATAAGGATTCCAGTATTCCTTCCCAGTGTTACAATGTTGAAAAATAAGAGGAAAGGCCGTTCCCTGAGGATCATCTACCAATAATATTCGTCACCACGCCAACACGCAAAAATAAAGTAGAAAATATTTTTTAATACAAGTGTTAGCAACTTAAAAGCGATTATTATTCTAACCAAGATAGTGAAGAACAATCTCAGGGGTATATATTTTATGTTTCCTTTCTATCATAGTTATGTTAGAGTGTAAAAGTTTGAAGTTTACAGTTCACCCCAACGGATGAACTTTTCGGTTGATTAATAACGATCAGGAAAGATCTGTTTAATTCGGAATTTTGAATTTTAGAACATAATTCAACGATGGTTTTAATCTTGAAATTATGACAATATTTATGGTTTCATAATTCTTTGCAACAATATGAAGTGTTGTTATAATATAAAGCCTCCATACTGCTTTTCACAATTTAATTAAAGTTTGTTCTTAACAATAAGTACTATAGGAAGTTTTGTGTGAGTGCTTAGTTGTTGAGAGGCTTGTAGAGCTTAGGAGATCTAAATCGCGTGTGAGGAAGTGAGGCATATTTCGTGATCTCTCCTGATATTCTCTTCTTTGTGTATTCTACCATTAAATAAATATACTTTTATATAATCTACCATTCCCTCCCCCTCTCTTTCTTGCACTCTTCAACCATTCCCTTCTTTGTCTTCCCCCTCACTCTCTCTCTTTTTCTCTTTCCCTATATACAAAAAACACATTCTTATGTATTATACAAATAAATATATATGTAGAAAGGAGATAGTTGGGGAATGCAGTAAAAAAAAACACTGAATAAGTGCTAGACTTATATTTATGTGCCGACGTATTTATATGATATAAATTTTTAAATATTTTATTTGAAAAGAAAATATATGACCAGGACCGGGACTCAAACCCGGGTCTCCCACCTGTGGGATGGTGGTGCTTTAACCATCTCAGCCTTCCTGGTTCGCTTCTCGGCCAGCCATATCCCCTCTTTCCACTGATCCTATATCTCCGTGTTCTCGCAATTTGCGATGTATACACGGGGAGAATGCTAATTGAACATTACTTTTATTTTTGGATCTTGTTGACTTTAATCATTAATATTATTATAATTTATTTTATTATATATAATAAATATAATATCATATATATATTATATAATATAAAAATATAATGTAATTTTTTAAATATTTATTTGAAAAGAAAAGATATGACCAGGACCGGGACTCGAACCCAGGTCTCCCACCTGCCCGCGATGGTGCTTTAACCATCTCAGCCATCCTGGTTCGCTTCTCGGTCAGTCATATCCCCTCTTTCCACTGATCCTATATCAGGGGGTTCGAGTCACGGTCCTGGTCATATCTTTTCTTTTCAAATAAAATATTTATATAATAGTTTTATTTTGAAGAGAAAAGATTTGCCCCAGCCGCGATTCGAGCCCAGGTCGTCTGTCTCTCCGTGACAGCACTCTACCGATTGAGCTACCGGAGTCGCCTTCCAGTCTCCAATTATTTTCTCTTTATATATTTTCTCTTCAAAATAAAAATATTTAAAAATTAAAACAATTAGCAAAAAATTATAAATAGTAATATGACGTAAGTCAACAAGATCCTAAAATTAAAAGTAATGTTCAAAAAACATTTGTTCTCGTGTATACATCGCAAAAATTGCGAGAACACGGGGACATGGGATCAGATAAGAGAACAGATCTGTCCTGACTGGAAGGCAACTCCGGTAGCTCAATTGGTAGAGTGCTGTCATGGAGAGACAGACGACCCGGGTTCGAATCCCGCCTGGGGCAAATCTTTTCTCTTCAAAATAAAAATATTTAAAAATTAAAACAATTACAAAAATTACAATCAATATATAATAAATGTGTTTGTTCTCGGAAGCTTTGACGTATTGCCTTTCAGTCATTTTAATTAATTGTTTCACTAGCCATTTATAAAAAAAGAAAAAAAAAGTGCGATAGAATTTAATCTATAAACCATTTAGCGCCACGTCACACTTCGGTTAACCAATACTATTGCTCTGAGGTAACTTTAATTTAACGTATACATTGCATTTTTGCATAATTAAAATTTATTATTTAGCTATTGGGTCGTTTCATATGAAATGTCAGTTTTCAAAGAAACGGTTGTTTATTAAAACTACTTTATGAAATTAAAACATGTTTATTCCCAATATTTACCCTCATTTCTATTCATTTTTACTAACGCGTTAAGACATTTTCAATCACAGAACTGAAAAATCAGTTCTAATATTATAATAACAATTGAAAATTATTATTGAAAGCAGAATCACGATTTTATATTATCTAACTATTTCAGAAATAAATGTTTATAATTCTTTTAATGATGTACTTTCATTTTGTCTTACATGTGTGCAATGGTGTTCAATCCGCTCCTGTCAATACAAATTTTCCGAGGAGCGAGCTGCACACTCGGCATGCAATTATCTTATTTATGTGAATTCATTTACGAATTCGGTTATTTCCACTGTAAAAATTTTTTAAAATTAAAAATGAACAATACAAAGAAAAGAAATGTTCGCTCCTGGGCACCTTGTTCGAAAAAAGTCGTCTCGAATGGGTTATGGAAGTTGTCGATCAAATTTTCAATCCCAGAACTGAAAAGTTCAGGCTTGAGGATCATATTCAATCTTTTCCCTTAAGGAAGGTTTCATAATATCTGAAAAGATGGAAATAGGTCTGGTGAATAAGGTGGTTGTTTGAAGAGTTCGTAATCCAACTCTTTTAGTTTCTTCACTGTCTGAGGTGAAACATTGGGTCTAGAACTGTCGTGTAAGAGTTTAGGCCCCTTCCGATTAGCCAAAGCATGTTGTTTTTGGATAGGTTTTTTTATACCAACATGAATATTTCTCAAACCAACGGCGAAAGGTCAGTTCATTAAAATACCCAAACGCGGTGGTAACGTATCTAGCAGCTTGGGCTGCCGAATGTCCATGTTTAAGCTCTTATAAAAATGGAAACACGAAAATAAGTGTTTCCATGGTCATGTTTGGTCTCATACTTAACGATGTTCGTTCAATTGCGCGAAAAAAAATCAAGCGATTTTTAATATTATGGAAAAGAGAGGAATAACAATAATTCATTACAGTCTGTAAACATAAGCGTAGTAAACTACCAAAGTCCACTTGTTTCACTTTGAATTTTATAAATAATAAAAACCGTCATTTCATATGAAACTACCCAATAAATTTTGAAAAGAAAAATAATTTCATATTAAGACAATATAATTATATTATTATATTAGTGTGTAAAGAAAAATTTATACAATACATATTGCTAGAAACAGACCAGGATTTGGAAGTAAAGATTTAAAATGTATAAAACAAACAATAAAATGTCTAGAATACCAAAAACAACCTTTTTACGTTCAAAGAAGGTATTGTAGTTATGTATACTGTCCTAAATTAAAAAAAAATTCTTCTTAATACGCAATGTATGCTAATATAAAATGGCACATAGAAGTTGAGCAAGGCCTAAGGGGTAATGCCGCATTTTAGTAGGGCCTGGAGTAAGCTCTCTACATTTTGTAAGGGAATTCCATATGCGGCGAAAATCATATTATAAAAAGTGGACAGATATTACTTTCCTTATTCCCAGGACTCCGAGATGAGCTATATTTTTATAGCTCTATTTTTTTTATGGGTCAGTGGTTTCAATGAAGTGAATGATGGAAGACAGTAGTCTATTCAAGCCTGAGTGCTTTTTATTGTTATCTATTCCTTCTGATAATAGGAAAATATATTACCTCTACCAACCAAAAATAAGTAAAATTAGAAAGAAAAAATATGAGATTGGAGAAGTCAAAGAGTACAAATGGATATTTAATAATTTTAATGTTAATATATTTTAATGAATTTTTGAATGATATAGTTCTTATGGATTTAAAATAAATTTGTGAATATGATTTTAATGATCGATAAAATAATAAGAAAAAGAATATAATATGGACTTTGTCATATTATGGCTCTGTTCAATAATTCATTTTGTACATAGAATAAAATTGCGCTTAAAAACATGTATTTAAATATATATATGTATATTTCAATATCCGTAACTGCTCTCAATCCATCTATGAAACCGAATTATCTTTGATTGAACAAGGAAATTATGAAGTTAATATTTCATTAACTATAATGGGATATTAACTTCATATAAGGGGTTATAATGGGAGCATAAAAGAAACGCAAAATTAGAAAAGAAAATGCAAACGTTTCTTCCTTATATTATTATTTTTATGAAAGAAATAATATTATATTTTAAATAATAATGAAAATAAAATGCAGATTTTTTCTTATTTTAATTTTAATAAATGCCTGATTACTAAAAAAGGATAATTTTTATAAGAAATGAATATGGATAAGAATAAACAATTAAGAAGTAATAAATAGAATAATCTGAATCATGATTGATTGCGGTAATGATGCAGCAATGCCAAATTAAAGGAATGGTGTGGTGAGACTGATATCCTCTGTGCTATTAAGAACAGCAGGCTAAGATGGTTAGGGCCAGACAGAAAAAACAGAGCCCTACAGGCTGCCTAAAATGATGTTAAATGCTGTACCGGAAGGAAAGAGAAAAAGGGGCATAGCCAGGCTTCAGTGGATGGAAGACTTGGAGGATGATTTGAAAAGGATTGGGCCAAGGAATTGGAGGGTCTTCGCTGAGGACCGCGAGAAATATAGAAGAATGGTTGTAGAGCCATTAATGCTGAAAGGACTTTAGCGCCCAATAGTACTCATTACTTTTTTGAAACATGAGATTGGTATAATAAAAAAGATTTAAAATACGACAGAATGACGCCAGATGATACCCCAAACCAGGTAGTCTGCAGATTCAAAATTCATAAGGGGCAGCTCGGCTAAGAAAAAGAAAAATCAAAGAAGACCGGTTTTGAGAGAGAGAAAATAAGCCCACAGGAAGGAATGAATGAAGTTTGGGTATAAAGAATGGCAATAGAACACCTCTAAGAACCTTGCGTAGTTTTAATGGGCTCATTCGCTAACATTAATAAAACGATATAACGAAATATTGTTCAAATATTACTGTTAAGGTCTTACTAAATACCTAATGTGAACACAATATTTATCCAAAGATATTTACAGCCTGTAGTGCATACAAATAAAACACGATATTAGTTTTCAGATTTTCTTATTACGCCTCAAGAGTAATTAAAATTGACTGTGGTTCCATTTCATTGAAACTTAGCGAATCATTTAACAATTACCTTAACGATCCTTTTAGGTTCATTAATTGTAGAACAGGGGGAGATGGAGAACAGTTTGCTTTTAATAGGAAAACTTTCCCCAGTTCAATTATTACTAACACAATTGCGTTATCAAATGCTCTTCTAAGTTTATTAAAATTGGCCTCTAAAAACTTGACTTGATGAAGTTCAACCCAAATGTCATACCGATGGGAAATATTTAATTACAAAAGCAATTGACCAGTTTGCTTAATCTGCATAATTACTGAGGATATTTTGGAGGATTTGGTATACATCTATAATAATTTCATATAAAAGAATGTTTTGAAACTATCAAAATGGAATATAGTAGAAACCTGCACCACAACAACCCATGGACGGCCTTGGGTTCAGAACGTCGTTAGACTATTTTTCTTAGATAACGCTCAACCTCCAAATTCCCCACCCTTATTTTGGGTACCAACTTTATAGAGGATCGGAGGAGGATCCTAGATCCCATATTCTGTATAATCTGTCATTATATTTTTTGAAGTTTGTAAAAAGATCCGTTGATGACACTATGGAACGTAGCTGAAACAATGGAAAAACTCTGTATTTTACTTTTAGATTTTGAAAAAGGAATTTTACTTTTAGATCAGATTAATTAATGGAAAACTAAAACGTTAAAACATTTTAAGAAGAATTAAATTGTAACATATCTTTAAATAATGAGGTAAACTAGGTTTTAAGTTTTTTCACACCATTATGTATGATCACTATTAAATTTTTAGGGTAATTTAAAAAAAATTGTCACTTTCACTATTCCTCTCCTAGTCACCTTCATTTCTCCATAATAGTCCTTATTTCCTTACTACTAAACTTTTTAAGTAAACTACATATCCAAGGAATACATATCATGTGCTCAGATGATTGGTGAGAGAACCTGCTTCAACATGATGTTAAATTTGTCCAGTTAGTTACTGTATGGGAGCTATTTCCATTTTTTCAAATAGTGGTTTAGTGCTGAATAACTTTCTTTTACATTTTCCCAATCATCATTTCATTTTCGGAATTTATAGAGCTATCCTGTATTTGTAATGGGTAATCCTGCTTCAAGATTTTATTTTATTTATTTGGGTTTTATACAATTAATGTATCCTGATACCCAAAAAAATTCCCCGCCAATCCTTCCTATAGCCCATTCTTCCTCTCGCAGCCCTATTGCTGCTCGTTCTCTTAAATCCTCCATTCTTGTCTTCCTCTCTTTCTTCTATAATTTGGTTTATAAAGGAGGAGTTACTTTGGCCATCTATTGTCGCTCATTCTCATTAGGTGGCCAAACCATTGAAGCTTCCTGTTCTCTATTTATTATAATACATTCTTCTCCTGCCCTATGGTTTCTCTAATAACACTACTGGGCATGTGTTGGAGCCTTGAGATGCCGCAGCTACGTCTTATAAAATCCATCTCTAGTGCAAGCAGTTTACAGGCATCTTGTCTTTTTACTGTCCGTGTTTCGGCCTCATATAGGGTTATCACCAGAAGAAATTATTTTTCATTTCTAAAGAAACCCATTTATTCCAAAGGACCGAGTTGAAGGTCCTAATGATTTTACTTCCTCAGGATATCTTCATTTTTATATCCTTGTCGAGTATCTCATTTATATATCCACCTAAGAATTAGAAGTCCTTGCTGCGAGCTAGAGTCCAATCTTCAATCGACAATGACGTGCGCGGAGAATTAAAGGACATGTACTCCGTTTTCCCCTGATTTATAACCAGACCCCATATAGAGTATTCCTCTAGGAGCTTCCTAAGCATACATTGTAGGTCCCATTCTTCTGATGCTATGACTACCTGGTTATCTGCAAATTGCAAGGTGAGTAAATAGTCATCCCCAATCTTAACTGCAATGCGCCTGCATTTTTCCTTCCAGCTCTTGAGTGCTTGTTCAATGAACAGGCTAAAGAGTTTGGTCACAGGCAGCAGCCTTGTTTCAAGCCTTTAGTGATGGGGAACAACGGGGATACACTGTTTCCTATTACACTCTCTCTTTTGCGCCCAAATAAAGGCTCTTAATCGCCTTTGTCAGACTATCACTGAACAATGCTTCCCAAAGTATAATTAGGAGTACTGTGTCATATGCTTTCTGCAAGTCAATAAAGGCTAAATATGGTTGTATGCTAAATGTTTTTCCAGTAACTGGGAAATAGTGAAAATATGATCTATATAGGACTGGCCCTATCTGAATCCTGCTTGCTCCTCAGGAATTTTCTCTTTTAATTCATCCTCCAGTCTATTTTTTAATACACGGCCGTATAGGCGGCTTAGACTGCTTGTAACGGTTATACCCAGATAATTTGTAGAATCCTTTTTGCTTCCGTTCATATGTATGTGGATAATATCTCCTGTCATCCATTCTGTCGGTACCAATTTACTCATACACTCCGTAAAGAGGTGAGCCATAGTTTTCATAAGATCAGTTGGTCCTGCCTTAACTTCTTCGATGGGTACATTCCCTGCTCCTGGTGTTTAATTCTTATTTTTCCTTTTAATGTATTCTCAACTTCCAGAGCTCAAGTTCAACAGCCGAATCATTTCGGGATTTTTGTGATTCTGCTTGTTCTATTGTTTTATATTCAATCCAATCTTCCCTCAACATGCTAGAAAAATATTCTGCCCAGTTTTCCAAGGAAATTTATGGGGCAGCAGTTTTTCCTTTCATAGTCTTTTTTATATTCCTATGCTACTTCCTTCGATTTCCGACCGTTCTTTATACATTCCATGCATGGCATTGCTTGTCCCATTACTTGTTTATGGCTTCCTGCTTCACTCTCTTAACCTTCCTATTTGCTTCCTTATATTGTTGCATGCTTTCCCCATTTCTTGGGTTGAGCCATTTTTGGGTAAAGTGATTTCTTCTGATTCACCGCTAGTGCAATTCCATTGTTCCACCAGGATTTCTGATAATTTTTTTTCTTTTTATTCCTAGGGCTTCATGTGCAGCTGCAGGGCAAGTTGCTTATATTACCTCATATTTATTTAAGGACCCTTCATTATGTTCGTCTTACATTTTTTTATTCTCTCGCAAAAAAAGAATTTCGTTGATTCCTGCTGCAGACTCTCTAGGTTATACCTTGTTAAATCGCGAGAATTTTGCAGATCATTAATCTTTTTCTCATTTGACTCTTTCCATATTTAAAAATAATCTTCCCTCTCAGTAGGAAATAGTCTGAGCCGTATTCCGCACCTCTCATCGCCCCAATATCACTAGATAAGACACGTTTATTCCTCGTCATGATGATATAGTCAATTATAGATCTTAATTGCCTAGTTGGTTGTTCCCAGATGAATTTATGTTGTTCCTTTTAATGGAAGAAACCGTTCAATATTGTCAAGTTTAATTCTTGAGATAGTTTTATCATACTTCAAGGTGAAGACAATAATTCCAAAGGAAAACATTTGTCCAATCAGTTCCATCACATTAGTTATCGATCTCGTGGCAATACTGATTCAGTGAGCAGATGCCTGCAGTAGTGTGCTTGAACCATCTTTTTAAAAGATGGTATGTTGTTTTGTTATCTGCCACATTGCTACCATAAAAATTTTCACAATCCTGAAGGATAATCGATATTTAGCATGATTATTAACTCTTTTGTGGCTCCCTTACCCCCAGAATTAAAAATCGAGGATAAAAATTGAGGATAAAAATTTAAAAATAAATCGCTAAAGAAGACACGTTAGTTACCGCAGCAGGTGCAAAATGGTATTATTTTCGTTTTAACTGTCCCATGAATAAAATCCTGGGAAAGCTCATCCTTAAACGATTACACCCCATCCTGGATGCAAATTATTTTGGATTCCGAACATCCCACTCCACTATCCAGCAATGTAATCGTGTGGTGGACGTTGTTTCCTCCTCTGCAATGGGACATAGATTATGTTGTTCGGCGGTATTTCTTGACAGGCTTTTGACCGAGTCTGGCACCATTATTGCTTTAAAAACTCCGCCAATTCCTATCTCCTACATATTTTCTTATTATTCAATCCTATCTCACTAACAAGTCGTTGAAAGTAAATCAGAATAATGTATTTTCATCCCGCTTTTCTCAATCTGCTGGAGTTCCTCAAGGCAGTATCCTCAGCCCAAACCTCTACACAGTTTATACAGCTGACATCTCAACTCATCCTAATACTATTCTTACCATGCATGAGGATGACACATGTATCAGTCAGACCTCATCCAGTTATAACATCCCATACCCTTCAATCCCCATATCGCTGACCTTGAAACATTGTGTCAAAACTGGAGGGTTAAAATAAATTCCCACAAATCCCGTCAAATCAATTTTACGCTCCGTCGTTAACCAATGACTTCCTGCCCCCTGCATCTTTTAATAACATCCCACTGATTCCTGTAGAACAGGCCGGTACTTAGGACATTACCTTGACAAAAGATTAACTTTGAATCCTCTTAGTAGACTGAAACAGCACGCCGTTTCAGGCTACTTCAACATTTAGTAAACAAATGCTCTAAGCTCTCAATTAATTACAAAAGATTCATAAGATACATGACAATCATTAGGCCCATCTGGACTTCAGGAATAGAGCTTTGGGGCTCCACTAAACCATCGAATTCCTCTCGTATTCAATCATTACAATCCAAAATCCTTTGTAATATCCTCAATGCTCCTTACTTTGTTACGAACAAAGTAATCCATAATGACCTCAGTGTTTCATTTGTTGCTGATTTGGCCCGAATCCGATATCAATCTTTTCATGACAAACTTCATTCTCGCTCAAACCCACTAGTTTCAAATCTCATCAATTCTTGATAATAATCATGTAATAATTATAATTCTTGATAAATCACCCGATGCGTCTAAAAAGAAGATGGCCTCGTGATCTTCTAAGTTGAACTTGCTATTTGATTGCTACTTATGGGTAGTTTCTTTACTCATCATTTCATGTCAATAAAATGATTCTATTCACTTGTTCTAGTAATATAATACAGTTGTAAATTACATTGAATAACTTATAAAAATAAAAAAAGGAAAATTACCGATGGAATTTCTGTAACCAGATCATAAATTAATCAAAGTTAATTTATTTGTCAGTTCCGAGGAATTAAAATTCTTTTAGACTAATTAATACAACCACTGTTTTACTTTTTTCACAAAAAAAAAAACATTCGATATGTAAGAATTTTGAATAAGACACACAAAATAATAATTCTACAATTGCTAAAATTATAGAAAACAAATTATTTTGTAATGTTACATACCTTGGAATAAAAAAACAAAACAATTATACTGCTGCATCCCGTGAAGAGTACAGTACGTGTTAGAAACTCTTATGTCTCAACGACGGTTGTGTAGAGATGTGATTAGTCCGTGATCAGGCTCAACCGCAAGGTTTTCCCTTCGTTAAGGGTTCCCACTTTTTAGAGGACGAATGAGCCACAGGATGGTCTCTAGATACCAAGGAACCCTCCCCGCCTGTATCTTGGCATTGCAACTCAGCGCCACCTCGACTCCTTATTGTGGAATAATGAAATACTTATTTTATACATAAATTAAAAAAACTTTAAAATAAATAAGAAGTGAGATATGCCGTTACATTTAATTAAAATTGAAAATTAAATAAAGGGGCCTTAAAGAAGATGCTCTTTTTAACCAGAGATGTATTTCTGGACATTTTATATTCTTTGCTCAAAACGCCTCAATTTCAGAAGCCATTGGGAGTAATGCAGGGCACTCCTGGATAGAGGTGTAGGATTGGATTTGGATCTGTCCCAGGTGATTGCCACTCCAAACATCCGATTCAACCATTTTCCCAGGCATCGAAAAAGGTTGGTAACTTTTTTTACCACTCAGTGTATATTGCTTTATCTGGTGCTCTGTCAAGGGAGACGAAATGCCAGAACAGTGAACTATAAAAACACTTTAATGTCAATTTGTGTTACATCGCTTTTCTTCGATTACTTATGTGCGTCATAACCTTCATTAAAATAACAAACTGGCTTATTGCATTCTACAACAATGTTACCTTTTATAAAAAGTTAAGCTGCACTGCATTTTCATGTTTGTTTATTAATTCATTTAAACTTTATGCTGCTATGGTTAATTCGGACGATGGGAGTCCTAAATTTTTTCTATTCAGGTATAAATTGGATCTTTTATGAGTACCTGTTATACGTTCCTTCCGAAAGACGGAATAACGAAAGATTTTTACTCCCTTTAAAAATCCTAAATAGCATATTTTCATTATAATGTGTTACTAATGAATAGAGTTAAAGGCCGAATTTAATTCCTGTCAACGGTAGTGGAAATATTAATATTTTAAAAAATTATGCCTGCGTAGTAACGGATATAACATTGCCTAAGTCCTTTTACTTAAAGCTTACTAACTATTAAAGTATATCAAGTATATTCCGAAAGTCTATATGAAGTTATGATTATAATTTAGAACAAGAAAATATTTATTAAATTTATTGAGATTGTTAATGTTGAGAATTTGTAATTATAGTTAATGCCAATAATTCCTTTTAAAATTATATGTACATTATTATTAATATTACCATGAGCTAATAATAATACAAAAGTAAAACAAGGGATGCATGATTATTGTTAAATTATCTAAAACATTAATATGGAGAACGGAAATAATATGGAGAAGATGGCCTACACTGTAGGTCGAAACGTCGGCACTTACTAAATATAAGTCTAGTACTTATTTGCTATTTTTTTGACTGCACCCCCCAACTATCTCCGTTCTCCATTTTATCATCCAGTCAACTATTTTCCTCTCATACATAAAACGTTAATAATCTATTATAATAATAGATTAAAATATCTATCAAAATATCTATAAAATGTAAAGGAGATAGTTGGGGGGTGCAGTCAATAAGAACACAGAGTAAGTGAAGTACTTATATTATGTGCCGACGTTTCGACCTACAGTGTAGGTCATCTTCAGGGCGAATGTTGGAAAGCGTGGCCGTTACATATAACGGCTGGTACCTATGGTATCTAAAAAATGATATGGATATCTACGATATCTAATATAATCTACTGATATCTAAAAAAAAATACGGCACTACAACCCGTGAAATGTTTGGGTTTCAGTACATGGTAGAGACAGTACTGTTTCATGGACAACGGTTACGCATGGAGGCGAATTGTCCTAGATCACGCTCATTATTGATATCTATTATACAATTTTGAGATAAATTTATTATTTTTTAATATCATGCAGAGAAATAATTCTTTCTATACAAAATTAAGTAAGTTAAAAACACCTTTAAGAGGAAGGACAAATATTGTCCCTTTATTTATTTAAGGTTCTTTATGCTGCTATGGCTTGTCGAAATGTGCTACTGTGAAATTCCTAAATTTTGCCTAACCAGGTTTAATTAGGATAGGGATCTTTAACGAGTACCTGACATACTACAGGCTCGAGATCCCCATTTTACGCCCCTTCCGACCAAGGGTTTTTACTTCCTTTAAGACCACATGCCGAGCTGTGACCCCGCGATTTTGGGCATGAAACAAACTTCTATGCTGACCACACAGCACCATAGGCCACAAAGACAAGTTTTGTTTGGGTGTTCTCAGAGAATAAACGCAAATTTTTCATACCAATTGTGCAATATTTTTTAAAATCTTCTTTTGTTAGTTATTCCTCTTTTGATTAAAATCCAAAATGTTATACATCGGCATTTTAGATTTAGAAATTAATTTATTACAAAATAAATGTATCACAATTGTATAAATTATCTCAGGGAATGGAGTAGGGCAGTGGTAGAGCGCTGAGTTACCGTGCCGAAGGTCCTGAGTTCAAATCCCGCTGCTAGCAGACTTTTATTTAATCTGTTAATAGCCGGAGATGGATCCTTTAGGATCTAAGACCATCTTGGGGCTTACCCTGCCACTATAAAAGTGGGTACCCAGAATAAGGAGGGTTGAGCGTAATGTAGGGCAAAAATCACGTCCCTGTACTACCGTTGTTGTAGAAATAGTACAGTCTCAAGAACCTTGAAAGAAATAGTATAAATTAAATTAAAATGCTGGAAAAATGATCAAACCATTAATTTTTATAAATATTTTATTTGAAAAGAAAAGATAAAAAAAGTCATCAAATTTTATGTTTTAAGAAGACCTGCTTAATTAAGTTGAAACTGTGTTAATCAATCATTGTAAGTAATTAACTTTTATAAACTAGTAGTAAATGGGAAGTATATAAGAACATAGAAAAAAAAAACCTATTCCACTAGCTTGGGACGCAGGTGTACTATTGGGGGATTGTAAATGGAGAGCTACACTAAACAATCAGGTCAGGATGAAACTAGCGAAGAGGCCAAACCTCTACTGATTTCGGCATAAAAGAAACTGAACTAACATTTGGAGTATACGGTGGATTGGGTATAAGTGCTACTTAATGGATTATATTGCTACAGTTTAATTTCTATTTTGTATATAGTGATACCATGTGGTAAATGAGTAGACGCTGTAAAATTTGATCCCTTTTTAACGGTTTTATATTAGTTTCGCCTGTATTTATGTAACTATATTTATCTCGATCTTGAAATCCATTTTCATCCATTTTAAAACGTCAAAGTAAATTGAAACTTTGCAAATTTGTCAAAGAGGAATGAAAATAGAGAGAGTAGTTTAATAATTTCATCTCACTATCCCGACCAGGATATTCATGGTAGGTGATTTTTCATATCCCACGACACGGTAGTATCTCGTGCCAAGTACTAAGGCGTATATTAGGGCATACTACTGGCTATGTCTGTGAGACTAGGGTATGGATTGCTAACTGAAATTTATATTCATCACTCCATTCTAATTTTAAACTTATTGAACATTATTGCAGGTAGATTTAAAAAACAACGAATGTTTTGGCTATTACGCAGACATAATCATTTTTGTATTTACCAATAGGGTTTCTACCATAGTTGACTTCGTTAATTTCAATACTAATTGAATGACTTCGTTATAATAATTTAATATAACTAATATAAAAAATAAAAATGCATGATGTTCACTAAAAAAGAAAATACAGTGCAGTTTAAATGTAGGTTTGCGAAGATGAAAATGGTCCGGGTAGTGGTCAAGAAAATTCTCTTGTTTAGGGAGAACTGTTTATTGGAAAGTCAATGATTCGACCCACATTGCAGGTCTTCTTCAGGGTGTGATCGGCGGAGGTTGACACTAGACTGAACTCTATAGTTCAATGAGGGTCGAATCATTGGCTTACCAATAAACAGTTCTCCCTATATAAGAGAATTTTCTTGACCTCCACCCGAACCATTTTCTTCCTCGTATATACAAAATCAACTAATGTTATTAAACAAGTAGGTTTGTGAACGTAACGTTGAAACAGCACTCTTACTAATATCTGTCAATATAAATATATTTTTCTACAATCACCATTAAGCACAATTTTTTATTGTAAAATAAATTTTGTTCTTCATTGGTCTTTTCTTGGTTTCAAACAACTATAAAATTCTCTTGCAAGTTTCCACGGCCACTATTTATACAAAAAACTTCAGTTGTTTCTTGTGGTTTAGATCGTGTCGGTGAATTTTCTACCAACGTTTCGCCAGGCATACTGCTGACTTCCTCAAGGCTTAATTGAGACAAGGTCAGCTAACCCGCAGCTTTATATAGGAGCCACTCGGGTCCACTCGTGATTCATCGGGTCCTTCTTTTAGTCGATCGGGTTTTTCCGTGTCCGGGGCCGGAGTCTGCTCTTCCATCACTGATATTGGTTGGTTTTTGATTGCTCGGGCTCTGATAGGCTGGAATTCGGCTTGATTGTTGCTGCTGGGTTGATTTGTTGTTCCTTCTTCTGAGCTATGTTAGGGATCTATAGTGTACTTAATTTGTACCCGTCCTCCCTGTTGAAGTTGCTTCCAGTATCTTGTTTTCTGTGGCCTTGCTACATTTCTTAACTACTCCGATTTCCTCAAATTCTATAGATGGGTTTGTAGTAGTGAAATTTTCTGCCAAAGCCGATGTTTTGCAGTCCATTTTTTTCTTCACGCTTGTGTTCTGTCAGCCTTGTGGATATCAGCCTTCCCATTCGCGCAATGTATTCCTTACCACAGGAGCATGGAATGCTATATATACCAGGCATCCTGAGTCCTAAACTGTCCTTCGCATTCGGTAAAACCTGACCTCTCTTCCTATATGTGCTGTATATCGTTCCTATATTAAACTTCTTCAGTACTTTGGCTATTTTCTCTGTGGTGGCCTTTGACATATGGGATCACTGCTCTCTTTATTTCTATTCTTCTTTCTTCTGTTGTATGTGGGCCTTCCTTTTGGGCTTTTTTAAATCCTCTTTTTATAATGTTTTCTTGATAACCATTTTTCATGAAAACTTTCTTAACATGTCTTTCTTATAATATAACGTATTTATAATTTAACTTCAAAACTATTTTATACTTTTTTGTTTTGTTTCACGTTAAAACATGGTTTTTAACGATTATTAATTTAATTTATAATTACCACATTGTGACAACTCCTTAGTGGTTGCAGGCATATTAATTTTTTTTATTGGTTTCTGTGAGAAACTCATTCAGATGAATCAATATGCCTTTTCGTCCACAGTTGCTACAATGTTGGTGATTTAATAATGCTGTTTGTATAAAGTAATTTTGTGCCAACATGTGCCAACATTATGCTGAAATAATTCGGAGTAGATTGAGTTGTTTTGATGACGGACCTGGTGACATAAAGCTAATGGCTCTGCAGAACAACGTGACCCTCAGGTATTAATTACATGGGCAGCCTTCAGCCTTCAAGCCTTTCAACATCTTTTAAAAAAAGTAGGGCGTCCTTTGCACACTCTGAAGCTCTTTGTTGTCTGAGAGGGTTGTTTACTGTCTCTGACTCTTCATTATGTATTTATTCAAAATCATTCACGTTTTGGGTAATTCACGCTGCAGTAACGATGACTTTATATAATAATATAGGAATAATTGAGGCCTGTTATACCAAACCCCTCGAAGTCAATTTTTTCAGGAGAACAAAAAACGGAAAGTTGTGAATTTTTATGATAACAGAACAATTTTTCAGAGAAATTAAAATCTTGATAAATGGGTTGTATAAACAAGTATTGTCATTCCATCTGAATTCTTGGGATCTCAGAAATTTGACATTTTGTATTTGAGTGGGTTTTAGCATAAATATAGCTTCAAACTCGTTGAAATACCTCGAAAACACCTTTTTAATTCTGGTTTTTATTTAACATTGATTTTTTCGAACGAAAAGATCTATTCTGGCCGGGATTCGAATTCAGCCTGGACAATACTTTTCTCTTCAAAATAAAAATATTTAAATAATCAAAATAAAAATAAATAAAAATATTGATTATAAAAATTATAATTGACATACGTCAACCATCCCAATTAAAGTAATGTTCAATGAACATTATCTCCATATCTACATCGCAAAAATTGGGAGTGGCTTTTTTTGATTGAGAAGAAAATTGAGAGCTGGGGATGTGGGATCAGTAAAGAGAATGGATTTGTCTGGCCTGGTTACCAGCCCTGGTAGCTTAGTTGGTAGAGTACCGCGCTAGAGATGCAGAGGACCCGGGTTCGAATCCCGGCCAGGACAAATCTTTTCTCTTCAAAATAATCACAATAAAAAAATATATATATATAAATATAAAATTGACATACCTCAACCAGATCACAATTAAAGTAATGTTCAATGAACATTATCCCCATATGTACCTTATGTATTACTTCATATGTATTTTATGTATTACCCCCTATGTATTTTATGTATTCAACATAATAATATTATTATCGTTGCTACGGGTTTTGAAACCAATCATTTCAGGAATAGAATAGAGGGCATCTCAAAGAGAAAGAAAGTGGATTTTACGGAGTCTTCCCTGACAGGACTAAAATAGTTATTAATTGTTTATGTTATTTCAGGATTTTCCCTAAACGAATCATTTGAGTAATTGAGATTACGAGAACAATAGTATGTGTTTGACGTGAACCATAACCTCAGTAAGTATACTCGTTTATGTTTGACAGTTAACACGCAAGAATTGCAAAGATATACTGAAGTATTCTCTTTTTTCATTAACTGTTCGTGTGCGAGCCGAGTACGACCTATCATCAAACGGGTAAGAATCATCTATTCTCTGCTTTTAGAGCTTTCACACACGCTTCCACTAGCAGAAGTTTATTTTTTTTCATATTGAACCAGGTAGGTGAAGGGTGGCTCAGCGATGTCGTGCCGAATATTCTGGGTTCAAATCCGGCCGTGGTAGATAAATTATTTATTTGTTAACAGCCTGAGATCTGGAGACTCTCTTGGGGCTCACCTAGCCTCTATAAAGTGGGTACTTTAAATAGTAGGGAAAGCATGGCAGATGAGAGAGTGATCTCGCCTCCCTGCATTAACATCCTAGAAACAGTATAGTCGCTACAACATACTGAACCCAAAGCTCTTCATGGATCGTAGTTGTTCTGTTTTTGTTTAACCTAGGTATATTTCCACTCCTTCCGATAATGACCAAGCCCTTAATATCGGATGTTGTTATAGCTTTTGGCAAAGCTCTATTACTCAGCTATTATTTTATTTTTTAAACTGCATGTAACTAATCACGATATATTCTAATTCTCACTGATAGTCCGGATGCATTAAAAAGTTGGTTAATTCGCCATTTTATAAGAAATAACCTATTTTATAAGCTGAATAACTATTTGTTTTGTATTATTAATGCATCTGCAATACTTATCAACCACTCCTCCAAGAAATGCACTTGAGAAATCAGATGCAAGAGATAATTGTATAGAATATTTAAGTTCTGAGGTATGAATGAAATAGCTGCAATCTGCAAAAGGTAATCAGAAAGGGCGTTTCTGGGGAGAAGGAATCTACTGCCAGTTGTGGTTCAGCTTATTTTGTATGCGGACGATATTGTTATAATTGCGGATTCCGTTGAGAAATTTCAGCAGGCGGTTGATGAATGGAACGAAGAGCTCCGCAGGAAGGGCATGATCATCAGTACAAGCAAGATGCTACAGGTTGGAAGGGTACAGGAAGATGCTCAGGTGTACTGCGAGTATGGAGTACAGGTGGAACTACCGGTGTAATAGAGAGTTGATGGAAGTAGTTTCGGATTTCACCTACCTTGGTTCTGTCATAGATAGGTCCGGGAAAGTGGATTCAGAAATTCTGAAAAGGATTAGCAAGGCCAACGCTATATACTACCAGTTCTGCAATACGGTGATCGGAAAGAGAGAAGTAAGCATAGGCGTGAAACTACACATATTTAAGGCAGTGTACCTCCCTGTACTCCTATATGGGGAAGAAAGCTAGGTGCTGATGGATAAACTGGAGAGAAAAGCCACTGCTGCAGAAATGAGGTTTCTCCGAAGGATCACAGGGAGAACGAGGCGTGACTGCATTCGCAATGAGAGAATTGACGGTTCCCCCAATGAAGGATATCCTTGAGACTCGGCAGCTTAAATGGTTTGGAAATGTCGTCAGAATGGAGGATCCCAGGGACCCATTGAAGTCTATGGACTATTTTCCCGATTGTAGAAGCCCCCTGGCAGAACGAGAATGTCGTACCTCGAATACGTCGACCGTCTGTGTAAAAAAAGAAAGAAGAATATACGCCAAGCCAGAAATCTTGCAGGTAACAGGTAATGTTGGAAATCCCGGTAAGCCGCTCCCCTACGCTGAAAGGCCCTAAAGGGTGATGCAAAAGAAGAAACTATAGGAGCATATGTGATTCAATGATTTGGTGGAAAAGTAGATTTAATCAAAGCTATAAATCTACAAGGTATCGATTAATATGTATTGATATTCATTTCGTTTCGTAAATTTTAAAAATCAGAGAAGTTATTGTGTCATTTTTATATGTTGGTATTGACTGATACATTATTATCTGGTTCAGAATTCTATTACGCTATAAATTTGTCTATAGTCCAACTCGAATTAATTATTTAAAGCTAATTTCACTAATTATTGACTTAAGTATTAATTAGTCTCTGTGGGTGTTTGCTTTTACGTTAATTATATTGGGCTATTGTTTGACTATTTAATTAAATGCCATATTCGATCAAATATTTGCGCAGATATGCGTCATATCTTGATTATTGCATATTTATAAAGGAAATAGAATTTTGAACTACCCGAGTTCAGAATATACAGAGAATATAGCTGAAAGCTACTGATGGCATAGGAATTGAAGTAAAATTGTTTGTTTTGCACGCTTCAGATCAGCGGTTGCTCAACGCAAATATTCTGCTGGGCAAATCATAACTCCGCGAATCGCATAAATTAAATTGTCCAGCAACATTTTCGTAATGTAAGATTAAACCGCATTGTGCTAATTTTTATTTCCTTTAAAATCATTCTTACGTAAACATTCATTCATTCATTCAGTGCTACAATTCGATTTCGAGTCATATCCTCCTGCACCAGCTTCCACCAATTGTCTCGATCCATCACCAGCCATATCGCGTATGTCATAATTTTATTTGGCAGATCATTCTCGGCCATCGAGCAACGTTCTGGCCCATCTCAACCTACCGAGTTTCATATACAGCACTACATCTGATTCTTTAAATAAATTATTAAGCCCCTCGTTTGTTCGGCGTCTCTACATCTGATCCACCTTCAAGGCCCCTACGCTTCTTTTAAATCTACAAAAGTTGATTTTTTTTTAAGCTTATATTCGTGCCATTTTTAAGTACGATACGTAAGCTGAATATTTGGTCAATAGTAGATCTTCCTTTTTGGAAATCACTCTTGTACGGGCACAAGCATGCAGCCCACGTGGAGTCAATATCACCCCCTAGAAACATCAATCTCCCGAATATACATGTCCAGTTCTGATTCATAATGTGCAATAACTACTGGATCCTTGAGCTTGTCGAGAGATCGTATCGCTTAGGCTTCTGTACTGGTGCACTAGCTTTTCATAGCGCTATTCTTGCTCGTATATGGGCGATGCTTAAACAATGTTTGGAGTCAATATTTTCCCCTCTTTATGCTCTCACGTTGAGAAGATTAGATGTGTGCCTTTGGTCGATTAGGATATGGTCGATCTGGTTCAGTGTTGATCCATCATGAGATTTCCAAGTTCCTTTATAAATTTTCTTATGCGAGAAAAGAGTAATAAAATCACGAGAGGCAAATTGCTCTCGATCTTCTGAAACTTCTGTGGGAGCAAGCACACTCCAAATTGAATAATTATAAAAACTTTTTTGCATCCTTCTTACACATATTCTCAGGCTCACAGCCCTGAGCCCGATTACTTGTTGACGGAATCTTCCTCTTACAACAAAGCCTAGGCCACATTCATGTGCCATCTCGCTGCAACTATAGTAAATAATGTGGCGCTTCTTCTCCAAAATTCCATAGCCAATCCATAGATTTCCTGACGGGCGGCTATGTCCAAATGATATTTTCCTATTTCTTCTAGGAGCGATTTTAGTACTCTGGGTCTGTAGAGAGTTAGGGGCATTCCAATATCCTAAGTTGAATTTATCGAGGAGTTGCCGGGTCGGTTTCGTTTAAGACTTTTAGATTCCGAGACTATTTTGGGTTTCTTGATAAGTAAATTTCAGGTAGAGAGTTATCAACCCAAACTACGTACCCTAGTCTGCTGTTGGTACTGCCACCTTTGTGTCTGCAGACAGAAACCCCCTTCCGGGCGGCTACATAGGAGAGATGGCTCTAGGGTGTGTATTGTTTTTGACCTTGTGTACAGGATGCTGAATTTGTGTACTGTGCGTATGATAACGTAAGTATTCCCCCAACCTGGAGGGACAGAGGTTGATTGCGGTACTTAGAACGTGCGGTCTTGTTGGTTCTTTGTCTTGAGAGCGGTTGATTGAGGCTACCACATCCCTACGCCTACACATAAACACAGAAAATATAATAATAATGATACTAAGCGCATATTGCCATCATTATAATGATTTTTATTTTTACCTCATTATTTGTTAACATTTAGATAATTACTGTATACTAATAATATTGGAGGCTGCTCTTTTCTTTTAATTTATCCCCAAAGCTAATAAATTCAAATCTAATGTGAGTCTGTTTATATTGAGAATTAAAATTGTCATTGGTTATTGGCAGTCTACACAATATATAACGAAACAGATGTTGTTTACTCATTAAAGATTATAATACTGCGATGGGCTGGCCATGTGGCTAGAATTGAAGATGAGGCCATTCCTAAAAAGGTTTTGGCAAAACCTATCTACTGCCTACTATAGGAGAAGACTTAAGCTGTTGTGGTCGGAGACGTGAAGGATATTCTGGGTTGACGGCTGCAAAAGACAAAGAATCAACAAGAGGCCAGGATTCGTCACCGTGTTTTAGCGGCATTGACTAGTAGTAGTATTGATTATTGGTATAATTATGCAACTTTTTCTTATGGATTTCATTATAATGTAAGATTAAAGGTATTTTGAAAATTTAAGAAATATAGATATTTCATTATTAATTGAATTATTTTAGGCTTATAAGGTTAAGTAATAATAAGAAAATGTCTGTTAAAATCCAAGACGTTTTCTTGGGTGGAATATTTCATACTGTATGGGATGCAATATGGGAATTCTGGCCATGCAAATTTTTAATAAGGATAATAAGAATAAGAGCCACATCCAAAGGCCCAACTAATGTCTTAAGAAGTACAAAGGACTGGAGAAGGTGCACTTTTTGTATACTGTCAGGAATAGAAACAGATAAATCTAAATTCATTCAACAACATTAAAAGTCGGAAAATCTCATGCTCTTTCTATACTTTTGCACATAGGTACACTTACAGGATCCTAATGTAATCCAGAATAATTTCTTTCATTGAACGAGTGAAAGGAAGTTAAAAATGAAGATGAATTGAATAAAACATACCGGGACGTCTGATCTTATGCAATATAAATAAGAACAATGATGATAATATAAAAACTTGTATAAACGAGTTAAGAAGTTAAAAAACCATTTGTGTATGTTCCAAATTATTTCTGAGGTTTTCACAAAGTGTATTAGTGTGTATTATTGAAAATAATACTGTCTGGAAAACGCCAGCACAATTCTAGGTTTTGTAATCATCTTGTATTAACACATAAATATGCATATTATCTACGATATGAGTTACGATATGGGTATCCGAATAGACTCGCAGTACAAAATAAACTCTAGGTGTTGATGCACTGTAATGGTAGGACTTGGATAGGGACTATACATATTGATACCGGAAGAACTTGATGATGGCAGATCCTGGAAATAGGATTTAGCCGGTGAGTGCCGCAATGGACTGGTCATCATACTCAAATATTTATGGCTTATAAACTGCGGATCGTTCGATGCTACTTTATTCTGAGGACATTTCACACGCTACAGATATTGTTCACATTTATACAACTCACTCATTCTTACAAAATTTGGTTGCATTTCCGTAACGGAATGAATAATTTGAAAAAACAAAACTGCACAAATAAACTGCAGTGAAGTCAAACAAAACGTTAAAAAATAATTGCAAATAAAAACGAAAATTAAAACAAGAAAACATCCTCTTTTTGCCTTTTTGACTGTTTTGAGGTAAACGTCAACACACGCGCGGTGGTCTGGTCAACTCAGCGGTAGAAAATATAGTTGCTCAATTCTCGCGGAATCATCTTCCCGTAATTACCTCGCAGGGTTACCTCCAAAGGTCTGTTTGCCTCGAGAGTTTCGTACCACGAAATGGAACAGTTGCAGTGGTTTACCCTTTGACGTGGACAATTTAGGTAAAATATCTGCGATACACCTGTACGTGTACGGCTGGACTTGGAAATATGAAGTGGGCGAACACAGAATTTCCTTTTTTATATTTTTGGTTTAGGTCCCCTGATACAAATTGATGAACAATTACAATATTCATAATTTATTTTTTATTTATGGTTCTTTTTTAATTAATTAAATATTTTTTTTTTTTTTTTAATTTTGAAGAGAAAAGATTATGTCTTGGCCGGGATGTGGATCCCGGCCAAGACATAATCTTTTCTCTTCAAAATTAAAAAAAAAAAAAAATATTTAATTAATTACAATATTCTGTTAAAATTTAATTTGTCATTACATTAAGCGAACATTTTTAATAACATCATGGTATATTTAAATGGTTTGGCTCTTAAAAGAACTTAAAATGTTTAAATAGCATTCACATGACATTTTCATTAACATTCAGGGATTGGAAACCACCAGTCTTGTTTGGTTAGTTTTTTCAATATTTGTAAAAAGGACATGAGTGTCATAAGGGATCATTAGATGAATCCTACGCCTAATCATTAACACAAATAAATTATTACTTTTGAATAAGATATTACGAATACATAAATAATATTATAGTCGCCAATGGTGAAGAACCAAATTAGTAAATCAGGATCTCCTCAGTTCTCCCTTCCCCTCCTGTCCTCTGCAGCCTCGATCCAATCCCGCTTCCAAGCATATTTCTAGAATTAGTCTTCATTTCCCCACCGCAGTTTCGTTGCACTGGTATTTCTAGATTCAAACAGTCGATAGGGCACCACCTTTTGGGAAAGTGGTTTTATATCATTCCGATAATATGCCAGCCCATCCCATAGCTTTCCAGTGCGGACGACTCTTATTTTGTCCGGATCCCACATTTTAACGTTCCAAGCTATTCCCAGGTCTCCAATTATCGTCTGGTTACAATGAAACATGTATTCAACATAAAATATCATTCATGTGTTAGTTAATATAACTAAAAAAGGTTATGGTTTATTAGTTTTTTATATTAGTTTAATAACATGTTCAAACGTTTATTAACACGTATTTTATAGTTAGATGTTATAATTTTTTTTTATATTTTTAAATATTTTATTTTAAAAGAAAAGATATGACCAGGACCGGGACTATTCGCGGAGGTTTAATGATAACAAACCGTTCAGGTTTTGCAGATAATCATTGATTTTCCCGTATATAATAGAAAATGGACACCATATAAAGGTCAACTTTTGTTATTTTCGGATCACTGGGGTGAAACACCTTCATGTTGGTCTTTCTGATCAGATTCTTCTTCGTTTCCCGGTTTATTTGTCTTTGTGTATCCCTTTCTATCGCTATTCCAGGTGTGCTTCAGATTTTTATTCCCACTATTCTCAGGTGAGTAAAGGTATCGTTCTAATGTTTAAAATAATATTCTTAATCCCTTAAATTTATTTAGCTCTCCATTTACTAATTTTAATTTATAGTTGTAGAGACAAATTATTGCAGCTAGACAAGCATTATTATTTAACATATTATGTATGCTTATGTGTAAAAAAGGGAGAAAAAGGCGAGAAAGACCACGAAAAAAATTGATTGAAGGAATCGTGGAAAGCATGCACGGCCATGGTCCCAGGGAGGGAGATATATAGGATGCAACGAAATGGAAAAAAGAATTAAATGAAGCTTATGGTCGAAGGAAACACAAATCTATAAAAACCGAAATTCAAAGGGAAATAAAGGCGCGGTTATATCATTTGTCTCAAAAATTCAAGGCCAGATTGGCAGAAAAATAAATGTTGAAGATTGCCGGAAAAAAAACATATTTTTACACAGATGTGATTTGGATGTGACACATTGAAACAAGGATGTTCCAAACAGATTCATTCAGGGTAGCGTCAAAAGAAAGTATTGTGGACTGGCTTTAAATTTTTATTTTGTATCGATTGTGATACATCAATGCTAATTTTCCCTAGTTATCGATGACATAACAGTCGCGCTTAAGCAGGCCATATCGGCAGATGTATACACCAGAGGCGAACAGTAGCGGTTTTTCTTGAGAGGATAGGATCCTCCAATAACAGCAGTTTGCCTCTCAACTTTGCTACTAGTTTTGGACATGTTGTGTCTCTACAGGAATGATCGTGGCACTCCTTGCATTTCACACGCTACAGATATGATTCACATTTATACAACTCACTCATTCTTACAAAATCTGGTTGCATTTCCGTAACGGCATGCATAATTTGAAAAACAAAACTGCACAAATAAACTGCAGTGAAGTCAAACAAAACGTTAAAAAATAGTTGCAAATGAAAACGAAAATTAAAACACAGGAAAACAAGAAAACATCCTCTTTTTGCGTTTTTGACAACGTCTTATGGTTTTCGAAAATAAGCTAATGTTTAGAATATTCTATCCAGAAGAGGTCATCCTTTTTCTGAACTCATGTTCACTGTAGAATTTTGGAGATTACATAATGCAGAATCGCAAAGCTTTCACCCACTTAATATAATTGAAGCGAATGAATAGCGAAGATTGGAGAGGACTTCTTGGGCTTAGTAATGAACGAATTACTAAAAAAGATAACAGGCGCTGAGCCGACTGGTAAACGTCCGAGGCGTCTGTGAGAAGATTGCATTAAGAGTGATCTAGTGGATTTGGGTTTGTTTTCGTGGCCCATGGAATTTTATTATTTAACATCGATGCTATTTTTACTCCCTAAGACCGCGTGTCATCTAGGTTCGCGAATCACTGCTACACAGCACTCCGAGCTCTCTCTTAATGGACACGTGATTTGTGAACCTGGAAGAACAGGAAGTGATCCGCATTGTTCTGGAGAATCTTGATGGGACATTTCGTCCGAGTTAGTGGCAGTCTATATTTTAATTATTTATTTGGCAAAAGACTAAAGAAGACCTCGTTTTTGTCGAGCTAACTTGGATGAAGATAGAGGCAAACGCGAGTTACTGTTGGGATTAAGATCTCAAGAATCGAGTGGCACTACAAAAATTTAACGCAAATGTACTTCTAAAATCTTTTTAACTTGGAGGCACTGTCCATTCAAAGATTTCCGAAACATTGGAAAGTGTATGTCGTATATGGATAAAGTTTAAAATTAACAGCGAGTGCACCTCTAATTATTCTTAAATAAAGTAAAATGATAAATGTAGATCAGTAATATTTTATATGGGCATTTATTGTAATTGTAAAATTAGACTAGGTAAAATTCGTATAACGGATAGTTGTGGCTCATTAAGTAAAACGTTGAGTTGTCGTGCCTAAGGCCCCGGGTTCAATTCCGGTTGTAACATATAAATTATTTGATCCAGTAGTAGCCACGGAGGCCCTCCTGGGTCTCACCCAGCCTCAATAAAATGGTGACTCAATTGCGGAAAAAACCCAATGGTTGAGCGTTATCTAGGGCAATTAGCCTTCCTGCACAACCGTCGCCCCAGAAACATTACATCCTATACCATATATTTAACCCAATACCCAACATGGGTTGCAGTGGTACAGATTATTTTTTTAGTAAAATTTGTAATAATTTTCAAGTTTTGTGCAATAAATAATGATATAATAATAAAAGTAGATAGAATCCGAAGGCTGCTTTTGTAAAAAGCAAGTAGGTACCTTTACCTGCTGTACACAAACTTACGTCCACGCATTACCACACCATCCGAACCCATAATATCAATTAGATAAAATTAAAATTATTAAAAAAATTAATTAACAAAAGAAAAATGTGAACTTTTGATATGTAAACCATATACTTGTTGTTTTTTGTTTTTAGTTATGTGTACACGATTTATTTCAGTGACTTCAAAATAATGCTATTATTTTGCGAATTACTGTTTGCTGGTTGACTATAATGAACAATTTCACCGCTGAAAATTAACTTGTTCCTATAATTAATCTCAAATCATTCGTAAGTTAAACTATACATCTGTATTAGTTATTCTATTAATGCTACACCTTCCTATTACCGCCGTCACTCAGTACTGACCAATACCTGTCTCAGGGTAAATAATAGATTGACCAATCATCAATCTAGGCGTTATTGAAGGGGCCTGTTTCAATACAACGAGATTCTATTTTCTGGTAACGGCGTCTGGATGACTGACGATATGTCATGATGCCGGAACATTTTGGCCTGACAGCTGAATTTAATATTTATATTTTATTTTGCTATATTTGATATATTAAAAAAAGCTTTGACAATTATTGTTGTTCAATAAATTTTTTTGTTTACTGGATAAATATATGACATTTTAAAAATGCTATGCTCTGTCCTTTATTGTTCTCTAGTCGTCTCTTGAAGCAAAGTCCCCGGCTGCTCTTTCTGCAGGTGTGTATTCCCTAGATTCCTTATTCCCTATTCGGTTCAATTGCTACCCATTGACTTGATTTTAGGGACCTGGTTTTTGTACAGTAATTTCCTCTTATTCTCCCTCTATAATGATTATTATTCTTACTTATCACTGCAAAAAGACAACAGAGCCTGCATGATACATAGCGATTTATTTATTTTATCCTGCTCTATTCCTGAAGGTACTCGTATTATTTCACAAACGTTAGAATTTGTTATAAAACTTTGAATTTTTTCAGATAGGGGATAAGTTTTCTTATATTGCCTCAATTTTCACGATCGCCATCGTGATTTCCCTTCGTCCCTCTGGTGTGAGATTAGCTGACAAGACCAGTATTCTCCAGGGACGGTCCGGATTATTGCGTCAAATGAAGCAATATGTTGCTAGCTGTTAGCAGCGCATCATATATTCTGTTTGTATTTTCATTATTATCTAATGGAGAGTTTTAATTTTTATAATTTTTTTAAATCATCATGTTTTTGTGAATTATGATTTAAAATGAAACGGAAGAAATCTTACTGAGTCCAAAGAGCTGAAAACCTTTAGTTATTCCAGCTCGCTCAACGGATTATTATAGTTATTATTATTGAAATTAATAACATTTTAATTTCATTTCATATTATAGCAGGCAGTTATTTATAGTAATTCTTTATTTATTATTATTATAACAAATAATTATAAATAATCTTTAGTCCTGTAGTATCTTAATAATTTAAAAAAGTTATTTATGAAAGCTAATCGTATGACATTGCAAAGAATCATAGCAATGCTTGGCTTTCAAGCCAAAGCCACAATGTCCAAGTTTTAATGAATTTTTAATAACAATTATTTATATGAGCCAGGGTTAAAAAGTAACATACATAAACTAAATTATTTCATCTATCTATAAGACATTTAATAACACAGTGGTGGTTACATATATGGCTTTCCCGATCCCTGCATATTAGTTATTTAACTAGTGTTAATTATTTAACATTACTGCATTAATATCATTTACTATGATATGAACGTAGTTGTATAAACACCAGTTATATTCATATATATAAAGAGTCACTATATAACCATCAGACAGTCAATATATTCACAGAGCTTCGTATTCCCTCAATAATATTGACTCTATAAACCTCGTTTTAGAAAGCCCGCCGAACCAAAGTGTGTAGTGGTCTTTAGGCGACCAGTGTTGAATTTGTGTTTTTTTTTATTCCGTTGTTTTTAGTGGGAGTTTTTATCACTACAGTTTGTATCTAAACCCGCCCAATCGAGTTAAAGGATGAACTTCTTTTGTTAACTGAGGAGGTGTTGAAGATGTGCCTTTATTGGTCAAATATTTTAACTTTAATGCACTTTGACCATACCAGGATAGTATTTTTGTCACAATATATCGCTTTAAATTTACGAGAGAGCGTAGTGGCTCAGTGGTAGAACCCTTAATTGATGAGCTGAAGGTCCTGGGTTCAAATCCAAGATTGGCAGATTTTTATTTAATATGTTAGCAGCCGGAGATGGATCCTATGCGCTCTAGGATACTCCTGGGGCTCACCCAGCCTCTATAAAGTGGGTACCCAAAATAAGTGGAGGTGAATTTGGCGGTTGAGCATGATCGAGGAAAAATCACCTGTATCTGTCGTCCAAGAAACCGTACGATCTCTACCATGTACTGAATTCCAGACGGACCCTTCTCGGGTCGTAGTGGTACAGAACTTTTTTTATTACTAAATTAATGGAAAACGAACTTCTCACTTCATCCCTGTGGATTTTTTTAATAATTAAAAATACAAGGGAGGAAATGGTCCAGGTGGAGGTCAAGAAAATTTTCATATATAGGGAGAACTGTTTATTGGCTAGCCAAAGTTTCGACCCACACTGCAGGTTTTCCTTAAGGGCTAATTGGATCAAAAATATAGTAAAAATATAGTTTAATAAATACATAATATTGAAAAAACAAGACTGTATACACACCCAAATACACATATATTCAAACACACACATAAATATATCAGAGAATATATTAGAGGGATTTAATAATGTTACGGGCTACTGGGTATTGAAATGAATTAAACTACTCCTATTTAAGATTAAAATATTAAACTAATATTTAAGATACTAATATTTATTAACAAAGTGGCAAAAAGGATACAATTAAACTATTAACAATCAAATTAGTAGACTAATATAAATTTACAACAACAATATTCTAAATATTTATTATAACCTAGGCCTATTTAATTACTAAAACAATATTAGATATTACTACTACAAAATAGCTTAACTGTTCACATGAGTTTGTACAGATACAATAAAATTACGCTAGAGCTTATAACTACAAATTAACACTTACAGTTCACTAATTAAAGTCCACCGACCGTAAGAATCTCCAAATATAACAAACTGACACACAGTAATAAGCAGAAACGGTTTATTACACTCACAAGACTGTCACAATCCACTGATACACTTATTACACTGGCCGGTTCAACAACATAATACAATAGTTTATCACACTGACACTCACTTATTACAGTTCATCACAGTGCCTGGTCTACTCTTCGACTGACTCGCTCGAGGCGAGGGGGTATTTAAACAGGCAAGGCCGAACATTCTAGAACACGGAAGTAGGGGAGACTAATCTGGGATTGTCGATAACCTTCTTGATCTCTCCCGACAAAAGGAGGCGTTCGAGAAGGTTCTAATCCAATCTTAACTTCTCCCGCCAACGGCGGGCTGTAAGACAGTATACACACCCACTTTATTCATTAACCGATTGTATACACACCACTATATTCAAACACACACATAAATATATGAGAGAATATATTGGAGGGATTTAATAACATATACTCCAATCAGAATAAGGTATCTCCGAATATTTCTTCTCCGTTTTATTATAAAGATGCTATGCTATCTTGATGCTTCGAATGATGTGCCAATGGTCATTAGCCCTACGGATTTTATATCGATTTTGTGACTTATATAGGTTTATGGAATGTTTTCATTGGCATTGCCTGTTTTCTAACATGACCTATATACAATAGACACAATTTAATACGAACCGAGTTGCAAGTTTTTATTCGATCGTCTTTTGTCACCCCTATTGTTGTTAAATTTTAACAGTTTATGCTTAAATATAATTTTGATATTTTAAGAACTTCATACCGCTTCTTGAACCTATTAGGTTAGATGGAATAAAAAAATGTACATTTTAATTTTTTTTGATAATGTAACAGAAAAAATATAACAATTCCATATACAGTATAGAAACTACCAGATTACTTTTAAAACGTCAATAGAAAGTTTGAATATTTTTTTTTTATTTCAGTGACAGCTACGTTAGCTTAACAAAATGGGCGGTGAAGTTTCTTCGTATTAAATCTTTCATTTACACTCCATGTCGATAGCTTAGAACTAGCTTTAAAAGTACATGCACAAAACTTTTGTACGTTAAAAGGTAATAGTTCTTTGAATTTTCTCAAATAAATAATAGTTTTTTGTTCATTTAACGTCACTTGTTGCCGCTGTGGCTAATCGGACGATGCTACATTGGGAGCTCTAAATTTTGCCTATCCAAGAAATGGTGATATTATTAATGTAACGCAGTATTGTTTATTATTGCTAATAGTTAATAACATTTCCTGTAATCTAATACAGGAGATAATAATGATATTATCTTAGAACAAGGAATTGGTATTTATTTGTGGAATCTATTGCCGATGAAAAGCCTAACCATCCTCAAGTATCTAGTTTCATTGGCTTCTACCTTTAGCAGGTATTTTCATTGATCGTCATTACTGGTTTCCATACCTTTCAACTAGCAATACACCATTCAAAGGTTAATATTTGTCACATTGAAAGAATTCGTTAGTAAGATTAGTAAAAAGTAGAAAGGGACCTTAGAAATCACGCAAAACAATTAATTCGCTATAAGAGGAGGCTGCGGCGTAGGGAAGTAGCGGTCCCATCGCCGAGTCGTCAGACTGCAATCAGCTGCTGGTCCTGCAGGTTGGGGGAATAAAAACTCTGACACGCATACAGTACACAATATACAGCACAATACACACACATACAAAGGTCAACTTCATTACACACCCTAGGGTCACCTCCCCTAGGTAGCCGCCCTGGACGGGAAGCTATGAGGAGGCACTCGCTCCACCTGACTCGGGGGTTGTGGCCCACTCTCCTTAAATTAATACAATTTACGGACAATGTAAGAAATAGAGCTGGACTAATTTTACGGAATTCGACACGGCGTGGAAAACGGTTTATTCGACTTGCGACCTGGAATGTACGCGGCCTGAACGGGAAAGAGTGTGTACTAGTGAAAGAAATGAAGAAGGCAAAGGTCGATATCCTTGCGTTTACGGAAACAAAGAAGAAGGGCAAGGGTGAAATAAAAATACAAGACTACATCCTTCTGTTTTCGTGTGTCAGCGGAAAAGAGAGGGCGGCCAGTGGAGTAGGATTTCTTTACCACAACGCCTTATGGCTGTCTGTCAGAGGGATGAGGTGTGTTAATGAGAGACTAATGGTTCTGGATATCATGGAGGATACACTCATTTATAGTAGCATATGGTCAATGATAATGCTAGATAGGAGGAAAAAAAAGTTCTTTGATGACCTGCAAAAGGAGGTTGATGATTGTGAAGTCACCCCAATAATTCTTGGAGATATAAATGGCAAAATAGGATATGAGAAAGAAAAGTGGGATGGAGTCGTTGGGAATTTTGGCGAAAGCGCAATCAACAATAACAGAGGAAGAATTCTCAGTGTGGGAAATGCATTGAGAATTGCTAACACACACTTTCCGCATAGAGAAATCCATAGATTCACCAGAGAGGAGCCAGGAAAAAGTGAAAAATCTATAATAGATTATTTTCTGGTAAGCAAAGAAACGGTAGGTGAAGTTATGTATGCAAGAGTCAAAAGAGGGTATGAGATTGGAAGCGATCACTACCTCCTAACACTGGACAAACTAAGGAATAAAGAAACTCCTTGGAAAAGGTATAAGAAAGAAAATAATAGTCCTACAGGCTAAAAGAGGAAGAAATGTCCCGATACTTTCAAGAAGAAATAAATAGGATGGCACGAGATTCTGATAGTGATGACATAGAGCAGAGCTGGTTATCATTCAAGAAAATCATCCTTGATGCTTCTAGACTTGTATGTGCAGATAAAAAACCGGATCCGACTTTAAAAGAAGTTCTATAGGGACTGGTGATGTGAAAAATAATGTTCAAGAAATGAAGAAGGCATGGAGGGGCTTCCTCAGTCAGAGAACACCTACAGCCTATGAAAGGTACAAGGAAAGAAGGAAGGATCCCCAAATGGCAATTCTTCAAGCCAAGCAAAAATCATGGGAAGATTTTGGTCACAAAATGGAGGAAAATGCCAAAGAGAACCCCAAGATCTTCTACAACGTCATCAAAGGAATGAGAAAGAAAAGATCGGATTCACTCATAGGAATCAAGGACAAGGAAGGAAGGATTTTATGGCAGGAAAAAGATATGATGGAGAGATGGAGAGGGTGTTTCAAGGATCTGCTGGAGAGGAGAGACGTTAGTCCAGATGAGACCCATAATGCGGGGGTGGAGTATGCAGTTGAAGACGATTTCATCAGCGAGGAAGAACTGCAGGAAGCTATCTCGAAGATGAAGCTGGGCAAGTCTGCAGGGTTCGACGAAATAACTCCCGAAATGATGAGGTATATGGGCAGCAAAGATGAAGAAATGTTTCTCCATATCTTAAATTTGGTATGGAAAAAGAAGGCGATACCGAAGGACTGGGAGATCGCGGTGGTGGTGTCTATCTACAAGAAGGGAGACAATAGAATATGCAATAACCATCGAGGCCTATCTCTGCTCAGTGTGCCAAGCAAGCTCTATTCAAGAATCCTAGAAGCAAGGGTAAGAAGAGTTGCCGACTGCCAGTTCGGAGAGGAACAGTATAGATTCTGAAACACAAGACCTGATTTTCACTTTGAGGCAGGTCATGGAGAAGTCCATCGAGAAAGGTAAAGAACCTTCTGTCTGCTTCGTGAATTTAGAAAAGGCATTGGACAGAGTCAAAACTGAGGATATAGAGCGAGCTCTGTCAGAAAAGCCAGTGGATATTGGCACGATTCTGGCAATAAGGAGTCTCTACCGAAAAACAAGAAACATTATAAGGGCTGGCAACCGCACCTCAAAAGAGTTTGAGACGATGCAGGGAATAAGCTAGAGGTGCAGCCTAAGTCCCCTACTAGTCATATTGGTGCTGGATGGGGTGCTGAAGAGAGCCATACCCAGATTGCGGTGTTTTCAAGTCGGGCATATGAACCTGCAGCCTACTTTATATATAGTTCTCGCTTTTTCTGATGACCTCGTCATGTTCCCTGCGGATGACCGGAACCTACAATGCACCGTAAATATCATGCAAGATGAGTTGTGGAGCATTAACATGGATATTAATCCAGATAAGACAAAATTCATGAGAATAGGAAGAGGCCCTCACCGTGTTATGAGAATATTGAGACTGATGGGATCTGTCCTATAGCAGGTGGAGGATTTCAAATATCTAGGTACCTGGATCAACGAAAGCGGTTATATCGATGGAGAGGTGACGCAAAGGCTGGGAGCAGCTGGTAGATTGTTCAACGCAGTCCAGAAGGGTTTCCTCAACAAAAGAGAGGGGACGAAGAAGACGAAGATATCCGTTTACAAGTCTACGTCCCTACCCATCCTATCTTACTCCTCTGAATCATGGACCCTTACCTCAAAACACAAAGAGCAAATACAGACAATGGAGATGAGATAACTAAGAAATGTTGAAGGAAGGACCAGGAGAGATAGGATCTGCAACACTACAATAAGATCGAACCTCGAGGTACAGCCGGTAGAAACCACTCTTGAAGAAAATAGACTAAGATGGTTTGGGCACCTCCTGAGAATGAGCACGGAGTGAACTGCCAGGACAACATATGAGACGACAGTAGACGGAAGAAGACCAAGAGGAAGACCACGGATCACCTGGGAAGAAGGCATGCGGGAGGCGTTCAGGAAACGAGGGCTGGTCTGGAGCAGGAGAAGAGAATTGGTTCGGGAAAGGGACACCTGTGTCAAGCTCTATAGAGGACATCCCCACACTGCGCAGCGGTAGAGAGGGAAAGATTATGATGATGATGATAAGAGGAGGCTTACGCTCTAAAAAAGTTAACGAAAAGACTCGTCGATTAGGTACTCTTCTATTTGGAAATCGGCGCGCACACTCCCGCACCGCTTCTAAAGCATTACCGTCACAGAAACCATACAAAAAAGTCATATCAGCGTATTCAACATTAGAATATGTATGCGGCATTGTGGCTAATGCTATTCACACAAAAATATCTGAGTAATTGACTGAAGACTGATTTAGGAATTATAATCCTAGAAGGAAGCCAAAATGTAAACAGATAAAAGAATGTAAAGAATAATTCTAATAAAAGTTATAACATTTGAAGTAGGATAGCTCATGTGTAGACCACTGAGTTACTGAGCTGTTGTACCCGGGTTCGGAACTTGCTGAGGCAGATAAATCATTCTTTTAGCCGCCAAATAATTAGTAAATATTCCATATTTTAAAACAGGAAAAGCTGGCATTTTTGGGCATAGATTCGGCTAAATCACCTCCCTGCAACACCCGTAGTCTTCAGCATGTACTGGACCCTTTGCTTAAATTATTATTATGAAACCCTTGCTTGCAACATGGTTTATTCTTGTTTAAAAGACGAGAGGTTTGATAAAATTACTGCGAAAAATCACACTTATAGTAACAACTGAAGAAAATAGAGGAATTTAAAAAGGAAAAAGAGAAAATAGAAAATTTAAAATAAAAATTCAAATATTTAAAAAAAATTAAATCGTGCTATCGATCATAATCTGAAATTAATCCAAATATTTCTCTATGTTCTTACACTTTAAAGTTGTATTACTATGGTAAATATAAAGTTACTGGGATAAAAGCTGTTTCTGTTGCATCCATGTTTGTGTTCAGCTATTGTGTGAGTTGGCGTCCTTCTATTGTTATGACTGGATCGTTGTGTGAAGTGTACACGTTATTATATAGAAGTATGGAACCTCCCCCTGTCACCTTCTATGAGACCTTCCTTCTTGGGATTCTTCAGCTATCGTATACTTCTTAGGAAGTAGATGAAATCCTATCCTAAAGAACGGCGCCGGTAATATCTTCAGATTTAATTACAGCATATTTTATGTGAGGCACCGTCAACAAATTTATGCGAGGGCCCCAGGTGAGCCTGTTATTATTTTGCCCCGGCCCTTCTCCCGCAGAATATTCCGTATGTTTTATTTTGTCAATATTATTAATGTATGGATCAAGGTATTTTGTAAATTAAACCTACTCCTGCATTTTAATAACAAATGTTTAGTGTTTTACATAAACAAAGAAAACGTTTTTAATATGTGTTGTTATTTTTACCTTCTGCAACAAAACTCATATAAAGTTATCCAACGGAAGTCTTGTAATGTTTCATAATTATAGAAAAACCACGAGAATACAAAAAAAAAAGTTCTTACGAAGAGTAAATTTATTCGAGTATAACTAAAAAAGAGGGAGCGGAGTGGCTCAGTCGCAAAGCGCTGAGTTGCCATGAGGAAAATCCTGATTTTAATGCCGCTGCAGGTAGCACTTTTATTTAGTCTGCTAGCAGCCGGAGATGGTTCATATAGGATCTAAGACCCTCCTGGGGCTCACCCAGGCTATTAATAGGGGAAAATCTAGTGGTTGAGCGTGATTTAGGACAGATCACCTCCCTGCACAACCGTTGTCAATGTAACAGTACGGTCTCTACCATGTACTAAACCCCACAGTAGACCCTTCACGGGTTGTAGTGGTACAGGTTTGAAAAGTTTTAAAAGATAACATTGATTGAACTATCTAAAAAAGACTATTTAAGTGTTTTTTACAATTTTACTAGGGCTTGAAATAGTTTAGATACTGACTTTATGCAACAGTAAATTCCCTAAAAATTTCGGAATGAAAAAATGGTATCTGTTAGGCTGGTTGTCGCTTCGTGTCGAGTCACAACAAAATTTACCTGTTAATTCGTGACATTTTTAATTTTTTCCAAAAATATAAGTCATCATAAGCTTTAGTATGGAAATCAGAATGTAATTATGGGTAGTGAATAGATTTTGGTAATCATTGTATCAAGAAATAAAAGTTTCAACAAACATTTCGTATGATAGAAGATATATAATATAATATACAATTGGCACAAAAATTATTTGCCTATCCAGTGATTTGAGGATTTATACATGTAAACCAATTTTTTTAGTATTTTTGTTATATATTAAATTTGCAAACAATAAACATTTAACATCTCGTATATAATATAGAAAAACAATTTAACGAGTCGGGCTAAAACAAAAAAAATGCAGTTTTTCACCGACCAAAACGTATTGGCACACCTTTTAATTGATAATATAATACTAGTGCCAAAGGCACATAAATTACTTAATATTTTGTAAACATACGATTGGCATTAATAACAGCCTGCAGACGCCTTGGCATGGATTCTACTAAATTATTTAATATTTCTACTGATAAATTGTCCCACGATCCATTTATTACTTGTTTTAAGTGTTCCTTGCTAGTAGAGTTTGTCTGTCTGACCTTTCTTTCCAAAATATGCCATATGTTCTCTACAGGATTGAGGACTGGTAACTGATGTGGTGTAGGCAATCTTCTGGCTGCATTATACAGAAGTCACTCTTTGGTTAAGGTTAAGGCTGTGTGCTTCGGGTCATTATCTTGCTGGAAGTAGTATTCGTTCTCCAGACCTAATTTAATGGCACTTCTTTTCAGGTTGCGTTGGAACACCTCCAAATATGAGCGAGCTGTCATAATACCTTCAATAATTTCTAAATTTCCAACCCCAGAGTACGCCATACAGCCACAAAGCATAATGTTTCCACCTCCACACTTCATCGTTTTCAATATATTCCTTGTATATAAAACTGTTTTATTTCTTCACCAAATTGTCAAAATGTTAGCAGGTTTAAAAACTTCGAATTTTCTTTCATCGGAAATTACATCTTTCATCCGAAAATATAGTGGTTCATTTACGTATTTTTTCACGAACTCGAGTCTTTTTCCTATTCACTTCACTAATGAAAGGTTTTTTATGAGGTCTTCTGCCACGAATGCCTTCACTTGTTTGTAGTGCAACATACTTTCCACAAGCTAATGCTAGGTAATCGGCGAGATTTGGAACACTTACTGGGTTTTCTCAAAGCTTCTTTAACTACCTTTCTTCTTTCTCGCACTATAAGTACTACTTTCTCGATTTACAGTCGATCCAGTTCTTATCTTTTTTTTTAATAATATACCGCACTGTAGAGAATGACAAATTCACTTGTTTAACGATCTTACAGTAACTTTTACCTAAAGACGATAATGATGTAATCTACTCCCTAACGGACAATGGTATTTCCCTAATTTCACGGGCTATTAGATACTGAGTATGGTTGAAGTGCAATATAATAATAAGGTAATAAGCAGTAACAGCATTAGTGAGTATTATTTTTTTATTTACAACACCGCAAGGAGTAGCAATTCTATGCAATTTGGATGAATAAATAAGTATAATAATAACTATAATAAATTAATTTAAGGAAATGGCAATTGGTTTGTTTGAGGGAAATTCTGATGTCATCACAGTTCAAACTGAAAAATGGTTATTTGTAAAAAAAATAACTACAATTTGTCGATTTCAAAACTTTTTGGAGTATTTTACCTATAAATTGTGTAACTTCGTTTAACTATTTACTTTTTTGTTAATCATTCCGCAGGTCGCTTCGACTTGAGCCACAACCATTTTTAACTTTTCATTCATTTCCGTTTTAATATTTTCCAAAAATACAAGTCAACATGAGCTTTGTATGGGAAATGGAATGTAATTATGGGGAATGTGTATACTAAGGTAATCTTTTCATCTAAAAATGAACTTTTCAACAAATACAGTTGGCACAAAAACGATTTGCACACCCAAAGATTAGAGGTTTTATGCATAATAGAATTATTTTTTTTAGCCTGTTTGATACATCTTTATTTAGTCAAGAGCAGAGAATTTAACATGATAAATATAGTATAGAAACAAATTAAACAAATATTGAATAAACAATAAAATGTAGTTTTTCACCGCCCATAAAGTATTAGCACATTTGGAAGTACTGAGAAGTTGACTTCTTATCTTATACCTGAGCAAGGAATTAATAATAATAAATTCTTTATTTATTCTGGGACAAATCCCTTTAGAATAACAATACAGGTTTCTATATAGGATATTATTATGTCTTAGAGTATATTAATATAGGGTATTATTATGTCTTATTAAATAAGAAAGAATTAATGAGAAAAAAAAAAGTTGCGAATTACCTCCAGTGATGTCATATAAAAAAGAAAAAAAGAAAAAGAAAACAGAGTACAAGAAATAAGATTACAATAATTGTATACAGAGAAACAATAGATAATTAGATATGTATGCAAATTAAAATGTCAAGTAGAAACTAAGAAAGAAGAAAATGAAACAAAATTATGAACAATACCAACTAATATAACTTGTTTTTAAAAATATCTAACTGGATGAGTGAAGCGTCAATAATATAAATATATATAAATAATGATATAAATGTACTTATATATAAATAAAAACACGTCGATCATTTATCAGTTAGAAAATTTTAATCCGAAAACTGGGTATGTGATTTCTGATTTTTGGGAGAACGGGTGTTACGGGAGTGGATCGAGGTTTTGAATTTAAGGAGATCGGAGATGTATGATGGTCGGCGGGATCGGATAACTTGGTAAAGAAATGATTAAGGATTAATCATTTATTTCTTGGCTGTCCTCGAGGGCTTTTCCCATCTGTTTTCGCTTCCCATACACTTTTTGGCAGATGATTTATCAGCATTCTTTGTACATGACCGAACCACATCATTTCCCTTCTATGGATGTTGTCTATGGTTCCTGCCCTGTCTCCTCTCTTATCCTTCGATTCCTCATTCGGTCAAATCTTGTCTTATTGAGAACTTTTCTCTGGAATTTCATCTCGCTGGCTTGTATACGGCTCTTAAATTTCTTGATACTAGGCCAGCTTTCAGCAGCATAGGTCAATGTAGGCTTGAAGACTTGTTTATATACTATTATCTTTGTCATCATCTCCACTTTCCTTTTTCCGATTATGACATCTCGTAACTGGTAATATTCGTTCCTTGCTTTTCATATGCGCTGGTTTATTTCGGAGTCCAAACTGCCATCATTACTAATTTTTACTCCCAGGTACTTGTATACATCCACCTGTTCCAAATCCAAGCCTCCGCAAGTCACTGCCTCCGATTCCCTAGAACCACATTTAGAGACAACCATATATTTTGATTTGTCTGGGTTCTCTGTCATTCCTTTACGACTCAGAGCTTCCTCCCATGCTTTTAATGCTTCTTGTAAGGCTTCTCTGTTTTCTGCAATGAGGATATCATCAGCAAATGCTAGATTTTGAATGAACACGGGATGCATTCTCCAATTACCTACTTTTAATTTGTGGCTCCTTAGTTTAGCTTCCCATATTATCCTATCCATGTATATCACAAATAGTAATAGTGTTAGGCTGTCCTTTTGCTTTACTCCCGTTTCCATTTCAATTCTGTCAGATTTTTTGCCATTAAGCCTGACTATCCCGTATAGGCTAAGGATCGCCTGAGTTAGATTAATAGGAATTCCTTTGTCTTCGAGAGCTTGCTTGAGTTCAGCGCGGGGCATATTATCGAATGCCCCATATAGACCTAGGAAAGCGAGATTAATCTTCTTATCTTGTTCTAAAAACTTCTCGATAAGGCATCGAACAGTGAAAATGTTGTCTTGGGTTTGCTGTCCAGTTCTGAAAGCCGCTCATTCTTCCTGAAGCACATGCTCGACAACTTAACCTTCTATCTAATATTCTGGAGTACAACTTCAGAGATACTGATGACACGCACAAATCAAAAAAGGAAAAATGTGTATTTCAGATTCAATTCTTAGCATTTATATCGAGGAAATACTCACTGTGGTTTATACATGTATTTCTTCTTCTATAATTATTTTATTTTAGGAATTTATTAAAAAACAAAAGGCATCTTTTGAATATAATGGGGCGGTAGCCGAAAAAAGTATACCAGAATCGCCCCTTCCATTCTTTTCAATTGCCGTCTTATTAAATCATGAATCAGATTAAACCGAATTATTTCCTTTCAGTAGCCTCTTGATTTAAGAGAATTTCAGTCTTGAATGAATGAAAAAGAAAAAGGTTCAGACGAAAAAAATTGTTAAATTTAAACTGAGTAAATTTAAATTCAATATCAAGTTAATGTATTTTAGATTAGATAGATTATCTTGAGTAGTATTCGCATTCTCTCACTCTCTCTCTCTCTCTCTCTCTCTATATATATATATATATATATATATATATATATATATATATATATATAAGAAGATACTTAGAGTTTAACGAGTGAAAACTTCGAAAAAAAAGAAAAGGTTTAGTAAAGAACACGACAAAATCAGAATGATAACTTTACTCTGGTAATTCTGCATATATAGCTTTGTTTTGTTTACATAAGCTCTTTAGCATTAAGGCAAATATTGTCGGTCTCCAGGACTTAACTTATATATATACTAGCTTATGCCCGCGGGATCGCTCACGTGGAATTTGGTCTGCCACATAAAGTTTCATGAATGATCATTTTAAATAAATAATTTAATTATTTTTTTAAAATATAAGATACTCGTACATCCAAAATTTCAGATGTCTACTCTCGGACTCCCGACGGTAACGGACTTCATCACACGGAGGCATATCAAATTTTTTGATAGCCTCCAACACTGCACGAACCCACTATTCAACGCACTTACACCGACAGGCCGACCTCAGCGCTGGCAAACACACGTACAGACACTCAACATGGACTGAGTAAACTACTAACAAACTCCAATCAGACAGAACTAGTGAGCCCCATCACTGGATCCCCCACTCCTTCCATTTAATTAATGTTCAGAAAATCCTTCAGACAATCCTCTCTTAAAATGCAGCTGGTGCAGTAGAAGAGATACAATCTATCATTAGAAATTTTTAATATGTTATTTTTTCAAATATTTATAACAACCAAAGGGGTTAAGAAAAAAAAAAAAAAAAAAAAAAAAAAAAAAAAAAAAAATCCGTTCAGTAGTTTTTGCGTGAAAGAGAGACAAACATAAAAACTTTCGCATTTAAAATATTAGTAGGATATATAAATATAAATCCAGAATTATATAATATTTTATTCACGGGAAACCTGTTTCACGAATTATAAATTTAGAAAATATTAAGTTCAATTGGTCCTTTGTGTCTTTTAAGCAGGCCAAGCGAAAAATAACCTTTTTTTAATAAATTAAGTTATACAACCGATAATCCTTTATGGAATCATCTTCCTTGAAAAATGTTATTAAATGTTACAGTAGAGTTTTATGTTGATTTTTGATTCATTTATATTTTTCTTTGTGTTCTTTTATAAAAACAACAACGGACCATCAGTTTTGTACCAGGAAAATTGTTGCAGCTTATTTTTTTTTCTTCTAAATCATCCGTTGATACCAATGCAAATTATATTATTTTGGTTTGGTTTTCTGTTAATTTTTCTTATAAGCCGGTTGCCAAAAAATAAACAAGATGTACATTAAGGCATATTAAAAATAAAATTAAAATGTTCGTACCTATGTAAGCGGTTCCTTAACACCTCAAATTATCATTAAAACGTGAATCAATTGAATACAGTGCTAAGATCAAATAATCATTTTTTTATGAATTTTAATTTTCTTTTCTGCATTTGCTATATTTTGATCATATTAACAGGTTTTGATATCGTGTTAGAGTATAGCTTCCATGTTGTTATAATGTTTTGTGATTGCCTTGATCTGTGCAAAAAAATGTTTCCTGTGCACTTTATTCACGGAGCTCCGAGAATTTCTTTTCTGTCTACCCATGAAGGCTGATGTATGGATATTGGGCTTTCTGGTCGAAGCAAAAACTTGGTATTAAAAAAAAAATAAATAAAATTATCTATTTATTGTGCATCGAGTTATTTTCATAAACAATATTTATTTCGTTATAAACAATTTATATGTTTTAGTTATAAACAATGCTGTATTTATAATAATTTATAATTATGACTTATTTATCATTAACAACAAGAGTTAACATATAATAATCACCAATGCGTAAACAATTTTTAATAATGATGTAATAATATAATAAATTATCTATAGAAGCAGTAATTTAACAGTTATTGTACTTTTATTGTAAGGTTAGAGATGACTTTAAAATTTTAAATATTTCATAAGGTATCAATACCCAGAGACCTGTTGCAGTTGTGAATTTGAGGCTCCTGACATTCCTGAATTGCCCAATCGATCTAATGATACCTGGGATGGCACCAATTGGTGTCACTTAACTTAAAAGAAAGAGTGGAGGCTCCAAGGTACGGGAATTCATTTTCCTTAACGGACTTCGGATCCTAACAATCGAGGCAGCTAATTTGTAATTTAAAAAAAACTTCGAGACTCTTATTGAATAATAAAGAGTTATAAAAAATAATAAAGGAAACGTTGTTATTATGTAGATATACGGCCATGATTGATTGCTGAAAATGTACTAGTAATTATGACTAATCATTGAAAAAAAACATGGATATTTTTTATTAACTTTCTAAAGACAAAGACACTATTTGATTTAATAGTTTTGTTCAATAAAATAATATTTGAGCTTATTTTAAGAAAAAAAAACAACTAAATAATTAATTATTGAATGGTTAATTAGGCTAATTACAATTAAACTAGTTATAATTCAATTAATTAGTTTGTAAGATTATATAAGGACCCTAAAGGCTCTTAACACTGCCTGTTCATGATACGCAAAACAGTTTATTTGTTGCAAAACCAAGACAAACTGTAGGTAGACAAAATAAAAATTTTATTGCTAATATTTAGGTTCTTTAAGAAACGATTTCTGTACTTAAAGGTTATAAAGGCGAAGGTTATATTATTATTGTTTAATTGTTCATACATCAATGTCTTTTCGATGTTGCTATAAGTTCGTTCAGAACTCGTGTAAAAAAATAAACGTATATTATATCATTACTGTCATTAAAAAACTCTGGCAATGTAAAATTTGACTATTTTTTACTATATTGAATGATAATAGGTGACCTTGATAATATATGTGGAAGAAAATGGTCAGAGTGGAGGTCAATAAATTTTTCTTAGATATGGAGAAATGTTTATTGAGTAGCCAACGTTTCGACCTACTTCTTCAGGGCAAAATATGCAAAATACAGACAATTGGAAATAAAAAATTATTAAAAATAGCTAAACAGGAAAAATATTAGATTTAAATGTATGAGTGTTAACAGTATTAATAACCAAGTCACAGGAAGGTAGTAAATAAACGTAATAATAAATAAAATAAGTAATAAAAAAGAGTAAATATTAAAATTAAAATATATAAGTATCCGGTATATGAGTGGTGGACAATATAGATGGGAGGGGAGAACATGAGATATATATCAATAAAGAGCAAGGATGATCACTGTGGAGCCTTAATAACCATAAAAAAAGAGGTAATAAAAATAAATAATACAGTAAGTAATAAGTCAATCAATATAAATACGGCACAGTGTAATAAAAATGAAAATGTTAATAAGAAACAATGATGATAAGTAATAGAAGTGAGAAATACAGTTAACCAGGGGACGATAATATATACAAAATGTTAATGAAATATAATAAAGGATAGAGGTGGTACAATGTGTAATAAGTGGTAACACATGGTGAAAAAGTAGAACATAGTTGATATTAAAAATGACCTGTAAAATTGTATAAAAAGTGCTATAAGTAAGTTACAATTGATAGGCTGCATTAGACTAGTATAAATGTAAAAAGATAATGATTTATGGTTAATAAAAGATATAATTAAAAATAAAAATATTGGTTTAAGATGAAAACGGATGAATGTCAAATTAATGATATTGAAATGATAATTAAAGATGAGAAATATATAAATAAAAGAAAAAAATAATAAACAGAGAAATAAATAATAAACAATAATGAGAAATAAATAATAAACATTTCTGGATATCTAAGAGAAATTTATTGACCTCCACCCGGACTATTTTCTTCCACACATTTTTACTATAGTTCATTTTCTATAGACTAGGAAAGTACTCTGTTTGTTGGGTGCAACACAATCGCGAATCTGCCACGTAAAACCGACTTGGAATCGTTGTTTGAAATATTTTTATTTTAATTAAGTTATTTATGGAGTTTTGATGACAGAATCTTTTGGATAGAACTATAAAAGATGCGAAGAAGTGGAATATTTATTATTTGGAGAAAAATAATTCTGAATAATGATGGGAGAAATGATTCTGAAAATAAGAAATGTGGTGTATCCATTAAGGTCAGTCCCCCTTTAGAACTCTAAATTAAATATTATATTTCCACTAAAAACTAAAAATTAAATAGAGAGATTATTTTGAAGATAGGACCAAATTAGAACCTTTTTCTGTCATCTATATGTTTGAAATTGATAATAATTAATTTATATTTCTTATTACATATTATGTTTTGACACTTTTCAATAACTTATTTTTGCTACATTAAGGAGGTGTTGAGCATTGGCCGAAAGATATTGAATATTTCTTTTGTAGTATTATACGTTAATAAGTTTTTTTATTAGACTCGTTATTAATTAGTTGAAATTAAGAGTTGTTAATGTTTTCTGTAAATAAAAAAATAATTTAGTCTAGAGTTTTTCAATGTTGTTATATCTTAAATATGTTACAACTACTTAATCTGCAACGCTAATCTGTCATAAAGGTGAAGAAATGCTTTCAGATCTGTTCGCGTTTCGCGATGTACATTTTTTATGTATCCATACATCTTGAAATTATTTTTCATTTTTCCACAGACAGGTTAAACAAATAAGATTCGTACATAATAATAAACACTATTAGTAAAAATTTACGTCACATTTAGAAAATGAATTCCAATCATCTTATCATCTTTCTTCCGGATTGGAGTAGGAATTTTCTGTCCAGAGCTCATTGTTAAAGAAAATATATTTTCAATATTCTTTAAAATATTTCATAATTTTTTTGATGCATTGAATTATTTTATTAATTTTGGTGCAGTCAAAGATAACACAAAATAAGCAGAACTTTAATTGTGCCATAGTTTCGACCTACGGAGTAGGCCATCGTTAGGGCAAACAGCGGTTATGGTGACTTGTCAAAAATCTTTAATATTTTTTTGTTTAAGGAAATAAGAATTCATTAAATACAAATTAATAGATTTTTAATTTATTATGAATATCACAACCTTACAATCTGAAATTTATCATTAGATCAGTTTATAATACATTAATTTTATTGGTTGTCTTCTTGGAGTATTTCTTCATCTAATTTAAGAAGTCAAATGGCTTTTTATAAAATTAATCTTTCTTGTTGCCCAATTATTTTTTCAGTTATGATTTTCAAGCAGTTATTTTCTTTTCATTTAATGTTTCTGGAAAACAAAATTCTGTTTTTTATCCTTTAATTTTTTTAAATCCAATTTTAATGATCCGGCTCATCTTAAAGTCACCGGCATTTTAGTGAAATAAAAGTATATTTTTTCATCATCAAGTAGAACTTGCCATTTTATATTTCATCTACTGTAAACAAAGCATAAAGAAACTATAAAAAAAATAAGTTACTAGCGGCATAAGAACGACATAAAATATATTTCAAAAGAGCACTCTCTTGTTGCCAAAAAAAGATAATACTTGATATCAGTAGCCATCGAATGTCAAATAGGAACAAATGTTTTGCTTAAATGTTTTGTTTAGGAACAAGCGAAACATGCATTTGATGATGACCATGTGTGTGAATAATGTCCCCCCCCCCCACGAAAAGGCCACGCGAATATCATAACTAATGCTCCCTCTTAATCTGTTTCATCTTTTTCCATGTGTTCTTCATGAGCTTTGCGTGCCTAAGTTTTCTCTCCTCAGACCACCCAAAACCCTTTTTGTGGCGCTTTTTCCCACAAGATCCTTTATTTCCTTGAGCGTCCCTCAGTATTCATCTCTGTCAAAACAATCTTGGTCTGTCAGTCCCACTTGGTCCATATCATCTTTAAGTCGTTTGAAATATCCTGTTGAATTTTGTGACAGTGGATTCGGTGAAAATTTTTATGGTTCAGTCTTTCAGGATTTTTCCTTATCATGTGTCCATGGTACCTTAGTCTTCCCACCCTGACGTCAGTTTCCATGTCTGTTGTTTCCTTATAGATTTCTTGATTGGACCTCAACCTGTATCCTTCAGGTGCTCTCCTAGGTCCGTAGATTCTTCTGAGAATTCTTCTTTCTATTTTCAGAAGCCTCTATAGGCTGGGAAGACAAGAGGTTTTTATTCCATAAAGTATCACCGGCTTGATGACTGTGTTATATTGTCGTATCCTAGCTTTAATAGATAGGTTCTTATTAATATAAAAATCGAAGCTTAATTTCTCCATTTTGGCGACTTTCTCCTAAAATAATGTTTTATATATATAGTAGCTCACAGTCAAATCAACCACCTTTGTAAACCATATTTTTAGGATTCGGCGAATACATAAACAGTTCAACTGATATAACATTAAAAACAATAATTTATTGAAATTACTAAACATTCTCGTAATTTTTTTTTGTGTATAAATATATAAAACTAAACAAGAATTTAAAAACTCCTGTAACTCCAATCAGAAAGAAAGAACAAGTGAGCCCCATCATTAGATCCCCCACTCCTACCATCTAATTAATCTTAAGGAAATTCAATGTATATTCAATATTTATTGTATCTATTATTGTATATCCTTTTAAAATGCACCTGGTGCAGTAAAAGAGATACCATGTATCATTATTAATATTAATATGTCATTATCAAAAATTAATTAAAGCCAAGGAGTTAAGAAAGAAAGAAAAAAACTCCTATTCCGAAAATGTTAGGTTCTTTTCAAGTCAATTCATATTTGAACTTTAAATATTGGGAGTAAGTGTATAAAGAACGTGAGTTTATTGAACTAAACTAGAAGTAAACTGTATAACAAATTTACAAGTTAATATTATTCAAAACTTAATAAAAAGTGAGATGTATCATTTGACTGTGATTCACTTCATTATTTACTCATTTCTTGTTTGTTATTTTTTAAAAATAAGTAATCTAAGTTCAATATTTTTAATTTAATTTTTTGTACATGTCTAAATTGATGTTATAAATAAATGTCCTGAAAAGTTTCTGGTTTGTTTTCTGTAACCAAGTAATATATACATACGTGTATATAATATATATTATACTTAACTGTAAATATACTTAATATCACTCACAAGCCGACTAATTATATCGTCCATGCACGAGATCTCCCTTACACCGCCCTACGTAGTTGACAATGGCCGAAACAAATTGGCTTAGAACAGCAGAGAACTCAATTTGAAGCAGACGTCCAAACGGCAATCTCCTATCCCGCTTACTAATTACCTGTCCCTTTCGTACTCTACCCTATTAGCAGTACTAATTGTTTAAATTATTTTCCCACATTTATGCTTTTTATTTTCTCGAAATTCTTTAGTAAGTTCTATTTCTAAGATTTTGTTAGATTCTTGCTATTAGGCGATTCTAAGATCAGGCCTGAAGAAACGTAGGGACGGATGGAGGTCCTGGAGTAAAACAGTACTTCGACGCTATAAAGTACCCAGATGGAGATAAATGTGAAGAAGGTTGTACTTAAAAATAATAAATCCAAAAATATTTTAGATCCAGAAGTAGTTTTTGATAGACCAGATCGTATTAGTTCGTTCAGTTTTATTTTTTTATATTTCAATATTGAAAATTCGAACATATGTTAATATACCATATGTATGAATAAATTGATATATGAGGCATTTGGGATCAAAACTTCGAAATTTCCAAAATAGACATTTTTCGCCAGTTTAGTCAAGCTATTTTATTCTCCTTAAACTTCTAGTTCAAAACCGGACCTAAGCCTTGATGAATAAGGCAGCTCATTGAAAGAATAATTGAAAAAGTCGATCAGAGTTATCCGCTTTTTATCCCAACCACCATATACTTGTCATTAATATTTACATATATAAATAATGTATAAAATATTCAATGTATACTAGCTTAAAAAAATGTTCAATACAAAATTGAAGCTATTTCAAGGCAATCGAATATTATGTGCAATCACGTGGAAATTCTGTCTCTGATGTTCGAACAAGTAGTGCTTGAACCATTTCTCATTTCCAAACCTCTACTTGTGTTCTGTTATGCTGATGGTTAAATAATAATAGAATAGAGTCAGAATTTAAATGATTTGTTTAATTGAATTGCCTATCGGGTTATTCTGCAGCCCTGACTAACTAACAATAGGTCTAAATAAATTTTGAATTCCACAAAGAAGAATAAGCAAGCGTTCTACTTTTGCTCCCGAAGGGTTAGGGTGGAAAATATTCTGTGCTAAAAACTCGTTAGGAATTAAATTAATAAATTTTAGCACGGCCCCCTCCCTAAGCAAGTGCGAATTTTGACCTCTCTGCCCCTCCCCCAGCCTGATGGCAGCCCTGGTGTTTATTATAATTGAGAAAGTTTTCAATATCTTTTTCAATACATTCTCTCCAAAATGAAACCTTGCCAACTTCAATTTTGCAGCTGGTTCCGTAAGATTCTGATTGGTACATTCTTATTCAATAAGAATAAATTTTACATTGTATAGAAACAGGTTTTGTAGATTTTTGGAATGTTTAAGTTGACAGAAAAAGTACACATAGTTCCTTGGTTGCTGTGAGCAAAGACCTGAAAGAAATGTTTATTGATCAGCTGACCATGCACAACAGAGATTTATATAGAGCAACAGACAAAGAATCTAAGGTTGTCAGGAAGACTAGACCAAACCAACAAAAGATCTGGAACAAAATGGTCAGTTGAAAGGAAATGAGCTCATTCCGAGAGAATAGACAACCTCTGGTGGAATATTAAAAATAAGAAATAACAATATCCTAACGCAATCCTTACTTGGTTCGTATGAAATAAATAATAAACACAGAAATTATAAAACGTAGTTATAATCGAGAAGCATGATACAAAATTGCTTTGTTTGTAAACAATAAAGCTTTATTATCCACCAATTTATAAATATCAAAAATTCTAAAATCTGTTTGCTATCAGGAATAAAAGGGTGAATGTACCACCTATCCCTTCTCCTCCAAAAAATTCATAAATTTCATGGAAGATTAAAATAGGATAATACAAACAGTAAAAGTTGAGTTGTTGGAATATTTAATACTTGCGCTACATATATATTTTTTTATTTATTTATTGAAATTTACAACTGTATTATAATATAACAAGTAAATAGACTGAATGATACATAGTGGTATAGCAAATAGCAATTTCGAACTTAGAAGGTCACGAGGCTAATTTCTTTTCAGACACCTAGGATCATTATCGGTAGTAGAAGAGGTTTGAAACTGTGTTGAAAAATTGGGTTTGCGTGGAAATTTCCCGACAACTTTACTTTAGTACAGATATAGCAAATCCCTTTTTGAAACATTTGCACTTAACGCATTCGTGAACTAAGGCATCGATATGTTTCCATGCAATTTAAGTATTAATTAAGGACAGAATTAGCATTAATTATGGTTAGAATTAGCAATCTTCCAGAAGTTATATAACTTGGTAAGTGTGATTTTTGTCACAGTTTCACAACAACTCATGGGTCCACATGTCCGGACGAGGGAATCCAATATGAGAAGAATGAGCCACGGACAGCCTTGGGAGACACCGGCAGCTAGGCTCTACAAGTCAATAACACCTCTTTTACTACCTCCTTTTTTATCCTTCTCTCTTAACGTATTTCTTCCTTTGGTTTAATTTGAAGGTACATCCACCTGGAAAAATAAATTAAAGTCTAATTGCCTGGACAACATTATTAAAGTCCTTACAAATAACTTTACAGTATCGGTTTATTATTATGAGATTTTATGTCAAGTTAGTTAAAGTCATTGCATTATTGACTTACGAGAGGAGTTCCCGATTAATTAATGCATCGATCCCTGACATCTGCTAAAGTTCCAGATCCTTTCAAACAGTCAAATTATTGCCCAAATCCAACAATGGGTTCGACAAAGGTAGTTGCAGGATTCAAAGTTTAATTAATTAAGTTGAACAGGAACATTGCAATATCACTTCCAATGCATAACCGTTGGTCTAGACATATTCTTTCCTCATCAAGTGTGTTGATGATGCATTGTTATATCTCTCAGGAAGGATTTATTTAATACCAAGAGCACTCCAGATTTTGTTTAATAACATCAATGTATTTAATATTTAGGTAAATCCTGAGTGAAAAATTAATACTGCATCAAATCTCTACGGTAAATCTGCAAAATATTTGGGTGAAATGTGTGCTGAAACTTGACTCAGGAAATGACATCTAATTAACAACAAATTCAAAACAACAAAAAACAAGGATATTACTGCTTTTGAGAAAAAAAAATGCTTTTAGAGTACAAAATGTTTCTGCTGTTGCAGATAAATTATTGACTTTTTATTCAAGAATTTCGGAATGAACTTTTATTTAGACTACTTCTAACCAGTATATGTTCAATAATTAATTTGTTACTTTTAAAACACTGTCATGCTTTTTTCTGTGATGATGACGTTTATTTAATCTTATTTAAATTGCACGCTGTAATATATAAACACACCTCACTGATATACATAAACACGACTGTAAACAGAATAGAACGTTATTTCATGCCAGATTTACTCAGCCATGAAATGTTCGTTCATCAGATTGAAACCACTTGAACGTGATAAAGTCTTAAGTGCTTGGAACAGTCAGCAATTCGGCTCACTTCGCCAATGAATAAACCATCCAATGTGTTCAGATTTTCTGGAATCAGCTTCTTTTTCCTGGTCAGCTCTCAGTATTTGTTCTTTAGTCCTTTTGTTTGTTTCTTTTATATTAAGGAAACAAATGAAACAGTTTGGAAACTCCATAAACTCCAAACTGTTTGATTACGTAATTATCATTAATATGATTCTTTTCGAAAAAAATAAGAAGACATCTACGACTTTACGACGGTAAATACTCATTTACCGTTGAATTTGAATTAGTGTTAACTAAGGAATTGAAACAAAGTATTAATACTGAAAAAAATTGCTTATCAAAAATCTTCGTCAAATACGCATAAACCAATTCGTTTTAGTTTCTGTTTTTTCCCAAAATTTATTCAACACTCAATCGAAGTTATTTCTAGGAATTGGTTCTCAATTGGATAAACCTTTTGGTAATTATTCTAGAACTTGTAGTTGTTTTTTTTACCTAAAAAAATAAAATAAAAACGTTTTCTTGGACTAAAATATGATTTCTATTACTCCCAACGCATTAATATAATGTTCTTATTTTAAAGTGAAGAAATAAGGAAGGTTGCGTCAAAGTAGTGGTTTCGGAATATAAATTATCATATTAAAATAGGCGAGCAAAAGTCCAAAAGAGATATCTACAGTCCCGGTTAATAAAGTGGTAAAGTATAATTTTCTCCAAAATGAGTTTCTTGTAATTTAATAAGGGGAATCGATTTATTTTCGTAGTGAATAAGGGGCTAAGTAGGGCATAGGCTTAACAAGGAGTTATTGTTTATATTAAACTCAATTTAAAGCCAATAAGCAGGAGAATGATACGATTCCGGTTATCTGAAAGCAGTAAACTCTCTCAGGACCGAAATATAAAACAAGATGTCAAGGCATTAGTGTGAAAATTCCAAACCGTAAACCCTTAGGTACTTTAGTATCTAAAATAAAAACAGGAAAATTAAATGGATATTTCGCTTGTTGAGGCATCACCTAGACAGAAACGAAAATAAGAAAAATAATAGCAAAGGAAAACAGAAAATGATTAAAGCAATCCCTATATCAATACACCGATCAGAAAAACCATCACATCACCACTAAGACCCATTTTCCTATTCTCCTTTCTTATATGATTCCTTTTTTATCATCAGTTTTTGTTTTGTTTATTTATTTTGGAAGTTTGGTGTGTCTATTTAATATTTAGCTATTTTTTTTACCTTTTTTTTATTTTTATTTATACTTTTCGAGCTGTTGTCTAGTAACTTTCCCTAAGATTTAGATGTAGCACTTGAGCTTTAATAGTGGTGGGATGATTTCTCTGGTTGATGTATTGCTTCGTTTTTAGTTTAGGATGTATTTTACTTATTCAATCTCTTTGCAATTATTCCCTTTCTATCCTTAAGATGCCTGAATTGGCGAGATATCGACGGGTATGTTATTTTCCTGTTTTAATTAAGGAGACTTTAGGCTTATTGTTTGGATTTTTTTAGATTTATTTTCTTAAACTAATAGTAAAAAATATCAACTACATTTATTCCATGTTTGAAGGTCATATATTCAAACATTGCTCACAAATGATGAGCAGTTTGATATTTAAAATTGTAATATAAAATAAAAAGGTGCAATATATTTTTATCATGTTACTAAGCAGGAAATAATTAATGGTAATCAGCTACAATTTATGATTAGAGGAAGATATTAATGGATTGAAGTGACTAACCCATCGCTGTACCTTGGTAACCTGATTTCGGAACTTGTTCTGGCTACTAACTTTCTCACAATTGCTATTAGCTCCATCCGCAGTTTATAATATCGATTTCCATGAAACAAATAGTTTCTAGGCCGTTTTATGAATATTAAATTCTTTATTTGTTTGTTCATTTAACGTCACTTTATGCTACAGTGGGAGCTCTAAATATTGCCTATCCAGGTTTAATTAGGATAGGGATTTTTAACGAGTACCTGACATCGTACTAACATCGTAAACAATTGACTGTAAACTTTAAATGAATTCTGATCCATCGGTCACAGTTGGACTCAATTATTATTTAATAAAAATGAATTTACATATTGCTATAGAATTAAAGATAAGAAACTTATACGAATTGACAGTAACCTCATACATTTACTTAAATACCCAATAGTTATATTAAATAATAAAAAAACAAATTAAAAATCCTATCTCACCTGGCTGTTATTTAATTTATCATGCTGCTTAACAATTTACTAAAGATTTTATTATAGGTAAAAATAGAATTCGTTATATTCATTTTGCTAGGGTAAGGCAGGACGGACCGTAACGAAGACCCCACACTTCTTATTCCCAGAATTATTTCTCTCTTGGATTAGTCTACATTTTTGAGATCCACTCTCTTTACATTCCTCAACACTCACGTTTGGCCAGGCGTTCTCCAAAAACTCAAACCTAGTCCCAAACATATTTTATTAACTTATATATAATAAAATTTATACAATGAAGTAATAATTAAACTGCTGGGATGAAGACTTGAAATTTATTTTCTTGATTACACTATATATTAAAAACAAATAGTAAAACAGCCTGAGCTACAGAATACCTTTTAAATTTGAGTTATAGAATTTGAGTAGTACAAATAAAAGTTTAAATTGTAGAATGGGGGCTACCCGGGGGGGAGAAGCCCGTATTTTAGTACAAATAATATTGCTTTTATACTATATAGATATAATGCTCTTGTACATTCATATAAGTTTATAGTCAAATTTATAACACATTAAATATCCATTAGTCAGCACTTCATTTTCAGACTGGCTTCGAAAAACAACAAATCAGTTTCTGGAATTGTAAACATCCTTCCCAGAAATGATAAATGAGTTTTCACTCAGGGTTCAGATGAATAATCCATATCCAACGATTGTTCATTTAATGATAAGGAGGTGACTTGAAATAAACATTAATCTTAAATAGGCAACTAAAGTAACGTGTTATTTTTATATTTTTATTTTATTTTTATTTTATACCGTTACTATACACATACACTCAAAAATAGATTTATGTCTATACAGTAAGATATCAATTGTCCGAACAAATATTGTTGCGTGTGGTTAAAATAATTGACATTCATTTTTAAAAAAAGAAATTGGAAAATAATTGCTATGGTTATATATGTTCCACAGGTTGTCTGTCTCTTTGAGAGTTGAGTTACAAGTTTTAATTTTGCATTCGTTTCCCTTTTAATATTATCCAAAAATATAAGTTATGATGAGCTTAGCAATGGAAAAGAGAATGTAGTGATGGGTAATATATTTCGGTAATCGTTTCATCAAGAAGTATCAACTAACGTTTCGAAGTATAGGTGATAAATGTTTTTTGAATCATTCATTTCTGGATGAAATTGTTTCAGAAGTATATTCATTTCAAATATACTACATTATATTTTCCAAATCAAAGATCAAAATAATTTGTATTTTTGGAAAATATTAAAAATGAAACGAATGCAAAGTTAAAACATGCTGAGACTCAAGTCGAAGCGACGACCAGCGGAATAATTACCAAAAGACATTATTATGTAGTGGAAATATCACGTAAACGGCCGCGTACCAGTTTTCCGTAGCAAAATCTGTTTCAACAACAAACTGTTTTCGTCGATAAACTATCATCTCCTACTTCTAAAAGTGTAATTATTAATCTTATAAGAGGAGGTTCATTAAAATAACTCTATAAAATCTAATTATTAAGAAAATACTCTTTAAACTTATTTTTTTAAGAATAATAATGTCGACAGTCCTATTTACTTTTCGCGAAATCAGTTCCGATAATTGAATGTTCGGTTAATCGACAGTTCTATATATAATACTGTATATACAATTATATCTATATTCTGGTGAGACAATATCTCTGAATTAGTTTTATTTTCCCACAAATATCAACATTAAAATAATGCGAATGTAGTATGTAGAATGTAGTACGGAATAGGTTATGAGGAAACAGAATTAATGACTTAATCTATTAATACTTCATTAAATCGGAATAGCAACAGGTAAAAGGGACAGGAAAACCAGGTACTTAAATAGTATTAAGAGATCAAACACGGTTTTTAGTTAGTTGTACATTGCCACCAGATTGCGGTTAATTATAAAAATGCTCAGGATGTGAAGCCGGCGTTACTTCAAATAAAAATGGGGTTGTAAAAGGACGAATTTGTACAAATTACAGGTTTTGGATTCATAACCGGTAACACTAAGTAGTGGAAGGCGCTCTGTAATTTCATGCCTTAAGCTGGATAATGAAACGAACCAATGGATCCGAAATCGAACGTATCGAAGCGGCACTGTTGTGTCAAGGTCGAAGAGTCTGGAGTCTGGACAAGGAAAGTTGCTGAAAAAAAATCTTTCAGTAGATTTCTGTCATGGAATCCAAACATAATTTGTTAAAAACATTCTTTGCTACATATTAAGCTAAGAATCTATGTTTACTTTAGTTTTACTTGCCAAAATATAAAAATAAAATATACAACCACTACAACCTTTCTTTGAACCGGCTAAGCAGGCAGGTTATCTGTCCTAAATTATTATCATTCTGCAGATTTTCCTCCCCATTTAGGGTACCCACCTTACAGAGACTGGGTGAGCCTCGGAGGGTCCTAGATACAGTAGAGTCCATCTCGAGTGCTAATAGACTAAATATGATTCTGCCAACAAGCGGGATTTGAACCCAAGACCTTTGGCACGGAAACTCAGCGCTATATCGCTGATCCACTCCACCCACTTATCGAAATATATCATAACGAATTTTAAATCCGAGCTTTCGACGGATGTTCTATGATTCCTGAGTACAAATAACCAAGTCTCGCACGCAAATGATCTTTCTTCTTCTGCATAAAACCGTAAAATTAGATCTTCAACGTATACGGTTGGCTATACAAACTTTTGATAAACTAAATCTATTTTTCTGACAAATAACATAATATATAAACATATTAGCTAGCATACATACAAACTCAGACAAGCATAGTAGAGATGGCTAACAAATTATAATTATATTTATAAAAAATAAGTGCTATAATTTAAATTACTGCTATAATTCCTATAGATATATATTTTTTACACGCACTATTGCTCTTAATCTCGGCTTGTGTTACATTTTACAAATCTGGCTTGGGGTTCGCAAGCACCAGGACACTTAATCCCCGCTTGTATTATATTTTTAAAAAATGAATATCAAAGTAGCTTATTTGCCATTAAGAGCCTTAGATAAATTATGTGACAGTCCTAATTCATTTTATTGCTAGGGTATTTATGTTTTTTGAGTAAAGTTGTGTCGTGCGAAAGATAAAAAAAATATCGATGATAATTGTTGACCTATGATAATTTATGTTGAAGAAATTGGTCCGGGTAGAGGTCACTGAATGAAATTCTCAAGTAATTTCAGAAGATATTTATTGATAGCCAACGTTTCGACCTACGCTGTAGGTCTTCTTCAGGGCTATATGCAAAATACAGACAATTTAAGAAAACTGTACGAATATATTAAAACATTTTAAATATAGATAAACTAAAAGAAGGTGAATACAGGCAAAAAAATTGATAAAGGTGTACAGTAAAGTAATTATGAAGGTTAAAATGTAGAAAATAATTATAAAACATGAAGAAAATAATAATAAAACAGAAAGTGTTGACAGTTAAAAAATTAAGGTATTAATGATAAAAAATAAAAACTGAATATACAATAGGAATGTGAAATGATATGGGTAAATTAGAAAGTGATAAGAATTACGCACTAATATTATAGGTAATAAAAAAGAAGAAATAAAAATTGTAAAATTATAAAAATCTAGAAACGAATTATATAAAATAAAATAAAATTGAAAATAAAAATTATTTTAGAAAATACAGTATTAATATTGATAGGTAGAAAATACTTTATACTAGTGTAAAGAATATTAATTGCATAAGAGAATGTAAGAAGACAGCTTATAAAAGTGTAAAATATCAATTGTATAAAAGTAGGTATGTTTTAAGTAAAGTAAGTGATAATACAATCAGGCTATATTGGACTAATTAACAGGCTAATAACAGGCTATATTGGAATTATGATATATGATGAATATTTAGGGTGGTATATAGATAACTAAACAAATAAATAAACAAATAAAAGCCTGTTATTAGCCTGTTAATTAGTCCAGTATAGCCTGATTGTATTATCACTTACTTTACTGAAAACATGCCTACTTTTATATAATTGATATTTTACAATTTTATAAACTGTCTTCTTACATTCTCGTATGCAATTAATATTCTTTACACTAGTATAAAGTATTTTCTACCTATCAATATTAATACTGTATTTTCTAAAATAATTTTTCATTTTCAATTTTATTTTATTTTATATAATTCGTTTCTAGATTTTTATAATTTTACAATTTTTATTTCTTCTTTTTTATTACCTATAATATTAGTGCGTAATTCTTATCACTTTCTAATTTACCCATATCATTTCACATTCCTATTGTATATTCAGGTTTTATTTTTTATCTGTAATACCTTTTTTTAACTGTCAACACTTTCTGTTTTATTATTATTTTCTACATTTTAACCTTCTTAATTACTTTACTGTACACCTTTATCAATTTTTTTTGCCTGTATTCACCTTCTTTTAGTTTATCTATATTTAAAATGTTTCAATATATTCGTACCGTTTTCTTAAATTGTCTGTATTTTGCATATAGCCCTGAAGAAGACCTACAGCGTAGGTCGAAACGTTGGCTATCAATAAATATCTTCTGAAATTACTTGAGAATTTCATTCAGTGACCTCTACCCGGACCAATTTCTTCAACATAAAAAAATTATCGTTAGCAAAAGTATGTAATTTTTTTCATTTGTCAAGGTTCTTACAAAGAAAGTTTCTCTTCATGTCAATCATGTCACTAATTATTTTAAATGTATTAATGAATATTAAGTAATAGTCTTAGGGAAACAAATACCAGAGAAAATATTCTTCAATCGTATACTCTTATATTATAGGAATGTCACCTTATATGATCTAGTGCCATTTAAATCAATCGATACTATTGTTTATGAAAACCAAGCCGTATACTATCCATCTGAATTTTGTGAACGATGCAATCTTCAGTTGAATGTTTCTCCTATGAGCAATTAAGGGAGAGTGGTACAAATCCGCCACCTCGGGCAATTCCGCCACCCCTCGTTTTTGATTGTTGCGTTGTGGGGAGACGAACGAGGGTCCGGTCCTCCGCTAGCGACAGACACGGGAAACAACTGGCAGTACCGCCAGTGATGTTGTCTGTAATATCAGTTTTTTTTTAATATGAGTGAATTTTCATCATTTTTTTTTATTTTACCAACATATACAACCCATGATATTGGGTTGAAGGTAAGTGTTTCTTATTTCTATTGAAGCATAAGTTGGTTCGTTATAGTTTCATGTATTTTCAATTAAAATTTCATTTGTTTTCATCAAGTCGTTTGGTAGCTGTAAGATTTCAACTACCGTAATGGCGTAGTGGGGTAATTCCGCCATGTTTGTGTGGGGCAATACCGCCATATGGCGGTTCTGACAGCAACACCCATGAAATCTGTTTTTGTGGAAAAAGAATATCAGAAGCAGTCAAAAGAAAAAAAGAAGGTAGGCCTAGAAGCTAAAATCAAAAAGGAGATGGACGATTGACCTGATAAAAGAAAAGATGTTCAAGGAACGATCAAATCTAAAGGCGGTGTTGTAAAGAAGATAAAGTTAGATATTAACTAGATGAAAACTGAAAGAAAGTTCATCTTAAATATTTTTCAATTGATTCGGAATTTAACGGAAATTAATGACTTTCTGCTTATAAAATGTCATACCTACTGATATGTTTTTGTATTTTTCCATAAAACGCGCATATATTATGTTGGATACCAATTCAACCTATCCATTACCCTATTCATCCCTATTGCTGAAAATATGTTAAATAGAGCATATGGCGGAATTGCCCCACCATGTGGGGGAATACCGCCACTTTGTGTATATTTATATTTTTTTAAATATTACCCTCAATAACGAAGGTACACCATATAGAAAAATATTATAAGGTAGAGAAATAACTAATTCAGATATACAAACGTTCAAAAACTGTTTTAAGCAAAATGTCAGGGATTGGCAGAGATTTTTCCCTTAGGGTGGCGCCATTACCCCACTCTCCCCTATATGTTGCACGCACACGTGTTAGTAAACCATCTGATCTATTTGTATTAGCAAAGGACAAATTAAAAAAAATATTGAGCATCGACTAGCGCTCAATTAAATTGAAATAATTATTTATAATTTAAAATAATATTACAAGCCATAATTAAAAATCAACCATTATATACCTCATTCATTAAACTAATGTTTATATTTCATCAGTTAAGAATTTCGTATATTATTTATTTATTATACACTATAGTTAGATATCAGGTGAATAAAGTGTAGAATCAAAAACCTATTTAATTATTTTTTTCATTCATACATTATTTATTTAAAATTCAAATTTAAACGTAATATTTTTTTAAAATATTAAAACAGCCACAGCAACGCGTGTTTGGGTCATCTAGTATCATTGTATAATTATACAATAACGCTATCACGGAAATTCCTTTGACGAATGCTAGTTACGCTAAGCTATATCTCTTAATCATAATTTATTCCCATTTGCGATGGCATTATTTTAATTATTTGTATACATATATTATATTATACACATGTTTATATTATTTTTATTTGTCTGTTCATATTGGGATTTAGTCCTAGAATAAAGTTTCTTTTCTACTCTATTCTATTTTGGTTGTTTGATTACTATTTAACAAAATATAGCTTGCTTGAAAAATAACTATAAAAAAAAAAACTTGATCTAATTTTCCATTTGAAATGAGGCTGTATGCTCTTATGAATTTTTCGTTGCTTGCGAGTTCAACTATTGCATCTTTAAATATTGTATTTCCAGTCACGTATCGGAAGCGCTGTTTATAATGCTACCACAGAATATCTTTTCTGTTTTCTACCTGAAATAAAAAATAACTTCTTAACTATTTAACGTTCGTTCTTACAGGTTTTCTCTTGCTATTTAAAAATATTTTTTATTAAAAATGATAATTGATTTATTGCAATTAATTCGGGAAAACCCAACGCATAATTTCAATCTCTCTAGAGATAGTTTCGAGCATACTGCTGAAGATCCCAATTTTTTTTTTGTTTCAAATCTCTTTATTCATCATTATTTACATTAATTTACTATATATACATTTCATTTATATACAAATATATATACATACAAAAATAGTACTTCATGTACCCGTAGGTATTATAAGTATTTACAGGGTATGAGACCGCTTAAGGCGTGTTCTCTTAAACCGGCACTAGGCCGCTGGCTCTATACAATTCAAAGTCGGCGAGAGACCGCTTTTCGGGTTTAGGAGATAGGTAGAAAGGAGAAAGGGGAAGAGGAAGGAAAAAAAGGAAGTGGGTGATTGGACTAGAGCGTCCAGACCCCTACCCTAGGCCAATGAGAGCACGTCGACCATAGGGGCACTGCCTTGCCACCTCCCTGGTCTGGGAGGGGGGACTATATCTTTAAATAATGAATTTTCACACGCCTTCAGCCTCTCAAAAAATTTGAGGTGCCTCCGGCTAATGTAATTAATAACCGTCGGAACTTTGAGTTCCTCGTGCAAAATATCGTTACGTGCCTTTTCAAGCGAAGTGCCTCTCACTATGCGCCTAAGAATAGAGGACTGGAATTGTTGAAGGGCTTTGAGGGTGGTTTTATACAGGTGTTTAAGTAGCGGCGCACCATGGAGCAGCGTGGGTCTAATGACAGATTTGTATATCTGACACTTAAGCCGCAGCGAGAGCTGCTGAGAGCAGAGCAGGTGGTAGAGCCTATGGGACTTATATCGGGCCAACTTCAGCCTCTGCCTAACGTGACTCGAGAGAGTGAAGTGCCTGTCTAGGGTAACGCCAAGGTAGAGCAAATTGTTCGATACGCGACGATCTTCGTCTTCAATAGTGAAGGTCGCCGGTAGGCGTTTCTTACCTTGCTGATATGACATCACGATGGCGTCCGTCTTGGACGGATTCACCCTGATGCCACTCAGCTTTAGATCATCAACAATTGGGACCGACGCCCTTTGTGCCTTTTTAAGGGCATGCCGGGCGTTGGCGCTGGAAGCGTATATCCCAATATCGTCCGCAAAGGCCGCTACTACCGCTCCTTCGTGCTTGGTTGAGACCACCGGTGCTGTGTATATCACGAACATCAGTGGCCCTAGCACAGACCCTTGAGGTACTCCACAAGAGGTGGTGCCAGAAGTCGAGTAACTGTCCCCGACTCGTACGACGAAAGATCTTCCACTAAGATAGCTTCGAATCAGTCGACATAGCGAGGCTGGGAAGCTAAACTCTTCCAGGCGTCGGAGTAGCAGGGGGTGAGACACACTGTCAAAGGCCTGAGTGCAATCTAAGGAGATAAAGGCCGTGGCTTTGTTCCTACCCATCTGCTCAATGGTGTGCGCTTGGAGCTTGGCTAGATGATGGTCACAGGAGACACCTTTAAGGAAACCGGTCTGTTCCGGTGGGATAATGTTTTCCTGACTACAGTGGTTCAGCATGTGATGGTGGACCAGCCTCTCGAATACTTTACTCATATGAGAGAGCAAGCTGATTGGCCGGTAGTGCTCGGGTAGGTTTCCGGGCTTCCCCGACTTGAGTATAGGTACCACGACGGCTAGTTTCCATGCTTCGGGGAAGTAGGAGATCCTCATGCAGGTGTTGAAGATGTTCAATAGGAAGGCTTTACCCTTTCTAGGGAGCATCCTCAACACCACATAGGGGATGTCATCCAGCCCCGATGATTTTTTACCTCTAAGGCGCCTTAGTACCGACTCAAGTTGGTTGAAGGTGGAGAACATGATTTTTTCATTAGGGCACGGAAGCGGCCCCTCGTGGATTGGTGGAGCATCTACCAGCCGAGCAGAATCACTCGCCTCATAAGCTTTTGCTAGGAGCTCAGCTTGTTCCCCAGGCGTCAGCAGGTCGCCTCCTGATGTTAAATGCACAGTCCTCCTTTTAGTAACGTGGCCCTTGACGAGTCGCCAGAACTGGCGGTGGTCGTCATGAGTCCTACGTACTTGCTCATGCCAGAGGGATGTTTTCCAGTCTCGCATGAGGCTGGCTATCTGCCGGGTCATCGCATTGATGGCCGGTTTTAGCCCATAGTCTCGGGAGCGATGGAAAATATTCCTCAGGTTGTTTCTTTGGCTGATGAGGGCTAGAATGTGCTTAGGAGGTTTCCTGAGGGCGTTGGGTCGTGGGCTGAAGTTGGGGATCGTTCGATTTGCTGAGGCCAGGATGGTGGTTGTGATGACTTCCACCGCCCTGTTCACCTCTGCCTCGGTATTGAGATGTTCGATCTTGGGTAGATCTTCCTCAATGCTAGCCCTGAAACCCTTCCAGTCGGCCTTGTTTAGGAGGTACTTACTCGCAGGCGGGGCTGCTGGGGTACCTCCGAAAGTATATACAATCGGCCGGTGATCTGACGGTCCGAATGGAAGCGCTATACAGCTCGTTACGGTGTGCAGATCCCTGGTTAGGAGGAGGTCTAGAGTTGAGGTATATCCGGGTCGGGACGCATGCCGAAAGGTGTGAACTCCGGTGTGGAAAACTTCCAGCCTAGTCTTGGTAATGTAGGTCCCCAGTGTGTTATTGTTTTTACACAGCCAGGCAGTGTGATTGGCATTAAAGTCTCCTAAGACTATATACCGGCTGACTGACTGGGCGTGCTGGAGCAGCAACCTCACGGCCGTATGAACAGCCCGCGGTCTCCTATAGACACAGCTGAACGTGAAGCGGGTCTTGAACCGCACGTCAACTGTGAGTATGTGAGTACCGGCGGTTGGACACACTGGGTTGGGAATCCTCCTGGAAGGTACATCGTTCCGGACTAGGATGGCGACGCTTTCCAGGGTCCCCGGAGCACAGGCCTCTCTATACATGATTTACCCCCTGAATCGTACTCTGGCAGAGGAGGACAGGAGAGTGTCAGTCAGCGCAACCATGGATGGTCGGTGCTGCTGTAGTAGGATTTCAACTTCGGCCAGCTTCGAGGGAAGGCCTCTGATGTTATAGTTGATGACGAGATGTTCAGACATGTCGCCTGGTATCCATCACCATAGATATCATTTGTGACATCATCTGCGTCATCATTTGCATCATCATATTGAGTTGCTCGAAGAGGCAGGAGAGGGTGATTTCTTGTCCCGATGCCGGCTGGGAGGGGAGGGTCCCTAGTGGTGGCTGAGGTGTGGGGAGGGGGAAGACAAGGGGGTGGGAGGTGGGAGAGGGGTGGGGGAGCGATCTCTTACCTGATTGGCTTGGCTGTTGTGTTGGTGTTCCTCGGGCGGTCTCGGTGTCGCTGGTCCCCGTGGCTGCTGGGCTGCTCGGCTGCTGTGCTGGGGATCCTCCGATGAGCTCTGAATAGGATGTCATCTTGGTTGCTAGGCGGCTCGGCTTCCTTCCTGCTGGAGCTGGGGTGGCTGCTACGAGGACTTCCTTCTTCTTCGCCTTGGACCTCAGGAGTTCCTGTCTCTTAGGGCATTCCTTGGAGTAGGCCGGGTGAGGGCCTTTACAGTTTTGGCAGATGGCGGTCTTCTTGCCTCTGTTTGTGCACTCGTTGAATAGGTGGTGCTCACCACACCATGCACAATGACATGTACGGCCGCAGTATTGTCTGGTGTGACCGTATTCTTGGCACTGGTAGCATTGTACCGGGCCGCGCTCTTCTTTGAAGACGGTCGCGTTAAATTTGACACGACCGGCATACTTCAGTTTCTTGAGGTCCTCGAGCTTCACAGTGTGATCTGTGATCACTAATATTCCCTCGGTGGGGAGGAGCTGGCCTGAGGGGTCCTTGCGTTTCAGCTGTTTAGCTGACTTGAACCCGTTGATGCCGTTTTGCAGGTCCAGGACGATGGGATCCATATCGACGTCGGTGTCGTAGCCGTAGAGGACGAATTTCTTCGACCTCTTTGTGCCCCTAGGTGCGTAGGTGTGGTACTGGGTGGCGGGGTCCGTGTTGAGAAGGTCCCTGATGGCGTTATGGTCTGTGTAGTTGAAGAGATACACCCTCAGCTCCGATTCTGAGGAGTTGGTCACATAGTTAGATATCTTCAGATGGTCCATCCTTTGGGTGAGTTCCCGCTGCGAGATCGGAGGCCTGATGACTATTGGTGGAGGGAGCCTCGTCTTGGCCGGTGCAGAAGTAGACGCTGGTGCGCTAGGTTCCGTTGTTTTGTTTGCTAATGGAGCATACTTGTTGGAGACAGCGGTGGGTGTAGACCCCTTATAAGCAGGTGGTCTGGCACTAAACTTCTTCGGGACCTGCTGGAAATCATCCCAATTAATATGTTTTCCTCTCTTTATATTTGCCTCTACACATGTCAAATATAAACAATTTACAATCAGTAGATTGGTTCTCAGTGAAATAGAACAATATACGAGAGGCGTGAAAAACAACAGCCAGCGTTACCTCTACCTTGGTTTGATGTAATATTCTTACGATAACAGATCCCTCATCCACGTTCTTTTAGTCTCCTCCGAGTGTTCTCAGGCATGATACTAGAGGCCATTTGTTCTATCAATGGGTTACGCGTTTTTCTTCAAAGCGTTTGTAGTATGCTTGTATGTGTGCGTCAACCGTTGGTATTTTTAAGCCAGTATGCAGAGTTTTGTTATTGACATACCATGGTGGTTTTGTTACAAGTCGATTTTAAATAAAAACAAGTATTTTTTGTTTAAATGTTTGTAATCGTTTTCATCGAGACTATTTTCTGATGCCGTAAATTTGTAATGCTTATGTCCAAACTGGTTTTAGTAAGTGTTCGTAATCATGATTAATAATTTTAAAATGTAATTATGATCGAAGCTTAGTTTAATGTGTACATTATTTTGTATATTATGTTCTAATAAACAATGATTTGGGCTGATTTTTGTGGAAAAAAAAATCATATTTTAGAGTAATTTTCGATTTCATAAATATTATTTCCCCAATTATTGGATAGCAACAAAATGTGTAGAGAATCGAGCTCTTCACTTTTTTATCTGGTAATTTTATAGTAACCTTCACAGTATTTGAAATATAACGTTTCCAAATAAATAAATAACTCAGTTAATGAGCAGATTGTTCTTTTCCACTTCCCCTAACGGAAACCCGACGTTGGAATATGGAAAAATAACGTACCAGTCATTACGGAAAGGTTAATGGACACAATATTTTTTTTGGTGTTCGAGTTAATCGTTACGTTTATTTTGCGGGAAGAGCAGGAGCTTAGATGTTTTATTTATGGTTTAAAATATAGACATTTTTTGGTGTAGACAACGTATTATTTAAGAATAGGATAACAGAGAGAGACTACAAATATTTTTTTAAAAATTGATATTTAAAAATAAATAAAATAAAAATAATAAAGGTTCTGTAATAAAATAAAAATTGTGCTTTCTAAATGCTAAACGATATAATTTAAAAATTATCTATCCATTTTTTTATATCCTTTATTTTCCAGATCCGCTATTCCTAGTCTTACATGTTTTTTTTAAATAATGAATTTTAAACTTTAACAAAAGGTAAAAGTGTGGGTTTCGTCTCATGCAAGAGACCCTCCTAACTGTACATTATTTGCAAGAGAAGTTATAAATATATTATAGTTTTTTTCATAGAACATAATTATAATGGAATAACAAACAGAACTATAGTACTATAAAACGGAAATCTATCCATTGAATTCAAAGATAACTTTCTTTTGTCGTCGACATTTTTAGATTCGATCTCTCTTTTGTTTTTATTTTTACATGTTTTTTTTATGTTTTACATTTTTATTTGGACATGATTAAATGCATGTATTGTTAGGGAGAAAACGACGATTAAGAGCCCTATTTTATAAATGTTGGGATGACACAGCAATATATTATCAATAACCAAATCCTAGCTATCATGTGGGTGCATTTTTAAAACATGTTAAATAATTTTTAGATTATTGACAGATAAAAATTAATTAATTTTAATTTTACCAGATAAATATTTAAATTATACAAATACCTAAATCCGCTTACTTTCGTTTCCAATTCCTAAAAGCTAAGTGATACAGGTTTGATGGAATCTATAACTGGATTTAGAAGAGGAAGAAAAACTTCGAGAAGTTATATCTGCAAAAGCGCCCTCTAGCTTCCCTTTCCGCTTATATTCCAAAAAAGGAATAAATTCTAGAAGAAAAGAGTTTTATTTACTTTATAAATAAAGTGTGCAAATATAAATAACCATTTTACCGCAATTCATAACGCTTGTAGTTAATTAATTTGTTTTCGGTTGGCTCTATATACCTGATAGATCTTTTACCGCTCATTGTGGTCTTCTTAAAGCAGTAGTATTTCCGATGCTCATGAGCGTCACACAACCACACTTTTCTGTGAACGATGATTTCTATGGCTCCTAGATACGTGATACCATTGCTTCTAGCTTCATAACCTTAACAATACCTTTAGGGTTGATTCATCAGCGTCTTTCCCAACTATCAATACTCAGATTCTGCGAAAGTAACAAATTGGTCTAAATCCTATAGCTAAAAATTATGGCTTTTTAAGTTCATCAGGCCTTCAAATACCCTATATTTATTTTCGCTTAGTAGACCGTCCCTGGACCAAAAGTACAGCCGCCGACTATTGGTATAGTTGTTTTAGAGTTGATTCATGGCTATTAGATCTCTAGGAGAACGTTATTTTAGACTATTCATATTGCACAAAATCGGGATATTATTCTTAATTATAAAAGTTATAGTTGAAATTTAAATGAATATTATTCTGAAACTTGCAGTATTTAAAATAATCCGAATAAATCTTGCTATTTTTTGCATGTTTGTAATTTTCGATTGGTTGATTTTTCTTCTGATGATGTTTATATGATTTCCTTCACATGTTTATATTATAGTATTATAATATAAAAAAGTAAGATATTAGGAATATAGAATAGATTACATTAAAAATGATTTTATATTGTACACTTTCCTATGTCTTAGTTATTTGTTGAACCTCTTGGAATAAAATCGCTGTCTCTGTTTGAGTATGTTTGGACCGTTGATGTGAGATGTGCTGTTCTTTATCTTCTTCGATATGATTTTTATTTTGGTGAGTGTCCTTGCCTGAACTGGCAAACCATTGACTGGTTAGTCTTTTCCAGAGTTGATTTTTGCAGTTGCATTCTAATTAATACTTTATTTATCTAAAATTAGTTTTTGCCAATTTTTATTTATTATTGAGTTAGGTATTTCCTAAATTTTGATACCGAAAATTGTGGTTTCAGAGGCAATCAGAAAATACCATATACTTAGTTTTATAAAGTTATTATTCTATTCTGATTACGTATCATGTTAAACTGTAATTATTAGTATCAATTTAAATATTCCATACTTAGTTCCATGCTTAGTCAAAGTTAGGTGTCTATTCATAATAAAAGTTAATGTAATGGCCACATTCCTTAGTTTCAATTCGGGATGATAAATCAAGCTTTGTTCTAAAACTTTTCCAATCTTCCGGGCCCATAGTGTCACATCGTGGTAGTCACTCCAGTCCTTTGACTACTCAAATATCTTGCGAGTTTTACGAGGCAAATTTTTGGGATAAAGTTTATTCACGATGAGTAATAATGCATAATGATCCCAGTGCTTTTAGAAACGGTAATTTGTTGTTTTATATAATAAACGGAATATTTTTTATAATATGCGAATTAATACAAATAAAAAAAAAATTCATAAACTATAGATGAAGAAATAAACCTCCATATTCTTTACAAGGTACGAGGTTCAATAATCAATCACCGTTTTGCGACAAAATGTTATTAGGAATAAGATCCTAATCCCCAACTTACTGGATAGAAGGGCCATATTCTCAAAGAAGCTAATGACCTTAAACGTTCAAATATGAATTACTGCATCATTTAAAGAAGGCTAATAGCCATATGCAAATCCCAGGTCAAATAACAACAGAAAATGACAGAAGAAAATAGTCCGCAAACAACTCAGCTCTCAGCCAGGAAACACAACAGCTGGGATATGTTACCAATGGATTTGCCATTGAATATGTAAATAAATAATTACTGTGAAATAATGAACTAAAAACATAAGAATAAATTTATGAATGTGTTCGTAATAAGTATAGAAAATAAATGAAATAAAGTGATTGAGGCAGAGGAAAATCACTTGCACACTAACATCTTTATTCCACCAATATGTTTGTAACCTTCACCACACTCCCGTCACACTGCCTTTAGCAGAAACTCTATTTTCATTGGGAACAGCTGTCCTAACAGCTCTTGATTCGGGAGGTCATATATGGGCACATCTAGCCTCTACACAGTGTCTATAATAATAGAATTCTTCTATCAAGTCAGTTGGCCTGGCGAATGAACTTATTCCTGTATAGATACATTTGGCCTCCAAACGGTTTATGATTATTGAACCCCTTTCAAGGAATATTGAGGTTTACTTTTTGGTATTTTTTTACTGAATTTATTTTTTAAATTGAATTAATCGGTATACTATAAAAATATTTATTTTATTTTAGAACGTATAACGTATATTACCGTTACTAAAAGCATTATGATTTGTTATTGTATTTATTAAATTATTTTTAACAAAATAAATTTTATATTAATACTAACTGCCCGCCCCCCACTGCTTCGCTCACGAATATTTTATTTACGGCATTTAATTTTTTAATTTCTACACGATTATGGTAAACAATAAAGTATATAATTGTTTGCTTAATATAGATAATTATTTTGTAAGTTGTCTCTACGAGTTGAGTCACAAGTTTTATCAGTTCATTCGTTTTCCTTTTAGTATTTTCCAAAAATATAAGTTTTCATGAGCTTTGGCAAGGGAAACAAAATGTAATTATGGGAAATTTGAATACTTCGGTAATCATTTTATCAAGAAATGAACGTTTCAACAAATATACATAATCTTCATGTTTTTATTTTGAAGAGAAAAGATTTGTCCTGGCCGAGATTCGAACCCGGGTACCCAGCATCTCTAGCGCAGCACTCTTCCATGGTTCGTAACCAGTTCAGACAAATCCATTCTCTTCACCGATCTCACATCCCCAGCACTCGCAATTTTTGCGATTTACATAAGGGGGAAGAATGTTCATTGAACATTACTTTAATTTCATATCTATAATTTTTATTTTTATTTTATTGTGATTATTTAGAGATTTTCATATTTTTATTTTGAGTATTTACTATGTTGTACTATGTTGAGTATTTTTTTGTCTTGCATTTCAACCGTAAATGATCCAGTAGGAGAGGAGACACAAGGCCTCGCGTAGTACCAACTGAAAAATCAAGTAATTGTTTGATACATTAAAGAGGGATTTATATTGAACATTGCCTGCGAATCACCTGGTCTAATAAAACGAATAAATAATTGAATTGTAAAATACAGAAGAGCGCAGTTGAATCGTTTAAATATTAACATCTTGCCGCCTTATCGTGGGACCTCACGCTGTATAATAATAAAATTTGAAATCTCCTCCATCTCCGCACTCCCATCTTACGCAGATCCTCTTCCACATCTTCCATCCACCTCAATCGGGGTCTCCGTTTTCTCAATCGGGGTCCACGTTTTCTCCTTCCTCCCGGAATATCGCACACCATTTTTCGAGGAAGTCTCTTCGGATCCATGCGTTCAACATGACCCAACCAGCCAAGCCTTCTCTTTCTAATGACCGTGACTAAGTCTGGCTCCGCTAGCAATTCCATCAGTTCTAACATTGCTTCTCATTCTGAATTGCTCGCCATCCTTAATAGGGCCATATATTGTTCTTAATATTCTTCTTTCCCAAATTCTGAGGGAATCTTTGGCTGCTTTTGTTAGGACCCATGTCTCGCTGCAAATGTCACAATGGGGCGTATGACTGTCTTGTAAATTAATATTTTACTTTTCCGGGATAGATTCCTAAATTTCAAGACCTCCCGTAGAGCATAAAAACACTTGTTGCCCGCTGTAATTCTTGCCTTGACTTCCATTGTCATGTCGTTGTTTCTTGACAACATCCCTCCCAGGTAACTGAAGGACTCGCATCCAGGGAATTCCCGGTCACCGATCTTTACTGGTCCATTCCTATATGACCCGCTTCTCGTCGTTATCATGTATTTTGTTTTGGCATTGTTTACAACGAGGCCAAGTCTCCCCTGAAATTCTTGCAATCCCCCCAATAAAGCTGACATTGTTCTGGCCGATATAAGCACATCGTCGGCATATGCTAGATAACAGTCAATCTATTGTAAATTGTGCCATTTGGGCTCGTCTTTATACATCTGATTGCTACTTCCAGAATCAGGTTGAATATCACAGGCTAGAGAGGATCTCCTTGTCTTAGTCCCTTATTTACCTTGAATTCTTCTGAAAACTTTCCCTGGATATCTTTCAGAGTCATTCTTACGTGCCTAATTAATTTTGACGGCAGTCCCAGATTCTTCCGTCCTTTGTACATTTCATTCCTCTCCACACTATCATTCTGTAGGCCTACTTATCCGTATTGCCAGTAACTTCCTTACTACTCAACGGAGACCTACAGTAGTATCTCTCGAAAATGTGCGAAATAATACTTCCTTTTATATATATATATATTTTTTTTTTATTTATGGTTCTTTTTTAATTATTTAATTTTTTTTTTAATTTTGAAGAGAAAAGATTATGTCTTGCCCGGGATTCGAACCCGGGTCGCCCACGTTTCTAGCGCTGAGCTACCAAGGCACGCATTCCAGCTAGACAAATCCTTTCTCTTCACTGATCCTATATCCCTATATATAGATAGGGATTTGTTATATATTTGCTCCTGTATATAACAATGATATCCTGTTCTGATATCAATTCTAGATCTAATTCTAATTTCATATAGATCAAGTTATGTTACAACCCATACTCACAAAAACACGTACACTCGCTTACGCACACACTCACATAGACACATAAGTGCACTAAGAATATTCAACATAACAATCTATTTTTAAAAAAATCTTTCTTATGGGTATTTATTGGTAATAACTTTGTTACAGTAACATAAGGCGTCAGTACATTTGTTATGGTTTGAAAAAAATCAAGAAACAATTTGTTTGTACTATTTAAAAATTAAAATACCATTACAATTTTAATGGAATGTTATACATTTGAAAATTTCGGAAAAATTTCAGGTTCAAGACTGGGCTATAACAATGAGTGATAAGCTGTTGAATTCTTGAATAGGCTTGCGAAAAATGTGAAAAAGTAAATTTTTGTTTATTTGGAACTATCCACTTTTGATCGTGAACGCCTCAGATGACTGACAGTCGTGAATATAACAATTACATTTAGTTTCGTGAAGCTTTTGAGCTCTTATTCTTAAAGTAAAGGAAGTGGAATAATGTTGCCTATATGAGAGGAAAATAGTTGACTAGATGATACAATGGAGAATGGAGATAGATGGGGGGGTGCAGTTAAAAGTTTTTTCTAAATCCTTTATATCTCACCTTTTTATATTTTAATCTTTTCATTTTGTTTTTGTTCATTCTGTTTACCATCTCATTTTTCTTTCCCTTTATATTATGTTTACATTATTATACTTTCTGTATATTTATTCTGTATTTTATATACGTTATCTTTAATTATTATATCTGTCACTATTTAAATTATCTACATTACATGTTACTATATTCTTGTTACTGTAACGTTTTTTTATATATTTTTTGTTCTGTTTGTTTCTCTCTCGCAGCTCTGAAGATGGCCTACATGGTAGGTCGAAACGTCGGCACACATTAAATATAAGTCTCGTACTTATTTGGTGTTGTTTTTTTGACTGCACCCCCCAACTATCTCCATTCTCCAATGTTGCCTATAATTTTTCTATTTTTTTTTCAAAGAATAATATTTACCCTCCTTCCTGAATTTACCAACTGAATAAGTCTTCTTTCATGGCCTTAAAATTAATTCAATATTTCAGTACGAATTCATTTAAATAGTTAATTTTTTAACTCTTTCTAAAAGCTTAAAACAAGGATAATGCTTCCAGTTCAGCTTAGCCCAATCTATAAAGAAATTTATTATCTTTAGGTTATGTAGAATGCATATATCTTCAACATTTTCGTGTATTGTTAATATATATATATATATATATATATATATATATATATATATATATATATATATATATATATATATATAATAGAATCGAATAGAAAACAAACTTTATTTTAGGATCAAGTCCCGTTAGAATAACGATCATAAACAAAAAAATAAACATAATATGCATCTGGCCAGAAGGCTACATAATAATACGAATAATGAAGTAATTAAAAGTGACAAAAACATAATACAAATAAAAATAGAAATGAAATAAATAAAAAAGTACGAGACGACAGAATTATAACTAATTGTCGAAAAATATATATATATATATATATATATATATATATATATATATATATATATATATATATATATATATATATATGTGTGGATTCAGGTATTTTATTCGAATTCGGCAACAGACAACCTATCAGTCGATAAGTAAAAGTCGATTGCGGTGCAGGACTGAGGTATTACTGGAATTAATATCTCATTAGCTAGACTAATCTCTCTCATCACTCAACTCGCCTGCCATCTGTGTTCTGGCCAAAGTGGACCAAGCGATTGATCACCTTTTTCGCGGATTTACACATCAACCGTCATTTCCATCTGACATCATGTCAACCATTACTGTGGTCCTTATTCGGATTGCCGCAAATACGATTTCGTATTCGTGTGAGTTGTAAAAATAAAAGAGGTGAAAAGCCAACAGAGGTAGAATTGATTTTTTCTCAGATATTTGGCAGAGTTAATTAATATGTTGTATAGTTAGAGCACGTAATTAGTTTTTCAGAAGATGTCAGTTCAATTTTGATGATATATACTATAATACAAGAATGAATAAATGAAGAATAAATTAATCAAAAACAAACAAAACGAAATGGAACCAAAACGAAGCATTTAAAGTTCGACTTTTGCGTTCCCTGTATATTTTTTTAGGGATGCAGGATATAATAGGTGCCTTTGAATGAACGCTCTTTCCGCAGTAACTGATAGACTTGTTAATAAAGGTAGGCGTTTCGTTTCAAAGACTGAGACAGGAATGGAATTGGTGAGGGTCAAAGACCAAATGAGGAAATGCTGTGTGTAGTTGGACCTGAATATCAAGAAACCTGGAGGATAGCGGTGAACTTAAAATGTATAATCAAAAGTGGAATCGCGTTATTTCGTAGAAGGAAAATGCCGGAAAACAATCGATACTATTCTCCGTGACCTCAAAGGCAAATCAACAAAGCATTATTTTTTAGTTTGGCATCTTGATCAAAAGAGGCAACATTGAACGAACGAAAAGTCACGAAAGAGAATAAGAATATTATTTAAGGCCATGTCTCCTAATTGTTTTGCCCAGCCTCTTCTCTCTATGATATCTTCCTTCTTTCATTTGTAGTATTCCATAATTATTTGCATTCATCTTATTCCATGCTCTGTTTTCGGACTTTTTATATTGATATCTAAAATACATTCCTCTCTATCAAGGCTAATTGCCATCAGAAACTAACAATTGCAAAATATTCCAATCATTAGGATTCGATACAAGGTAACCATTTACTTCTTATTTCTTAGAGCTATTATCTTAATAATATGGTATTTTACTGTAAGTACCTATTTTATCCCTTCCAATTTATAATCAGTGCTAGTTAGATGGAGGCAAAAAGAAGCATTTATATTCCGATTTATTGCGTTCCCTATATAATGATTTAAGGATGCAGGAGATAATAGGTCCCTTAGAAGTACGCTCTTTCCCGATTATCTGAAATGGTATGGAATTGCACGAAGGTAACCTCCAAAACCATGGGTATTTTTTCATGTTCCGGGACCGAGTTTTCCTATGCATGCTATTACTCAAAAGGTAATAATCTTAGAATATGTTTTAAGTACTTCAGGTAAGTTAAAATAGTTAACACAACTTTATAAATTAAAAAGTAAAATTCACATAGTTGTCTAATTTCTTTTTTTGAATGGAGTTACCTGTGGTATAGTGGTTGGCGAAACAACCTACTCTGACCCTGATTGGCATTAAGGTGGACCTAGATTTTTTTAAAGGGAGCAAACAATCTTTGGTTATGCCGTAGTTCGAAAGTGGCATAAAATATGGGTCCCGAGCCTGTGAAATGTCCAGTAGTCATTAAAGATCCCTATCCTAATTGAACTTACTTACTGATGGACCGTACGGTCCAAAATGATCTGGGCATCCTCAAGGACCTTAAGCCAGTCTTTCCTGTCCCTTGCTCGTTCTCTCGATCTCCTTACTCCAAGGAACTTGAAGTCTTCCTCAACATCGTTCAACCATCTCATCCTAGACCTTCCTCTGAGTCGTTACCCTCCAATGTTTCCGTGATACCAGTTCTGGTTTTCCATATATTGTGCAGAGCTCACGATTCTTCCTTGATCGCCACGTACCGTTCTCTCTTATTGGCCCATATATCTTCCTGACTATTTTCCTTTCCCAGACATTCAGTTTCCTTTTACTTTTGTCTGTGAACACCCAGGATTCACTGCCACATGTAACTATAGGTATCAGGATAGTCTTATAAATAGATATTTTAGCTTGTATACACAGAACTTCAAAGTTTTTTGCTGGGCATGGAGGCACTTGTTACCTACAGAAAGCCTCGCATCCACTTCTATCATTCTGTTGTCATCTGTAATGACAGATACAAGGTACTTAAAATTACCTGTCGTTTCGAAAGTGCATTCGCCGATCTGCAACTTATAGCGTTCCATTTGCCTGGCTCTTGGTTGTTTTCCTAATAGAACTTGGATAGACCAAATATTGAGTTCCCACTGTGGCATCGTCTGATTTGCAATTGCAACATAAAGTGACGTTAAACGAAACAAATAAACTTTTATTAATTGTTAAAAGAAAAAATATACTATCACTTATAAAAGGCGCTACAACCCGGTGACGAGTCCTGGCCTGCTACACCAGCTTCTTCCAGTCTTCTTTGCATTTTGCAGCCGTCCTCCAGCTCCTGACCCCCCAGATATCCCTAGCGTCCACACAATCCTAATCTCAGCTTTGGTCTCCCTCTTCTACCCCTCGTGCAGTAGAATATACTATTATATTATAAAAATAGTATATTTATAGTATATAATATGTAGTTCCCAGACCTGGGAGGTGGCAAGGCAGTGTCTCCTTGGTCGACACGCTCTCATTGGCCTAAGGATGGGGTGAGGACTCCCTTGTTCTAACCTTTCTTCCTTTCTTCTTTCCTCTCCCCCCTTTCTTCTTCCTTTCACCTAATCCCGTAAAACGGTCTCTCTCTGCTTTGCATGTATAAAATCAGCGGCCTTGTGCCGGTTAAGAAACCCGCCTTCAGCGAAATCATACCGTGTATTTACTTAAAATACATTCGGGTAGAAAAAGTATATAATTATTTCCTGTGTATATATATGCTATCTATTTATTTATTGTGTATATATATATATATATATATATATATATATATATATATATATATATTGTAAATATTTTTTTAATTTGAATAAATAGAGATTTGAAAAAAATAATAATATGTATAGTTTATAATAGGATATTTATATTTATAGTATAGTAGGGTCATTAAAAAAACGGCAGGCGGAGGCGGCCTGTGAGTATACAGTTAATCTTGAAAAGACCGACTGTATTATTTTCTCTTTCCAGAGGAATAAGCGCCCTCTACCTAAAACGCATACAGCAGTGGGCACAGAAAACGAAAGGGTAACGTATCTCGGTGTTACCCTCGATCGGCACTTAATGTTATCCCAACATTGTAGCAAAAAGATCAAGGCGGTTAGAACCAAATCTTTCAGACTTAATCCCCTTTTAACCTCACCTAACTTATCACTCAGCCTCAAACTAATGATCTATAAGGCAGTTATTAGACCGGCACTTCTTTATGGGGCTCAAAAAGGCTCCAACAACTCCAAAACCGTATTCTGAGGCGTATAGTAAGGCATACCTCCCTACAAAGGGCGAAATCAGACATTATACACGAGACCCTCGGACTCCCGGCCGTTACGGACTTTATCCCACGGAGGCACATCAAATTCTTTAATAGCCTCCAACATTGCACGAACCCACTATTCAAGACACTTACACCGAAAGGCCGATCTCAGCGCTGGCAAACACATGTACAGAAACTCAACATGGACTGAGTAAACTAATAACTCCAATCAAAAAGACCTAGTGAGCCCCATCACTAGATCCCCACTCCTACCATCTAATTAATCTCAAGAAAATCTTATTCACATTCCTCGCTTAAAATGCATCTGGTGCAGTAAAAGAGATTATTCCATGTAAACGTATTGTTATTTTCAACAAACTAATAAAAGCCTAGGGGCTAGAATTTTTTTTAAATTACTTTCCACCTAATACGGTAACCATAGTGAATCTCTTTTTTAAGTATTTCTTTTTTAATTAAAAAAAAACTGCCTGAGCAACACAAACTTTAAATGATTCGTTTATTGCCACTGAATATTACATTTTCAGATTTTATGATGTATAAATAAAGAATTTAAATAAACTATTGTGATAGTGGTTTCTTTTGCTGGTCTTGGTGTGATGGGGAAACAAAAGACTTTTAGTTGGTAGACCTTAATCAGGAATGAAAATATGAGAAGCCTAGACTAGAATAGAAAGAACGCAAATTAAAAAGAAATGTAGAATAATATATAAAAAAAAAATGGCTTTCATCCCTCTGCTTTATTCTAAAATTAATCACCGCCTTTGCATTTTTTCCCATTACTCATTGCTAGTTCTTATCATTCCCCTTTGTGTATACGAAAATTGTTCGCTACATTAGCGATCTTGCTCTAAAGCACTCGTGAAAGAGATGAGAAGTTAATATTTTTTAAAGGAGTTCCTAAATATCTCACGGAATCCTGCGAACTTACTTTTCAGCTTCAACAACTATATCCAACTAAATGCATCGCGTGCAATTTTGCTTGGTTAAATAGTTAAGAAACGTTAAATAATAACTCATTGTTACATTTTCGGCCTCTATAAGCTGTTCTGAGTTATTTATTTATTACCTGTAATCCAAAGCTGGTGTTCGCTGATTGAAATCGTTATTACTACTCTAATTTATATTAGCAGAAATTAATACTTATATATTCTTTCTTGAATATAAGTTTCATTCGAGTGTCATACTATAAAATAGGGCAATGGAAACTTAAAATATGAACCGTCTTTGAGAAGACGGTCGTAAAAAAAAACATTCATCATGAATAGAAGCCAAAGCAATTTTCAATTCAAACGTAATGAACACCAGAGCCGAAAAAATTAGGAAATACTAAGAACTGTCTATTGAGTTAAAATCACTTTATCATTTGGAGAAAGTGCTCATAACTCCTTTTCCTCGAATGGCCTGATATTGAAATATACGAGGGAGAATACAGAAGACCTTGGCCCCCGTTTACAAAAATTAAAATTGGCTCAAAAGGCAGTTCTGCTGGAAACCTGCAGGATTGTTAGAAAATTCTAAAATCAGTAAAACATTTACACTTTCCTTGAATTTTGAATACAGGGATGTGATTCGTCGACAGAGAAATCTGTGAGAAAAATAAAAAATTATAATAATAAATTCTTTATTTATTCTGGGACAAGTCCCTTTAGAATAACAATACAGGTTTCCATATTACTATGTCTTAGAGTATATCAATACAGGGTAGTATCATGTCTTATTAAATGAGAAAGGATTAATGAGAAAAAAACTTTGTTACATTGTTAATTCCATTTACATTTATTACACAGACCAAAATAATAATTAAATTCATAAAAGTTATAATAAAATTACTCAAATTACTATTAGCTAATTAACATATGATTAATTAATTAATTTTTATTAGTTTATAATTATTATTTAATCTTTACTTATTATTTTATTTGTATATTTTTTTTATTTTATTACTTTCATTATTTTATTTATTATTACTCTGTTACATAGTTTAGTTATTGGTAACTAATTTATTTTAAATACTTATATATTAATTTATTTCTTTGTATGGATATTATATATAAATTACTTTTAATAATTAATTTAAAAATAAACAGTTGATTAATTAATTAAAATTGATAATTAATTCAATTTAATAATATGAGAAGTATCGGTAGGAATTGGTTTACGTTTATTTTTATAACAGTTTTTTTTTTTAATGTTACAGAAGAATTGGTTGACTGTAACTTCTAATCTAAGGAAGAAATAGTTGGGGGTGCAGTAAATAAAAACACCTTAATAAGTGTAACTTATTTATTGTGTGCCGACGTTTCAGGGCAAATATACCAAGCGGTGGCGAAGACGATCAACTGCCAAAAAAAAGTTGTTTTTTTTTATTTGTAACCATTTTAACATACTTATAATGCTTAAAAATACTCTGAAATATACACACACATATTCTATGTACATATTAACACATCTCGCGCCAAGCTCCAAAATCGCGATTTACTCATTCGGACCAAAATATATATTTTTTTTTATAACATTCTGTTTATGTCCATTTATTGTATACTTGAAAACAGAAAGTGAAAATTTTCACTTTTTCCATGATTTTTCATCAATTTTCCGTGTGATCACCGGTGCACATTTACCTTTTTTTTTCCTTTCTTTATTGCTCTAGAGGAATAAATTCAGCTATAATTTTTTTCCTAATACATAAATTTATAAAATAAAAAAAATGGATTTGAATGTTATCATTGTTTTTGTATGGTAAAAAAATGTTTATTTTAATATAGAAAGAGCAAAAATACTGTTACAAAAACTATCCACCTGCTCTCACTGAACCAAATAGACCTCTATTTTGTCCGCGCCTGACGCATTATGGGCATGCAAACTGCTCAGGCCAAGCACAATTTCACGTTCTCCTGGGGCCACAGTTTGATTTCAGGTATATAAACCCAATGTAAATCGTGTGCACTGTGCCACATTCACATTTAAAGACATTAAGGTTGCGTGTGGATATGTGAACACGCGGCCCAAACGAGTACTCAGGTCGTGCGCACCGGTGCGCAAATGTGTAACATACATGCAATGCCAAAAAGTGCCCTCAAATATATATTGGATTGGATGATGTTAGCTCTAAAATTTCAAAATTGTCTTTTTCGCTATTTTATTCAAGAAATTTTGTCCAACTTACTTTGCTGCCTTATTATTATAATTTGTGTCCCGTTGTTGAGCTATAAGCTCTAGGTTGTGGCTCTATGCTAAACCACTATAAATTGTGATACGTAAATTTTTTAATATTGAAGAGCAAAAGTTCAATAGAGACTTAAAATGCATTTTAAGTCATCAGAGGAAAAATTCCACAATTTTGATTGTTCGGACACGTATTTTTTTCCTGTTTTAGTTTAGAGACCTAACACTTTTTTTTTAATTTTTCACTAATGTCTTAACGCCATTTTTTTTTAATTCCGAGGTTATCCGCCTCTAATACTAAACAACATATAAATACACATATTATACGTGTATGCTGAAACATTTTATGTATACTTTAATTGAAACGTGATCACCAACCCAATTACACCCTGAGAGAAGAAGTAACCTGATCCAAATGAAGAGAGAAAACAAATCTAGCGCTCTCCGCCAACCTTTAGTGTCCCAATTTATTATCTCTTCTCACGAAGGCTGTCTACTAATGAATAAAAATCGCGTTTCACAATTAGTGTGAAGTCAGTGAGTCATTAGTGGAGTCAGTCTTCCAATAAGAGATCAAAGCCATTAATTATCATCAAAATTTAACCTAATCAGAAGATAACCTGAAAGGATTTTGACAGGTATAAACAATCATCAATCGCATATTGGGGTCATTTTCAAAAAAAAAAAAAAAATCCTTATATTTCTGTTACAGTAACTAACGTTATTTTGTTTTGTGAATTTTGTGAAAATTTCTAAATGCCGACGCAAATTTTGGCCTACACAGATGTCGACATCATAGTTCATTAAAGTAAATTCTTTAAAATGTATTCTGGAATGTACTACATCTGGTCAGAGCTGCTGAGGGCGTGGGATTGGTATTTAATCAGGCCAAAACTAAATACATGCATCCAGGAGAATCGATGGAGTTGACAGGTTTCATTATGTTAGGGGGCCTAGATATTGAAAGAGTAAACTCCTTCACCTACTTAGGCTCCGCCGTCAAGAACAATGATGATGTTTCGATACAAATTAAGAAGAGAGTGGCTCAGGCGAATAAATGCTTTTCCGGTATAAACCGATATACAAAAAGCAAACCTTTTACGTGGAATATTCGTGGAGTTTTCTACATAACTCTTATTCGGCCTGTCCTTCTATAAATCAGAAGCCGAAATCATAAAGGATGATTTTATGACGAATGTATGAACATATTAAAGAGGAGTAAACATGGAGAAGACGTAACTATGCGAAGCTGACAAGTCTATTCCAGGCCTCGAACGTGGACAAAGCTTGGTAGGTTGCGCGGGGCTGGTCATGTAGAAGAATAATTGAAGAAAAAGTTCAGGGCACAAGCAGAGTAGAGCGACCAGTAGAGCAGAGCACAATCAGTGATGGCTGGATGGAATCAGTGAGAACTCTAGGAGCCTGCTGAATGTTCGGAACTGGAAGGCTACTGCACTGGACAGAGACTGGCGGATGCGTATCAAGAAGGCCAAGACTCATCAACGGGCTAAAGAGCGGATGTGACCGAGAATAAAAAAACATTTCACGTTTATAAAGAATAGTCCATGGGCACTACTGAAGGCACCTATTCACTTAAAAATAATAATGGTGGTGGATCACTTCACTGACTTGTTGAGGCCTAGTACATGTTTCTCCGTTTCAATGAATCAGTGTTACCACTGGATTAAAAACTAAGGGATTGTAATTATTTAGGAAAATCTGTGATCAAATGTTTTTATAAGTAAGATAAGACCTTTTCAAATACTACATGGTATATTCCTATGAGGATAGAAAATTCAAAAGGTATTCATTAATAAACTACTTAAATATTGCAATTAACTGTGGGGCAGTAACTAACGTGATTAATTATGACATTAGCCCAAAGCAGCTGAGAGCAACCTGAGCACATAATATCTATGCCTCAAATATGTAGTTTATTAACGGAGAAATGAAGAATTGAGGGGCAGTGAAAGTGATTTTTTTCACTCCCTCAGCAGCTCTGGCCAGATTAATGAATGCATTTTCCAGTCCATCAAAAGACGTTCCTAAGATGACGACATAATCTGCGTAGGCCAAAATTTACGTCTACTTATAGGTAATTTCTCTCTCACATTATTACCATAAAAATCAGCAGCAAATGGGATATTAAATTCATAATGATTACTATTTTAAGACCAAATAGATCTTGAAATATTTATATGACTATTATGTGATAATTTGGGAGTTAGAGCGTTTGTCTAGTAGGTAAGTGTTGAAGTAGCTCGAAACAGCGAGCAGCTTCATGTCGTTTCCGACAAGCACGTCTTAATTTAATTGTATATTAGTGTTTTGTAGATGAGGTATAATCTTGAATCATCCTTATTCATTTTTTAAAAATAATAATAAAAATATTTATTTCAGAAATCATGCAAGTGGCATTTGGCACATATTGATTAAATCACTTCTGTAATAAACACATAAGTACATACGACATAAAAAATAAATATACAATAAGTATAACTCTTAGTTATCCATAAAATGAAAAAAATAACGTTATAAATAAAGTATATATGTATTAATGATGCTGACCTGATTTATATTCACTATATATTAATGATTAAAATATTGGTAAATTAAAGTTCAGGTATTGATTCAGATTAATTAGTTGATTGATAAACATACAATGGCCTTTGGGAAGAACCCCAACATAGGCCCTTAGTGGATATTATTTTTAATTAAGTAATATAAATGTTCTTTGGTGTTATTATATTCAATAATTATTACTAAAGGGTATCCCAGTATGAACAAGTATGTCACAATACCTTAATGTACCTTAGACATGGCAAATGGGTTCATTTTATCCTCTCTCTCAACACTCCTTCCAATATTATTTTATTTCACATGAATAAATGAACGTATATATTAATAAGAAACTGAACTATTAAAATAAGCTATTGCGGGATACATCATGATGTATGTATCATGGTCAGTACTTAAATTTGTTTTTATGGGTGTGTCTCTAATGTTTTAGATATCCATTCAATGTTGATTTCTAGAACAAGGTATTCTAACACGACAAGCGTAATCACAAAAAATCCAAGCCACATTGCTAGCCATTTGGGTACAGTGTCGATCCGAATTCGAAGCAGCTCTGGGCATAAGTCTTACCTTAAAGTAAGAGAAGTCGAATCGAGCTAATAACAAAGCTGGAGAATTGAACTAGAATGTAATTATTCGAAGTTAATTTAAAAAAAAAATAATATACTGTAAATTTTATTTTGAAATTGGCCTTCTCAAGAACATATCCCTAAAAAACACTTCTATATATTATAGAAGTAGTAGCTTATTTTCATCATACCAAATTTGTATGTTGTATAAAAATGTATATATAATTATGATGTTTATGAGACTGAAATCCTCCTAAATGATTGGACCGATTTCGATGAAATTTTCGCGTGTGTTCAAGTAGATTCGAGAATGGTTTGTATTTACAATTCGATCCGAAGAATAATATTTTTCTAAATCAGTTACTGTATGTTTCACTGATGGTCATTTTTTGAAGCTCTACATTGCATCCGGCAGACAGTGCTGTTTTTTATATATAGTTCCTTCAAAACGCGTTCGACTAGAAAACTAGAACAGATGCCACATTCGGGAGGCCCGGGTTCGAATCCCGGCCAAGACAAATCTTTTCTCTTCAAAATAAAAACATTATAAATAATCACCATCAAAAGAACAATAAATAAAAAATAAATTATAAAGATATATTTCTTAATTTCTGGATATAAAACACTTGAACAAAACATCTGTAGTATACAAACATGTACTACATCCTTATTATTTATTAAAATATGTAAACCGAACAGAAAATGTATAGCAATGCTCGTAGATATGGAGAATATGTAAAAATTGAATTTGTTAGGCTACCGTGGTGACTCGTTAGTGATGCTACACTGGAATCTTGTTTATGCCGGCGGAATTTTATGCGGTCTGCAACTGTTCTAGTGTTGTCCTTTCTGTAAATATTCCTTTGTCAAAGAATATCTAGCATTTTAGCTATATAGTTGTTCATTTTATTATGGACGTGTTCTATCGTTCATTATTGAAATAACAATGTAGATTTACTTAAAGAATTAGACTGCTTAAACTCTGCAGTTAGTTTTTATCATTTGTGATCAATATCAAAAATTAATGTTAGATTTTCAATTGACTCAAACATTTCATGATACAAGGAATGTGGTATAAATACACAATGTTTGTTCATTTATTTAGCATCATTTTATGCTGGTATGGCATATCGGACGATGCTACAGTGGGAGCCCTAAATTTTTCCTATCCAGGTATAATTAGGGCAGGGATCATAAACGTGTACCTGACACCGTAAAGGCTCGGGACCGCCATTTTTACGTCCCTTTTGAAGTACGGCATAACCAAGGATTCTTTACTCCCTTTATAAAGCTCTAATGCCTTCTGCCGGCCTGCGAACCTGTGATCTTGGTACACATAATGTGATAATGTGACTTATTATTTTTTTAACATTATTCCTAATATATACCTAATCCTAAATGAGGTTCATTTCAATGCCGCTCCTTAAATTATTCAAAGCAATTTGATCTATTTAGTAAAATTAGGTAAATAATCACAATCATTATTCACTAAACTAAATCAGGTTCAGGTATAAATAAAAAATACGTTTTTCTTATTATTTTAATGCTATAATATTCATAATATACTTCAATTTATTTATATTAAATAATTTTATGATTTTATAGGAGTAGACCAAACACCGAGGCAGTAAATTAAATCTAGAATTATTAATTCTGCAGTATTGTATTAAAAGACTATTTATGGATTTACGAAATAAATAATTTCCCTTTAATTTATGAAGGCCTAAACAATTTTTATTTATATAAGCTGCAAGGTATCTAAATTAGAAACAAATAATAAATATTAAGAAAATAATATATATGTTAAGCATCTTGGGAATATAAAGCAGAGAGAATTTCCATAGCAGAACTCTTTCGAAAGGGGGCGCTCCCAATACTTTACATTCCGCCATACCTCAACACATATTTTATTCAGTTTTATTATTGCACTTAAGCTTAGTTACGACTGTACATTGAGTTGGAGAGCCAATTTCGTATGCCGAGAAAAGTTGTTTGCCGTTAAAAAAACACGAGCTAATAGCATAGGTAAGATGGTTTTTAAAGCAGAATTACGTTCCCTCCAACGCTTCGGAAATCACGTTTATCACTCGTAAAATAAGTTATTACAGTGTCCTAAGTTTTTACGCTTGATTACTTAATATGACTAATATTATAAATTCAGACTTTGCTTTTGTTAATAAATTAAATTTAAGCATAGAATAATATTACTCCATAAAAAGAGTTTATAATGTTTTAAGGACAAAATGTTGTGCAGGAAGGTGCATTGTCCAATATCAAAGTTTTTCCCCCAATTAAGAGTACCCTCTTTAAAAAGTCTGGGTTACCCATAGGTGGGTTTCCAGAACCCACAGGATTCCTTCTTGGTGTAAAAATATTAAACAGTTCATCTGGTACAGCCGGATTCGAACCCGGAAACTTCGGCACAGTAATTCATCGTTCTACCAACTAAACTACCCCGCTCCACAAAATTAACCGCTGCTCCATTGAAATAAAAACATGTTCTAATAAATCTTTCGTTGAATTTAAATTTAAAAAGAACAGATATTAGAAGTAAAAGAGATTTTTTAAAGGAAATTCGTTGTTCAAAAAAAGCACAAAAATTTATCGATAGATATTTGAAAATAAGTTATCCTCATGATGAAATGACAGATAATCAAAATTTGAAAAAAGGAGTAAAAGTCAGGGATTTATTCAAAACCTTAAGAATCATTATTTCACTATATAAATATATTAATTAATATCATAAATATTACAGTTAACGTAGAGGTATCTAGTATTTTCAACTACATCTCTGAATTGCATTCATAAAATATGTAATAATTGAAAAAATACTCATACCCGCCTGAAAGACATTTAACATGTCCTTCATTAAACTCATTTATGATAATAGTAGATTGTGTCCTAATCGATTTAGAGGATATCCAATCGATTTCTGAAAAAACTCTAAGGAAAAGATGTCAATTTTTCGGTACTTCTTAAAATTATTGTTGGAGTAATACCAAAACCTTGGCGGTTGAAAGTTCAATCTTGTATATATGCATATTCAAAAGGTGTTTTAATGCATCCATTTGTAATAACATTTTTTTTTATCTGGCTACCTCTTCGATACTTCGAGAGGCCTGGAAAGAAGTTGGCCTCGTGATCTCCTAAGTTGATTATTTTATATGAGTATAACTAGTGGATAGTTTCTCTACCTTTATCTCTTGATATTATTTACCATTCATTGTTGTATTATTTAAAAATTAAGACTCATCCTTAAAAGAGATTACTGTTATATTCCTCGTCCAAGGCAGAACGCAATAGGGTATTCTCATCGTATGTGGGAGCAGCCAGTCTTTTAGCACCAAGTGTCCTATTTCCTCCTGTCCAAAAATACTTTCTTTTATTCTTTTTCTTCCGCCAAACACTTTCCTTGAGCGTGGGGGATGTTAGTCCTCTCCTCATTGACTGGAGTCAGTCGTGGGCTGCCCCCTGCTAATGTGTTTTCTAAAATCACTTTAAGTTAGCTTAGCCCTTTCTGGACCTTTTTACTTGTTTGTATAATTTTGGTACTTCACCGACTTTCAGGAAATTGAGTTAAGGCCTTTCCAGAGAGACCAATAATGTTTTCCTTTAGTTCTCGCTTTGGGTTTCGTTTGAAGCTATTAGCACCATCATCAATTATATTGACAGCTTCCAACATAAGTTGGTTTTTATTTATTTACAGACCTTTCGACAGTTGTTGTCATTAGTCCTACTTTTTGCGTTCGGAGAACACAATTATTTATATATTTGATATTTTTTTACAAAATTATCATTTCTTATTTGATATTATGTTATAGTTCTCTAAATATGAACTGAAATTGTGCGTGCGTTTAAAAAATATTGACTGTTTATCATGCATTAAACATCGTTCGCGTTTTTAATTTATCTTAAAACACATCCGCCTACTACTAATAATCAGCTCACATGACGTAAATACACCTTCTTGACATTCTTACAGAATCCGCATTAATTTTCTTCGGCAATGTAAATAATGACAGCTACAAGAGTCTCCTTTGGTGTAGTTCTTAGCGGAAGATTCTACGCCCAAGATTGCGGGTTCGCACCGGTAGGTGACCTAAGGATTTTTTTAAGGGAGTAAAAATTCTTCCATCCTTTGGACGTTTTTTATTAATTTAGGACTTCCACCGCAGCATCGTCTGATCCAATTCATCCAATCCATTGACGAATATAAATGACGTTAAATGATAGAAAAAACATTTTTTAACCCAGTCATTTTTCCTTAGGCTATTCAATGAATAAATTGAATGATCATCGACATCAAATAAAGACATGATCACTCGTAACGCAGTGATGTACTTGTTAAAGATCTATGTCATGACTATACCTGGATAGGCAAAATTTATAACTCCCACTGTAACGGTTACCATCGCTCGATAAGCAATATGGCATAAATGAAAACCAGCTTACGAAAGCCACCTCTATTTATTGTGTAATTTAATTGTTTTAAAACCCGTGATTTGAGTACTATTAGTGGGTAGCATTCTACTTGTTTTCATCCCATGCCATTATGTATCATTCATTTTATTTATTGCTTTTATTAGTATAATACAGTAGTATAATACATTTTTATAAAATCACGAATGTATCAATTCTAATCCTTACATAAATGATTATACTTATCTTTCAGATATATATTTTTATGATTTTGGTAGGTTCCTCGATATTCAGAATTCCATTATGGTTCCTGTTGCCTCCGATGAATGGAGAAGAACCTATTTGGTAATTCTTCGGACAAGATGAGACAGATACGAGGAGGAGGGAGGAACGCTAAAAGTGGCTGCTATAATGAATGCGCATGTCGTCCTATTTCCAGGAGCGCTCTGAGAGTTCTAATCCGACTTGCTGATGCCTTCCGATCTCCTACCGCAAATGTATGCTGTGTTTCGGGCGAGCCTCTCGATGGCTGCCTTGTCAATATACATGCTTAGGCGGAATACTTCATCTCAGATAGGCGCTTTTACGATGTCCATTGAAAGTTCTTACACTTTAATTCATTAATTGGTCATAAGCCTCTTTATTATTTCTTGTGGAATGTTCATATAATAAAATAATTGGATATTCTTTCTGAGATTGGTCCTAACAATAAACTGCACCTAACTCTTTATTGATCGTTCGGTCAATTTAGCTGTCTCTACTTCATCGCGAAATAGCAGTTTTTATTACATTAAGTTTTTAATAGCTATGAAGTATTTTCAATACTTTAAAATAATATTGGGTCATACAGGGATTAGTCAACTTACTTTCGTAATTATTCTAAAGAATCTAAAATGAATACGAAAAAAGAGTAGATTGAATCCTTAGGTTCCATCCTTCCATTTCACAACATTTATAAATTTCGAAATATAAATATAAAACATAATATTACACATACACGCTATATTAGGTTAAGAAAAAAATGTGTATATAAATATAAAACATAGTATTACACATACACGCTATATTAGGTTAAGAAAAAAATGTATAATCAATCATGGATTATATATTGCAATATAGTTACATATATATCTATATATATACACACACATATACTTATTATATATTATGTTTTAACAATCTACCATTAAATCCTTGACAGTAGAGTAGCTAAGAATGAAGACGGAGCATTTGTGCCTTCCCCACTTACCTTAATAGTCTAGTGTGTTGTTGATGAGGTTAAACTCTCCACAATTGTGCTCCGCCAAGTGCTGAATCAACTCAATATATATGGCGTAGAAAATGGATCGACACAATTGGTTTAAAGCTTCAGTGTGTGACACTACACAGTTCTAAACAATCCTAATTCTTTATATAAACATAATACAGGAAATATATTTATGTTAAAATTTATTTACCCATGGTCAGAGAAGTATATAAGAAAATATAAAATTAAAAAACATATAACAATAAACTGGAATTAACTGCCTGAGTATAATTGGTCTCTTGGACCGTTTTTAATAACATTTAGTCTATGTGTGTATGTCTATGTGTACATAGATATATGTACGTAGTTCTTACGTATATATGACTATGTACTCTTTATGGGCATATAAATAGTTTTTAATCATAGCTTACTCTTTTTCATTTACGACATAAACATTTTAGATGCAACTAACTATAGTTTATCTAGACATTAGTAACCTCTGCGATAACCCCCTTCGTAAGGATATTATATACAACGTCCTACAATTTCCTATTTTTAGATCATATTTAAAATTTCGTCAGTTTCGAATGTTGATCTATACTTTTTATATGAATATATATATTTAATGCCTGGTCTACTCTCTATATTATTTTTTATATTTTCCCTCTGTTTTATGTTTCTGTTTGTATTGCCCTAGTTTTGGTATTATTCTACATAAGGTAAGATTCCGTAGCGCCAAGATATGCGTCTTGTTTTTCTGGACAAAATTTGAAATAAGATTCTGATGTAAGCCATAGAATACGAGTACTATAGAATTTTTCCTTATTTAGTTTTAGCCAAATTTCGTTATATTCCTTCTAACATTTTCTAGACATCATTTATGACCAGAAATTTAATAGACGCTACTAATACTATACTATGCTATACTATAATAATTTAATAGGCAATACCAATGATACTTCAACTACTAATAGCTTAAAATATATTTATGAATAAACAAAATAATATGGTAAACATTCGAATTGTCCTCGAAGTAGTTTTGAGATTTAAAACTTATCTATTACTTGCTTCAACTGCCCTGTTTCATCTTCTCGAAGTATACATATTTAATGTTCGGCAGTTTGAACAAGTTGCTGAACACAATTACAAAATAGTACTTTTTTCACATACATTTTCCATTAACGCAACTTCCCTATCTTGATATAGCCTAATACGTTAGAAAAATAATACTCGTGTCCAATTCTGGCTTAATCGTCTTCTAAGACATATAGTTACATTTTCTAAAATAATTTTCACCTCGGTCTACCACTCAGAGTCATCAGAATATAACCAATATTATTTATTAACTTACCTCAACCACTAAAATATGTTATCATTAGTAAAAATATGATCGGCAAGAGTGATGTTTAGACTGATAGACCGAATTCCTTAACGTCTTCTCAATTAACCCGCCTTAGGGTGCACCTACATTGGATCCGATGCGATGCGACGCGATCCTATTCTATCTCATAGGATGGTGGGCTGAAAAAACAAATAACTGAAATACGCAGTGAGTGCCTACAGTGGATCAGATCCGACACGAATCTATTCTTTTCAATCCGATAGTGAAACTAGTCTCTGCCTTCCGAATAAAATAGTATTAATTTTATTCTTTTATTTCTTATATTTTATATATATTATAGTGAAATATAAATATATTAAAAATAATTAATAAATAATCTTAATTTTATAAATTTAAAGAACCAAATGTTATAACAATGAGGTAATATTACTATATTAGAATATTTTTGTCTTGCTGTTTGATAAAAAAACAATTAGTTTGGTTGTTTTTCAATTTCATAAAATATAATTTATATTTTTTAGATATTCATGTTTTATATAATGATTTAATTTATTTATGGAATAGTAGTGATATTTTTAAATCTATTTAGTTTGTAATTAAATTAACGATTGCAATTAAATTAATAAATAGGAGCGATTGCCGTCGGATGGTTATACTTGAAACCTCCCCATAATATCAAATCTCAACAAGTGTTTACTTCTGTATTTTTGTCGTTATTTGGTTGATGATGGATCTTTAATTGATCTACTGGGTGCTAACTTTTTTCAAAGGATTTAATGTGAAAATATTGAACAAGGTAAGTGTAATTACTTTTGTAATACTGTTTGTGTGTAGTTGCTTCTTTATTCTAAAAACTATTGCGTTTTAAACTTTTCTTCATTAACAATTGTCATGAAATATGTTGATTCAATATGTATTTGTTGGTATGAACTGGCAAGAACCATTAATTAATCTTTCTCATGCTTTCTTTAAGAGAATAATATGTAAAATAAATGAAAATAGTTGAAGTGATAAGTGATTTCAATTGTTAAAACTTTGGTTTACAATCAGAATAATTGTTTGTAAGATGACCCCATATCATATAATTATGCATGAACCAATTAGCCAGTAAATTAACTATTAAAATCAGGTGGACATTAGGTTTACTTATAATAACACCTATATTATACAATTACCTACATTTGAAAAAATCCATTCTGGAACTATGGATAGTATTAATTTAAATCTTTATTTCACCGAAGAACAGTTCCACAACAGCGTTTAGAATAAATTTGCCTCAGATTAAATAAATAAGTTTAGACTGAACATAAATAATAAATATCAATATTTAGCTTCTTTTGAAAAATGCTTTTTTTTTTTTTTTATCAACTTTTTGTTAGGTATCCAATAGATTTATTATGGAATATTTAAAACTAATTTTTATTTATTATTATATCAATGTCTATCTGAAAACATTGTTTTTTCCAGAAACAGAAAGGAAATATGTTGTCCAATGAGGAAGTGGCCCCTGTTCAAATTTCCATTTTCAATAATTAGCAGATACTTCTACAAGTGAACATAGATGGCGAAGATGACATTGGTTTTTGGGTTGTATATATTATTATATAAGTATATATTATATCAAGTATCAGAAGAAATTATGTGTATACTTTTCTTAATGGATGCCTATGATAATCAAGCAAGATATGACAATTTGGGAATAAATACTGTATAATTAATAGTGGATATTCAAGGCAATTTAAGCTAATATGTATTTGAAAACAGTACAATCTAAATCTTCAGAGGATCTTCCTCAATCACCTTAAAATTATTATATATAATATTATATAATTGTATTATTATGTATTATATATTACTGCTTTGTATTATTAGGTATATCATATTAATATGTTATTATCTTAAACGACAAATATTATTTATAAAATTTGTACTGTTTAATTCTTCTTGAATTGTATTTTGAAATACCTAATTATGTCATTCATTTATTTTTCTATTTAATGCTAATATTGTTGTTAAAAAATGATTATCCTAAATTTTATTCTTTTAATTTTATAAGAATTGCAAACTATTGTATATTATTGAATAAATGATTTATTTTCTTCCTAAACAATATTCTGGTTTCCTCTTTTCTTTATTAAAACACAATTTAAATATGCGATGAACTTTGCAGGATGTTTCTACCAATATTGCAGATCTTCATCAGGGTTAAATTATCAAGATAAAAATATTAAATGCAAAATAATTGCATATTCATAAATAACATAAATGATAGAAATTTTATTAAAAAAAGGATTTAGATAAAAAGATTGATGTAATCATAACCATAAGATGGTTATTATTTTAATCATATCACCTAATATTTTTAAAGTATTATTTGCATTATTACTGCTATTAATATGTATATTTTTTAGCATTATATTATTTGTTTGTACATTGTCTATTCAGCCCTGATGAAACCTGCAATGTTGGTCGAAACATTGATAAGCTAATAAATATATCAATTGCTTACTATTCAAGAATTAATTTTGGCCCTCAATCAATAGACCTTCAACATACCTTTAATTCTGAATGTGTAAGTGATATTAATATAATAAACCCTAATTTTGTAGTATTGAATTAGAGCATCGATAAAAACAGTGGACATTATGAACAGAAGGAAAAAATAGAATGCTATTGTGAACCTATACTAAAGCTCCAAAATAGCTGTATACTTTTATTGTTAATTGTTACAATATTTACTTAAATGAGTTCAAAATATTTATCGAAACAAATGTTTATTTGTATCAATTGGATAATAATGGCAATAATAAAAGTCTTATATGAGTAATACCAGTAACCTATAGATGACAGGATTGAATAGAACAATCAAGGATTGTAGAAATAAAACAAACAATGTTAGGTTAGAAAATAATCAAACTTTCATTTGCACCATTAACTATATTTTTAAATATTTTTATATTTCCATGCTCACATAGTTAATTTAATAATAAACAATTTTCAAAAACTGGATATCTTGAGAATACTCAATGTAGTTAAAATGGTACTGAACTTTCATTAAATAAATCACTGTTTATTGAACTAATAGATGTTCAGATAATGACCTACTCATGTAAATCAAACAGAATTTGTAATATACATCCAATAAAGCTAAAATTATTCTGATAATTATGAAGGTGTAACATATTTGATAAACTTGATCAGTTTGAATAACATTTTTTTAAACATATATTTTATTTTTGGATCAGAGCTGGTGTGATTCTATTCTATTCAAACCAATAGTGAAACTATAATATAAATATATTAAAAATAATGTTTTATAAATTTAAAGAACCGAATGTTATGAAAGTTAGGTAATATTACAATATTAGAATATTTTTGTCATGCTGTTTCAATATAAATAAATAATTTAGTTTAAAAAAAAAAATAGAATTTATTGTTATTTTTTTATATATTCGTGTTTTATATAATGATTTAATTTTCTCGATTGTGATAATATTTATTTGATCACAAAATCGAGGCTCGTTTGTTTCGAACTAATTCTTTGTCTATTTTGTTGTTCATCTTTCCAAACGAGTATCAAAAATCAGAAAAGCCCTTAGCTCCGAATGTTGCCAACTGTTTAGCAAATAAATTAAACATTACGATGATAATTTTATTAAAAGTTATTGTTTCCAATTCCTAATCGGCCGGATTAGGGTGCACCTACATTGGATCCGATGCGATGCGATCAGAATTCGGAAGCAAACCAAATGACTGAAATATATCGAGAGCGCCTACATTGGCTCCGTCCGTTGTTATCAGACTAATCCGACCGATTTAGTCGCTCGTGGAATCAAAATAGTTTATTTATACGGAAGCGCCTACATTGGTTCCGATGCGATACTGTACGATCAGGTGCGGTTTTCACATTTCAAAATCATTAGTTTTCAATACGATAAGCCAGCCGTTACCATGTGTGCCAACAAACCTTTATTGTCTAAAATGTTTATTAAAAAATGTACATTGTAATTTAATAATCAACTATTATATAAATATCCGTCATAAATCAAAATTAAATATTCTTAATTCTCATTAAAACATTTTATTATCATTCTTCATGAACCATTAAATATAGTAGCGAAGGTAATTTTTCCGTTGAATAAAATTATATCTATCAGAAATGTACATAAAAAATATACCTACACAAAATTTTAATTCGTCAAATAAAATTGGAAACATTAACTTTTAATAAAATTATCATCGTAATGTTTAATTTATTTGCTAAACAGTTGGCAACATTGGGAGCTAAGGGCTTTTCTGATTTTTGATACTCGTTTGCAAAGATGAACAACAAAATAGACAAAGAATTAGTTCGAAACAAACGAACCTCGATTTTGTGATCAAACAAATATTATCACAATCGAGAAAATTAAATCATTATATAAAACACGAATATATAAAAAAATAACAATAAATTCTATTTTTTTTTTTAAATAAATTATTTATTTATATTGAAACAGCATGACAAAAATATTCTAATATTGTAATATTACCTAACTTTCATAACATTTGGTTCTTTAAATTTATAAAACATTATTTTTAATATAATATATTTATATTATTGTTTCACTATTGGTTTGAATAGAATAGAATCACACTAGCTCTGATCCAGAAATAAAATATATGTTTAAAAAAATGTTATTCAAACTGATCAAGTTTATCAAATACGTTACACCTTCATAATTATCAGAATAATTTTAGCTTTATTGGATGTATATTACTAATTCTGTTTGATTTACATGAGTAGGTCATTATCTGATCATCTATTAGTTCAATAAACAGTGATTTTTTAATGAAAGTTCAGTACCATTTTAACTATATTGAGTATTCTCAAGATATCCAGTTTTTGAAAATTGTTTATTAATAAATTAACTATGTGAGCATGGAAATATAGAAATATTTAAAAATATAGTTAATGGTGCAAATGAAAGTTTGATTATTTTCTAACCTAACATTGTTTGTTTTATTTCTACAATCCTTGATTGTTCTATTCAATCCTGTCATATATAGGTTACTGGTATTACTCATATAAGACTTTTATTATTGCCATTATTATCCCATTGATATAAATAAACATTTGTTTCGATTAATATTTTGAACTCATTTAAGTAAATATTGTAACAATTAACAATAAAAGTATACAGTTATTTTGGAGCTTTAGTATAGGTTAGCATTCTATTTTTTCCTTTTGTTCATAATGTCCAATGTTTTATCGATGCTCTAATTCAATACTACAAAATTAGGGTTTATTATATTAATATCACTTACACATTCAGAATTAAAGGTATGTTGAAGGTCTATTGATTGAGGGCCAAAATTAATTCTTGAATAGTAAGCAATTGATATATTTATTAGCTTATCAATGTTTCGACCAACATTACAGGTTTAATCAGGGCTGAATAGACAATGTACAAACAAATAATATAATGCTAAAAAATATACATATTAATAGCAGTAATAATGCAAATAATACTTTAAAAATATTAGGTGATATGATTAAAATAATAATCATCTTATGGTTATGATTACATCAATCTTTTTATCTAAATACTTTTTTGAATAAAATTTCTATCATTTATGTTATTTATGAATATGCAATTATTTTGCATTTAATATTTTTATCTTGATAATTTAACCCTGATGAAGATCTGCAATATTGGTAGAAACATTCTGCAAAGTTCATCGCATATTTTAATTGTGTTTTAATAAAGAAAAGAGGAAACCAGAATATTGTTTAGGAAGAAAATAAATCAGATATAGAAGAAAATAAATCAGATATAGAAGAAAATAAATCATTTATTCAAAAATATACAAAAGTTTGCAATTCTTATAAAATTAAAAGAATAAAATTTAGGATAATCATTTTTTAATAACAATATTAGCACTAAATAGAAAAATAAATGAATAACATAATTAGGTATTTCAAAATACAATTCAAGAAGAATTAAACAGTACAAATTTTATAAATAATATTTGTCGTTTAAGATAATAACATATTAATATGATATAATAATACAAAGCAATAATATATAATACTTAATAATACAATTATATAATATTATATATAATAATTAAGGTGATTGAGGAAGATCCTCTGAAGATTTAGATTGTAGTGTTTTCAAATACATATTAGCTTAAATTGCCTTGAATATCCACTATTAATTATACAGTATTTACTCCCAAATTGTCATATCTTGCTTGATTATCATAGGCATCCATATAGAAAAGTATACACATAATTTCTTCTGATACTTGATATACACAACCCAAAAACCATTGTCATCTTCGCCTTCTATTTTCACTTGTAGAAGTATCTGCTAATTATTGAAAATGGAAATTTGAACAGGGCCACTTCCTGATTGGACAACATATTTCCTTTCTGTTTCTGGAAAAAACAATGTTTTCAGATAGACATTGATATAATGATAAATAAAAATTAGTTTTAATTATTCCATAATAAATCTATTGGGTACCTAGGTTGAACTTTTCACTTTTGTAGCATTTTTCAAAAGAAGCTAAAAATTGATATTTATTATTTCTGTTCAGTCTAAACTTATTTATTTAATCTGAGGTAAATTTATTCTGTTGTGGAACTGTTCTTTGGTGAAATAAAGATTTAAATTAATACTATTTCTAGTTCCATAATGGATTTTTTCAAATGTAGGTAATTGTATAATATAGGTGTTATTATAAGTAAACCTAATGTCCACCTGATTTTAATAGTTAATTTACTGGCTAATTGGTTCATGCATAATTATATGATATGGGGTCATCTTACAAACAATTATTCTGATTGTATACCAAAGTTTTAACAATTGAAATCACTTATCACTTCAACTATTTTCATTTATTTTACATATTATTCTCATAAAGAAAGCATGAGAAAGATTATTAATGGTTCTTGCCAGTTCATACCAACAAATACATATTGAATCAACATATTTCATGACAATTGTTAATGAAGAAAATTTTACAACGCAATAGTTTTTAGAATAAAGAAGCAACTACACACAAACAGTATTATAAAAGTAATTACACTTACCTTGTTCAATATTTTCACATTAAATCCTTTGAAAAAAGTCAGCACCCAGTAGATCAATTAAAGATCCATGATCGACAAAAATACAGAAGTAAACACTTGTTGAGATTTGATATTATGGGGAGGTTTCAAGTATAACCATCCGACGGCAATCGCTCCTATTTATTAATTTAATTGAAATCGTTAATTTAATTACAAACTAAATAGATTTAAAAATATCACTACTATTCCATAAATAATTTAAATCATTATATAAAACATGAATATCTAAAAAATATAAATTATATTTTATGAAATTGAAAAACAACCAAACTAATTGTTTTTTCATCGAACAGCAAGACAAAAATATTCTAATATAGTAATATTACCGCATTGTTATAACATTTGGTTCTTTAAATTTATAAAATTAAGATTATGTATTAATTATTTTTAATATATTTATATTTCACTATAATATATATAAAATATAAGAAATAAAAGAATAAAATTAATACTATTTTATTCGGAAGGCAGTGACTAGTTTCACTATCGGATTGAAAAGAATAGAATCGTGTCGGATCTGATCCACTTTAGGCACTCACTGCGTATTTCAGTTATTTTTTTTTTTCAGCCCACCATCCTATGAGATAGAATAGGATCGCGTCGCATCGCATCGGATCCAATGTAGGTGCACCCTTAGAGTGGACATAACATTGGATCGGGATTAAAGCGCCGTTTATGTGCCTACAGACTAAGCACTCGAGGCTCTCCAGTTATGCGGGCTTGGCTTCCTCCCTCTAATGCAGGCTCTACCTCAACTGTCTCTCCAGATTTATTTTCTCTCACTCATCAAACAAAACGAGTAGCATATCCTAGGCTTTTAACAGCTAAAAGAAATTTACATTATATATTTATAAAAATTCGCACTTGTTGAGTAAAACTATTACTATTTTGTTTCTTTTTTTTTGTCAATTATCCTCATAGATAGTTTTATAAAATGTTGTTTTATTTAATGATTCCTATACATTCCCATTCATACATTTTTTGTTCTGCTACCTATCGCGGTAGACATTTCATGAAGTCCATCATCTGTTATTCATTTACTGGTGAACTATTGTTACGATAGATACTTTTTCTCTGTTTATTTTATATTAAGCCAAAACTTAGCCAAAATTGTCCTTATCATAACAATTTTTTTTGTATTATTTACGAAACGCAATCTTTCTACAAGACAGAAAGTTTCCAGACAAAAGGCTTGGCCTTTTTTTTTTATATGAACATTCTTTTCAAAACAAAGTTTAATTTTTACATATAAGCGACCATTTACGTAAAAGCATCCAAAAATTGACTGTTTCCTTATTTTTCTTCAAGAAACCTATTGCAAAAACAAATAATGTTAACTTAATGACACCATTTTGAATGGTATGATTTATTGAATTAAATTATATGTAATAAAATAAAACTAATCTCAACAACAGGACAAAAACAAACGTAATAATTATTAAGTGATTTTTAAGTTGATTAATTGTCCACCCTTTATCGTAGAATATTTGGAAAAATGGAATTTTATGTTTCGTTTAAATATCCAAATAAAAATTATAATATCAAGCAGATTTTTATTTGTTTCTGGTTTATTATGAAAATAAATTTAATAGGAACCTAATAAAAATGATTAACTTTCATATCATACTCATAAAATCATTTTTACATTTAATGTAATAAGAAAACTCAGAACCACTTATCATTTTATTTTCAGGTATGTAATGTAATGTATGTAATGTATTTTTCTTTCTCTGTTTCTTTCCTTTCTTAATTTCACCTCTCTTTACAAATGGTACTATAAAACATGGACTTAATGTTGAAGGCTAACGATTTAAGGCATTAGGCTTCTTTGCTTCCTTTATCCCTCTCATCACTAGTCGATATTTAGACCTGAACTTTCTCTGCAAAGAGAAGAGAAAAAAATCCAATGTAATGTAATATTGAACTCTAAATATAAGTCTTCTGTAATATTAAAATAAATTGATTATTAATATTTTTCATATTTAGGACTATAACATACGATAAAACCAATAATATTTCTTTCGAATTTAATTTATTTAATGTTTCCTTTCGAATTATAATATTAATAAAGCTTAATTCTCAAGTGAATCTCCTTAAATATCATAAACACTTTAAACAAAATTTAGAGGACGTCACAAGATCGTTCAAATTTAATGATATGGAAAAATAAAACAAAACATGTTTAAATACTATTTTAGGTTTGCACGGCCAATATTATTAGAAAAGACTTTATTGGTTTCTTCTGGTTTAGACCGTGTTGATATATTTTTCACCAACTTTTCGCCAGCCATGCATTCTGCTGACTTCTTCAATATCACAATTACTTTTTCTCATTTCAGCCCTCAAGAACTCAGCAGCATGGCTGGCGAAACGTTGGCGGAAAATTTTTCAACACGGTCTAAACCAGAAGAAACCAATAAAGTCTTTTGTAAAAATATATTTAGTTATTAACATTCTTACGTCAACGTCCACTTGTTATGAAATAAGAACTCAAATATTTAAAAAATCTCAATTAACAAGAAAGTATTGAAACCTAGATCTTCATGTTAAATAAATATTGAGTTATTTATTTCTATTGATTTAAAAAGCTTTTACAATATAGATTTTAAATCAGCCAACATCCAGAAAAGAAAAACTTCCTGTATGATCAAAAAAATGCTTAGACATCGATTCGAGATGTAAGTAAGACAAGAGTAGGAAAGACCATATAAAAATGAAAAGCCATCAAAATAAAAAATAAATATTATGTAAATCTAATTAGAATTAAATTTATCATTTCTTCCGTTTTTTCTTTAATTTTTCATTCACATGGTTTACTTTTTGATGAAGGCATAATAATTTAAAAATGGGAGTGGAGTAGCTTGGTAATAGAGACTTTGATTTAATCTGTTAGGAGATAGAGATCGATCCTATGAGATTTAGGACCCAACTGAGGTTCACCCGGCCTCTATTAAGTGGATATCCAAAATAGAGGGGGAAATCTGACTTTTGAGAGTGATCTAGGACAAATTATCTCCCTCAGCACAACCATAGTCTAACAAAACAGTACAGTCTCTACCACATACTGAACCCAAGACCCTTCGTTATAGTGGTACACGTTTTTTTTATAATTAAAATTTACAAGAAAATATCTAAATTTCATAATATGGAATATTGTAATAAGATTTATACATTTAGTTATGTACCCCACAACTAGTTTTGTAGTGGGGTAGCTTAGTAGTAGAAGAGTGAATTACTGTTTCAAATCCGGCTTTGACAGATAATTTATTTTATCTATTAATATCCTTATATAGAGTTGTGGAATCTACAGACCTTTCTTGGGCCACACCCAGCCTCTATAAAGTGGGTACTGGTGGGGTTAATTGGGGTAAAAACCTAGTGGTTGTGCGTGATTTCAGACCAGTTACCTCCCTATATCATGAACTGAACCCACAACCCTTCAAAGGTTGCAAGAGTACTGACTGGGCTGATATTTTTATTTCTGTTCTAAACTGATCACTATTTCGTTTCAACACTGGCTTTATTCAACATTCTCTATCCATTGCTTGTTATGCTAAAGAACATTTATATTCAATATAATATAAGCAAATCTTATTATAAGTAGGTATTAGAGTTTACATACGCTATTGATATTAAGGCTTGAGAGAAGCACCTGAATGTGCGGCTGGTAGTGCCCTTTAAGCAACATACTCACAAGCATAAAGAAGACCATTTCACTCCAATCATGAAGTGTCTGATTAATCGACAGTGAGTTCTTCTGGGTCCGAGTGGCCCGTGGTCTGTGGGTAGTCCTCTGTCCTGATGGTTTTCTGCGGCCTTCGTGGCCTACGTCAAGCGCTTCAGTAGGAAATTCGAGGGGAATTGACAATAGGGAGTGCTCCTAATGATGGTAATGTGTTGGTAAAAAGGTATTTCGCTTTGTTTCATCTTTCTCTATTTGCAAGAATAAGCCATCCTAGAATTAATGTTATCTGTCTTCACTTCCTTATCCCTTGATTAGTGAGCTACTACTCACATTTACAACACGTTATAATACAATACTTCCTTTGCAGACCGAACTAAATTAACAACGTTTATGTACATTATACGACTTATGATGAATTTTACAAAGAAAATCGAAGTAGTTTGTATCGAAAACAAATTTATTCAGGCGGAAACCCTATCTTTGATGAATAGCCACTTAGCAAAATATTTGCGCTTTGTTTTTTTGGAAGATTTAATACTGTAGGATGTTACGTCGGAAACTATAAAACTAAATATAGAAATGTTGATTAAAGTGGGTAAGGAAATAGGAATGCAAGTAAATTTGGATAAGACTAAGTATATGGTTAGTAGCAGAAAAAGGGGGAGATTTGGGGGATATTGTTTTAGAAGGGAATAAGTTTGAATACGACGGAAAGTTTAAGTATTTAGGGTCTATGGTCACTAGGAAAAATGAAATCTAAAAATGATAATTTATAATATATATATGACTGCCATCCTTTAAACTCTTCTTTGAGGATGTGAAACGTGCCCTATAACTCTGAAATATGTACAACGTCTTAAATTATTTTAAAATAATGTATTGCGTAGAATATTCGGACCAAAAAAGTATGAGACCATTGGAGAATTTAGGAGATTACACAACGCCGAATTGGGGAGCATGTAACCCGTTAATACTAATTAAGTAATAGGGCATAAAAAACCTGTTGGGCTTGGTAACGAACGAATTCATAAAAAATACATAAGCCCTCTATGGTAAAGATCTGATAGGTAGACCGAATCGTGGGTGGAGGATAGCCTTAAGAGAGATCTGGTGGATTTGGGTTTGGGTAATGGTCGGTAGATGGCAGTTTGTAAGCAGAGATTGGTGATATTAACAATGAGCATTCATGTTCGTTAAGCCATATTATATGAGAAGCAGCTTGAAAATAATTAATCGATAGACCATTAACAAACGACTCCAACTATTTACTCACTTTTTCTAACCAACCTGATTTCTAACGAACTAAAAATTCCTAAAAACTAAAAAAAAAAGTTACACTATGAGGTCATATCTAAGATGATTTTTATCTATTCTCCTCAATCTGTAGACAGTATTCCTTTGGAAAACACCTACCGATCTATCAAACCCCATCACTTCTTTCATCTATCACTTTGTTCAATTTATTTTCTGAGCCACAAGCCGTAGTCACAAACAAGATCTCGTCCCTTTATCTGACCTTTTTACTTAGCCCTAGGAAACTAACGGATTCCTTTTCTTGACAGCGCCCCTGGAATTTCTTTTCTCTGAATTCCGCCATTTTTCTTCTCAGTGCTCATTCAAAATCCGCTTTTCCATATTCTTAACAACAATCCGGACCGACCAACATGCCTTTACAATTTTCTATAGTTGGATTCGTATTCAGTTTTAATTATGTAGTTATTGTATGTATGTAGTTATTTAGTTATTGTTTTATTAGATCTATAAATAATACAAATCTCAACAAAAAAACATAGTAATTTTTTTTTTTAATTTAAATGGGTATGGTTGATGGGATAATTCTAAGAATTGAGTAAAATGATCATGGATGCATTCAATGAATTTCATAAAATAATAATGATTTCTTTTATTGGGTCATGAAAGTCCAACTGCAACTGAAATCCAGTTGGACATATTTCATAAAACATGACATATATTTTATAAAATCTAATATACCAAAAATTATAGAATAAGGACACTAAAGACCTTAGACGTTAAGTGTCCATAAATAATCAACCTAACCTAACCTCCAGTTGGACACTCCATCTCTCTGTCCTGAAGATGGCTAAACTCTAGGCCAAAATGAAGGCACATTAATATAAGCCATTCTTATTTTGTGTAATTCATTGACTTCCATTTTACACTATTCCTAATATATTTTTTGATTTAATAATGATTGTCGTTTTTATTATAATTTCTGTTTATCATCTGTATACTTCCTTATTTTATATGTATTTGTTATTTAGCTTTTCTCTAACGAATGCTAATATTTATTAATAATAAAAATTTAATATGTTTATATTTATTTATACATAATACCTAAAAGGTCTTTCAGGGTTTAACGTCTCTATTTTTCGCACATAAATATATAGATATAAAAATGGTTCGGAATAAAGGATAAGAATAACCGAAGACTGGTTGCATGGAAATAACAAACTGGTTGCATGGAAATAACAAAGCAAAATAGATTTTAATGATAAAAAATTAAGTCAAAACAAAAGTAAATTCACAGACTTGATGCAATGTAAGAAAGTTATGGCGCGTAATATAAATGTACAATATTCCAAATACATTATTTTTTTGCATTTTTTTATTGTTCTAATTATTTAAATCCCACAAATGACTAATACAATAATTAATGTATTATTACTCTTATTATTTGTCAATATCCTTGTTGCTGCTGTAATTTTAATTTTGTATATCTTACATTGATTGTAACTTCGATTTATTTTTAATCCTGAGTAATTTGAGCTTCGATTTTTTTATAAAAAAAAATAAACCTATTATTTTGGCGTTGGTTTTGTTTTTTTGTCACTGACTGATTTTAGCATATTAAGAATATCCGAACACCCTTATAACTTTAAGAAAAAATAATTTGCATTCCACCTGACGGATTTACTAATATTCGTCTTGCTACTATTGATTAATTGTTATATACCTAATTATCTTGTATCTTATAACATACCATTGATTTATTTTTAACCCTGAGTAAACTACGGTTTTCATGTTAAAAAATATAATTGCACTTGTTTTTTTTTGTTTGTCAATAATTGATTTCTGACACATTAAGAATATCCGAACTTTTTTTAACTATAAATAGAAAACAAATATCCACTCCACCTGACAGGCAACCTATAAATGTGCCTCCAGGCAAAAAAAGGTTTGGGAGCCCTGCCCTAAGAGATAGTGAACCAGGAAAATGGATGAGCTGGAACAAGAAGTACCCAAATAGTCCTCCAAGGGCTCGAGAAGGAATTGGATTTTTTTTTCCGAATGTCAGGAAGACAGTTGACCTTTATTTACACACCCCTTCCAAAGATCAAATGTACCTTCATTTATCAGTCTTGAAATAATACAGTAGGGCTTTATATTTAGCAAAAACTCTCCTTTACTCGCGGTAATTACCATGGTAATTTTCCACACTCCATTAAGGCTATTCTATTCAGTCTGTTAGCGGCCGAAGATGGACCCATGGGATCTAGGACCCTCCTGGGGCTTATCCTGCTTAGCCAAAAAAAGAGGGGAAAATCTAGTGATTGAGCGTGATCTAGGACAAAGGCCCTGCACAACAATTGTCCAAGAAACAGTAGAGTGTCTTAGACCCTTCACGGGTTGTAGTGGTACGGGTTAATTACAATTAATTATTTTATCAATTCTTACCTTATCGTTAACAATAACAGAAGGATCATTTTGTGATCTTATAACAATTGTTTTGTTTATTGGTTTAATCATAGAAATAAAATCATATTATTTTTATTTTTTTTTAAAAAAGAAAGAACATTTTTCATTTCATTTTTTTTCCATCTCTATTTTCGAAAGATCATTATTTAAACGTTTATATCGTTTGTTTAGAATATTTTAATTTAGAAGGTAATTAAATAAATAGAATAAAGTAATTAAAATAAAAGAACCTTCTATATCAAGGCAAAATGTTCTTGGTTTGATTACATTGAAGTGTACATCGTAAGAAACAGGAGCTCGCAGTTGTATTAGGATTTGAAGAGGTACTATGTCACTACCTATCTGCAGATGTTATTAGTTTAAGCCACTTCATTGATTCAACCACTTTGAATGATCTCCTGCCTCTTCATCCTCGCCCCGCAGATAAGAATCTACATTGACATACAGATCAGGAATTTAGTTAGGAAGTTAGGTAGTTAGGAATTTATTTCACGACATTTCCAACAGCAAACCTGATAAACATATATTTATTTTGTAATCGATAAAAATTTATTTTATTTTTAATAATGAAAAATTGGATATATTTTTCATGAATTTAAAATACAAATTTTATCTTCAATTATTAGTTCGTTGTGTTCTTTTGAATTATTATTATAAATTAAACAAATTTAAATTTTAACCGTATGATAAATAAAGCAATTTTCTTTTCATTAAAAATAAAATAAAAGTTTATCGATTACAAAATATATAATTGTTTATCAGTATCAATATTTATCAGGTCTGCTGTTAGAAATATTGTGACCGAAAAAAAATCCTTATCTGTATTTTGTTCAATTTAAAAAGATTTGATTTATTTATCATAAGTTTAAAATATAAATTTGTTCTTTAGTTATTAGTTCGTTATTTTCTTATAAGTTATTATTATTTTGCTCGTTATAAAAACACTTAAATTAATTACAGTCCAATAAATTTGTATTAATTTATTTTGTTAGTTTTTGAAAGGTTACATTAAAACAATATGCGATCTGTATTAATCGAACTATAGGTTGTTTTTGTCCTTTCCAATTTTCGGAGCTAATATCGAAAGGTTATTTCGCAGGAGCTCAAACGGTTATTATATTTAAAAAAATAAACTATTAGCATTTATAACCTAGCCCTTAAGAACGTTTATTCTATTAAAACATTGTGTGACCGCTCACTATTTCTGAGCGGCCTCTCTTGATATTAATGAATAAGGGGAAGAAGGCAAAGGACTAAAGGACCTTTAGGTGCCCTTTCATCTATCCGTTCTCTCCTTGTAATGTAATTCCATTTACCATTGAGGATATCTCCGTTTCTAGACAAAGGTAGTAACCTCAGGTAACCCAGTAACAGTTATTTCGTAAAAGAAGCTAGCATTCTCAACTTTTAAAGGTAACAAGGAGTAATCAATGGAGTGCCTTTGTTAGTTGCCCTCCCAAGTTCTTTTATTCCCTTTCGAAACATCTGAAGGGTTCAATGAACGTTTTAATTCATCTTCTTATTCCCTTAAAGATTATTCGTTTTCATAGAGTGGAAATTGATTCAAAACTTCGAACATTTATTTTAAAGACAACGAATATTTTGTATGCCGTGCTATCCTATTGCATATACCGAAGACTCTTGAGAATATTTATATCCCAAGAAATCCTCTGAAGCAATCCTGTTGTAGACTTTCTAGTCATATTTTTCTGGATGTTGCCTGCTTGAACTTCAACCTATGTCGAAGAAAATTATCAGTAACGGCATAATTAGAGCCAGCGTAGAAGTATTTGTTTTAGATTTAAATGCCATGTAAGTAGCATTTATAAAATTCTATCGAATGTAAAATAAATGTGTTTTAAACTATCGATGAACCATTTTGGCTTTTCGTTGGAATTAAAGACAGATTATACCCATCCAACCAACACAACACGGAATGCTGGGAGCAGCAAGATTGAAACAATGGATTGGCAAGTTACGCATCCAATTGTGAAGCTTTGTCCTTTAGACGGGACGCAGGTAATGTTCGGAGTTTCAACGTAGTTTGTATGTTAACATTGGGTTAGGAAACGTGTGTAGGCTTGGGCAAATGGTTTTAGAAATGTATACTATTTTCACTTAATGCTATACTTTACATGTTTTTCTCTTTCTAATTGTTGGTTTCATTGTCTAAGTTCATCATTTTTATGAAAAAGAAGAAAGAAGTTTTGCCTGAGTTTCCTCGATATATACAATAAAACAATATATATTTAAATCCTCCATTTGTTAAATTCTATCGTCTTTTTCCCATCATGCTACATTTATTTTGGAGAATAAATTTTGTTTGTAATATTTTTTTTCGTAATATTTTTACATCGCCCACAGTTGAATGTTCCCTACTTAGTGGATCCGAGACTACGTTAGCAGCTCTGTAACTAATTTAACTCATCAACTTTGATCTCCAGCGTGAGCGAAGGAGTAATCGGTCAAATTGGTTTAAAGCCGTTAGTATCTCTCAAAGTAACGTAAGTAATAAGCCTTGTTTATTTCCACTGCACCCATTATCTGTCCAATACCGAGTCTGTAGACCTATTTATTTCCAATCGTTGCATTAAAATCTCCTTTTTCACCATATTATCACCTAGTTCACTACCATATGTGAATAATAGTGGTAGGGAGTTATATCAGCCCGTAGAGTACTGATTTGCTATGCTAAAAGGTTTCGGATTTGAATCGGGCAGTGATAAAAAAATGATTTAATCTATTAGCAGCCACAGATGGAATCTGTGGGAGCAATAGATCCACTTGGGGCTCGCCCAGCATCTAATAAGTGGATAGGCTTAATTAAAGGAAGAACCTAGCGGTTGCTGGTGATCAAGGACAAATCATCTCTCTGCGTAACATATGGTTGTGAATGTCTTTCGGAGGTTCAATAGATCCACAGCATAGCATGGAAGAGGTTCAATAGATCCACAGCATAGCATGGAAGAGGTTCAATAGATCCACCTGGGGCTCACCCAGCCTCTATAATGTGAGTAGCCTTAATTAAAGGAAGAACCTAGCGGTTGCTCGTGATCAAGGACAAATCATCTCTCTGTGTAACATATGGTTGTGAAAGTCTTTCGGAGGTGCAATAGATCCACAGCATAGCATGGAGGAGGTTCAATAGATCCACCTGGGGCTCACCCAGCCTCTATAAAGTGGGTAGCCTTAATTAAAGGAAGAACCTAGCGGTTGCTCGTGATCAAGGATAAATCATCTCTCTGCATAACATATGGTTGTGATTGTCTTTCGGAGGCATCGTAGCCCCTTTCTTGGGTTGGAATTGGACTAGTTGGACCTTTCTTTATTTACCTCGATGGTTACCTAGTTTTGGGAATGGTAAGTATCTATATGTTAAATGTTTCGTCTTAGCTCAGTATTAGCTGGGCAAAATAACTAATATTTAATGGACTAATTAAATATAGCATGTCCTTCTGGTCGATGCAAAGTGAAAACATTACAAAATTAAATTTTTATAGCTGACTGATGATTTCCTTGTCGTTTACCATCGGGTTTTCTGTTGAGGTCTCGTGAAAAATTGTTTTAAGGGTAGTCTACTTTAACCTTTACGCTTTCAATTTGGTAGGAGAGGCTGCCTCCGTTAAACCTCTTGATCGGCTGTCATGCTGTCTGGGTTCGGTTTACCTCATCATTACTAAAGCCACTGAGTTTCCACTACGATCATTGGAAGCTACCATAGAAACCTTCGCTTAATTACCATAGCAATGACTGGGCATCTAGTGGTGCAACCGTTGTGCAGAGAAGGTAAATGTGCCATAAAATATGTTATTGTAAATAAAAATTAATGAAACCAAAACAAGTTCTGAACAGCGATAATCAAGGTTAATTGGTTTGATATAAAAAAGACAATATTAATGGATCGCAATAAGGGAGATTTGGGAGCTGAGGAGACTGAAAATAAATCTACACTATCTATATTAAATGAACTAAATTGTTTTTTATATCAACTTAACATCTGTGATTTAGATTAAATAACTACATGGCTTAATTTACTAAGAGGCCCTCATATGCCAAAGATTGCAGGTTCGCAGCCCGACAGGTGGGCTTATGATTTTTTAAAAGGAAGTAAAAAATACTTGGTTACGTCGTCTTTCGGAATGGACGTAAAATGGAGATCCTGAGCCTGTGCGATGCCAGGCCGTCGTTAAAGATCCCTATCTTAATTTAACCTGGACAGGCAAAATTTAGGATCCCACTTTAGCATAGTCCGATTTGCCATAGCAGCATAAAGTGACGTTAAATGAATACATAATCAATCAAGAGACATAATCATGTTTTCTGTCATCATATATCAAAAATTTTTTGTAACTACTTCAATCCTTTTATTTTCAAATTTAGGTACATTGATGTAAATTCAAAGACTTTACCAGAATTTCAAAGCAATCCTCGAATATGCCTTTCTAAATTTTTGTTTAAAATGTTTTAATAAAAATTGAACAAATATTATTAATATTAAAAAGATCAATGTTTATTATTTAATATGAAAAATTAATGCAGTTAAATATTTACTGTAGAATTAATTTTGGAAACATTGGAACCGTTATGATTATGTATTATAAAAGGCGTATCATCTTTACGCTCGAAAATGTAAATTAAATTTTTCACTATGGCGGTTGTTAGTTTGATGAAACATGAAATTTCACTCAAGCTATAAACTAGCGGACATTAACAGACAATCTTATTAGGCGCTTAATGTAACACGACTTTACTGCCTAAGTTTTATTTATATATTTTTATGAAACTACACTTTTATGAGTCTTTGAAAGAATATGATTATAGACAAATAAAAACACTAACCGAATAACGAATTACAGTAAAAGAAATATTTAAATTTATCCACTAATCATATTCGTAAATATTACTTTTTGCCATCTGTATTAATTTATCCTATGTATTGAGTTCAAATCATGATAGATGCTGTAATGTTTCTTCACCGTGCTGTGCATGGCGGTGATTTGTCCTAGATCCCGCTCAATCTCCATGTTTTTCCCAAAGGGTACACACTTTATACAGCCTTGACAGATTAATCTATTTATCTCTGCCACAGCCGGATTTGTACCCGGAACCTTTAATATAGCAAGTTCTCTACACATATCTCACCTCCTCCATGAAAAAAAAATTGTCATAGCTTCCATTTTCTTATCGTTTATTCAGTTTAGCCACCTGTTCTACTACTTCAGACGAATGAATTGTTAAAAAGTTTTTGTTGTTCACTTCATATGCCAATAGATCTGTTAGTTTTTTTTAAATGTAAATTAAGAAAAAAAATCTAAGCTACAGAAAATGTCATCGATTTCAATTAAATCATTTTTTGTGAATGGACTGGACAGTTCAATGAACTGGAAAAAATATTTTACACAATTTCCACATTTGTTTATAATACTGTTATTTATTATAGCTCTGGCTGTATTTCAAAGTTTCCAAATATCAGTGGAATTAAAATTTTCAAACCTTTTTAATATAAAATGGTTTTAATTTTATTCACGATCGCGTTTAAACCACCCGATTAATATTTAGTCAGTGGATTAGATTTGTCTGAATGTTCTTATTTATTTATTTTTTCTTGAGAAGAGGAAAACAATATTAACTTCGTTACTCTCTAAAAAGCATTTTGTTCCACATTGTTAGGCCACACAGCCGACATGACATATTGACAGGCCTGTTGACAACAATGTGAAAAATCTTTCCTTGTTATTTGTAATTTAATGTTGTTATATCTGTGGCACCTGTGCATAGTGGGCTAAGTCAAATTTTGTGAATTTCAAGCTGTCTACTTAGAATCGTAATTTTTCTGAACTTATTTTAAGTTCAAGATTGGAGTATAAGCCCACGATTCACAAAGGAATATCCTTCATTGCAATGGACGGAACACTTAGCGTGTTAGACACAAGGAAAGAGAAAAAAATTACAATTCTAAGTAGATAGCTCGAAATTCACAAAATTCGACTTAGCCCACTATGCACAAGTGCCACAGATATTCGAGTACGCACCTATTTACGATTGTAATTTTTTTTTTCTAAGCCTCTTGGTTTTTATTATTCTTGATAATAACATTTAGTAGTCGTATGAAATAAGGGATCTATTATACTGCCCAAGGAGACGAATACAGATAGGGGTTGTTTTAATTATACATTGCATTATTTTTATTCATTGTGAATAGTAAGAATTGTTTTAATTAGTATTATTTATAGAAACTAAAATTATATCTTATGGAAAATCAGTGACGATATTAAATATATAATTTTACATTTTTGAATTTATTTTTATTTACATTCTTCAGAATCAGATATTCCTTTCTTGTCCGTTGGCTTTACTTTTTTCAGAATAAGAAATTTTAACTTTTTAAATAAGATCCAGCCTTATTCATACTATTTTGAATATCAGGTGAACTGCCATTTCAAATTCCTATTCGTTTTTGCTATACAAAGATTGGTATGTGTGTGAGTGCATCTTTGATTTACAAAATAAGGGGAATAATCTTTCTGCCCAACGGCGGAACAATCCCCATTTTACAGATTATCTGTGTTCTTTATCAGTTAAGCTCCAGTTTTTAAGGTCTATTTTTATTATTCGAACTTATATATAAAATAAAATATTACATTGCAATCTTTTTTTATAATAGAGAGAGATTTTAAAGTGGATATTATCATTATTTATAATTATTTACAAGGCACGTTTCCTTGCACAAATAGTAGTAACTAATACCCAGAAGTGCAGTATCTGTTTATTGCTGGAGATAGTTCGTGTATTCACTCATTGTTTGCAGCACAAGTGTGTCTTGGCGGTTTAAAGCCGACTTGGAAATGTATTTTCGAACTTTTATTCTGTTTTAACTATCTTTAAGTTATTCAGGTAATAAAATAAAAAATAATTGACAGACAATTTTTTTAACATTAATAAATATATAGGGAAATAAAAATATTCAGAAAATAAAAATGGAGAGTTGACATTGATTTGGAATGAATCCTTTACCAAGTGTAGAAAACCAAAGATAATAAACTAAATATAAACTTGATAGTACCTTACATCAGAAATTATTCAACCCCTTCGTCGTTTTTCTAGGCCCAATAGGCTTAGACCTAGGCCATAACTAACTATTATTCCGAGAGAGTAATGATTACCTCACAAAATTTATGGCAATAAGTAATATTTTTTAAATGTCACAAATTTCGGATCCCAGACACTTAAAACTCACCTATTTACTTTTTTTCGTATTGACCATTTTGGATCATTAGCAAGTATATTTTTCACCTATAAGTAGTAATTAATTTAAATATTTATTTTACTCTAAGAAAAGGATGAATATTTATTCAATTTTTTTACAGGTTGCTAAACTGTTCTCATATACTTGGACAATGGGAGAATTTCTGTGTAAGATGGTTCATTACATGCAAGGTGTTTCTGCCATATGTTCCGTGCTCACACTGACTGCTATGAGTATTGAAAGGTAAGATTATATATATTAATACTTCTTCTTCTTCTTTCGCATCACCCTTATGGTGCCTTTCAGCGTAGGGGAGCGTTTAACCAGGACTGCCACTCTTTCCTATTCTTAGCTAGGTTCCTCGCCTGGCGGATATTTTTGCTTCTTTTCCTGCACAAACGTTCGACATATTCCAGATAGGACATTCTAGGGCGTCCTCGTGGTCTTCTTCCTTCAGGGATGTAGTCCATCGTCTTCAATGGGTCCCTGCAGTCCTCCATCCTCAGAACATGCCCAAACCATTTTAATTGGCGGGCCTCGAGCATCTCCTTCATTGCCACGATCCTGAGTTCCTCCCTGATCGTTTCATTGCGGATACAATCTCTTTTTGTTTTTCCTGAGGTTCTTCTAAGAAATTTCATCTCTGCAGCCGTGATTCTACTCTCCAGCCTGTCCGTTAATATCCAACTTTCGGCACCATACAGGAGCACAGGTAGATATACCGACTTGAAGATGTTGAGCTTCACTTTTCTGCCTACTTCTCGCTTCCCAACAACAGCATTACAGATCTGGTAGTAGACCGAGTTTGCTTTTTTTTTATCCTATTTGAGATTTCAAAGTCTAATTTTCCAGTACCGTTCATTACTGCTCCGAGGTAGGTGAAGTCCGTGACCGCTTCCATCTCTCCTCCGTTGCAGTATATATGGATTTCTTCCTGTACTCTTCCTACTTGCAAGATCTTGCTCTTGTCGGTATTGATCTGCATGCCTTTCCTACGGAGCTCTTCATCCCATTCATTCACGGCTTGCTGTAACTTTTCTGTGGAGTCTGCAATGAGGACAATATCATCTGTATAAAGCAGAAGCTGAATCACTACAGGCAGGAGGTTTCTTCGGCCCAGGAACGTCCTTTCAGTTCGTCTTTTGCATATTGCTGCTATTTCATCCATATAAAGTATAAATAGCAACGGGCTTAAGCTGTCACCCTGCATTACTCCTTTTGCCATATCAAAGTGCCCAGACTCCTTCCCATTCAGTCTAATGATACCTTTTGGGTTTTGATATATAGACTTTACAGCATCCACCAGGCTTTTTGGGATGTTCTTAACTCTGAGTGATTCCCATATTTCGTTTCTTGGTAGAGTCAAATGCTGCTTTAAGATCGAGAAAGGCGAAGTACATGTTCTTGTCTCGTTCCCAGGATTTTTGTATGACATTTCTTAGAGAGAATATATGGTCTTGAGTTTGTCTTCCTGGCCTGAAGCCGGCCTGTTCCTCTCCGATGTGCCGCTCAACTATATTTCTTAATCTAATTTCTAAAATGGAAGTATATAGTTTGTAGTTTGTAGATAACTGGAGAGAGACATATGGGTCTATAATTGGAACACTCAGTCTGGCTACCCTTTTTGTGTATGGGGATTATAATATTGTATTCCCATTCTTTTGGTATCCTCTTCTTCTCCCAAGCTTTTAAAAAAGCATTTGAAGAGACCTGACTAGTTCCATGCCTCCATACTTTACAAACTCTCCGACTATGTTATCCCGTCCTGGAGCTTTCCCCAGCTTCATCCTTTCGATAGCCTGCTCAACCTCCTCCTCCTCTATCACCTCATCAAACTCTGTCTCATTCCATTGTCCATCTTGGTTATTCATATGGTTCAGAAACTCATCACTGAATTGCCTCTCATAATGCCTTCTCCAGACCTCCAGAATGCCTTCATCATCTGTGACCGTTTCACCTTCCTCATTTTTGATATTCCTGATTTCTTTACTTTTGCAGCCCCTTAGTGATTTTATTTTACTCCAAAAGAGCTTTATGTTTTCACCATGTTGCTGGTTAAGCTTCTCTCCAAATTCCTCCCATGATTTCCTCTTAGCCTCCTTTACAGCTTCCTTCGTCCGGTTCCTGACCATCACATATAACTGCCATTTTTCAGGAGTTTTTTCCCGGCAGTAATCCTTCCAGGCTGTCTTCTTTTCTTTTATCTGTGTCCTCAGTTCTTCATTCCACCATGATGTACGTTTGTCTTTCTTGATTATCCTTTTCATTCCACATGGACTATTGTAGCTGACTCTAAGAGGCTGTTTTTTATATGTGTCCACATATCATCTAGGCTTGCATCTCCGTCTAATTCCTGTAATCTTCCTCGCAGTTCCTCTTCATACTGGGATTTTTTCTCAGGGTCCTGTAGCTTTTTCACCTCGATCCTATCATAAGCCTTTGACTTTATCTTGCGTTCCTTTAATACTTTTGTGTCTGCTACCAGTAGCAAATGGTCGCTTCCTATCTCCGCTCCTCGAATAACTTTTACATCAGTAAAATATCTCCTGATGTCCCGCCCATAGATGAAGTAGTCAATAATACTATTTACATTCCTTTCTGGGGCCGAGAAAGTTATCTTATGTACTAACTTGTGCGGAAAGTAGGAATTCCCTATGAGTAGGTCATTATCTATGCAGAATTCAATTAAGCGTTGCCCACTGTCATTCTTTGTACTTTGACCTCCATGTGGGCCCATCGCTCCATGTGCTCTCATGTAGTCATTACCTATTCGTGCATTGAGGTCTCCCATAATCAGGATGCTCCTATTATTATTTCTGTATTTATTTACTATTCGCTCAAGGTCACTATAGAACTGCTCTTTATCCAGGGTGTTGGCATCGTTTGTAGGGGCATATACTTGTATTAGGGTCCACTTCCCAATCTGCATATTTATATTGACTGCAAGGATTCGTGAGTTTACAGGCTCCCAGTCTACGACTTGCCTAAAAATTTCGTCTTTCATTATTACTCCTACACCCTCTACAGCTCTGTTTCCTGGAAGGACTCCTGAGTAAATCAGTGTGTGGCCTCGGTCTAACTTTATCTCTCCAGTTCCCTTCTTTTTCATTTCGCTAATCCCAAGAATGTCCAGCCTATATGTCGTCATTTCTTCAATAATTTCTACTTCTTTACCTGTGAAAGATCTTATATTCCAGGTTCCTAGCCGTTTGTCCTTTTCCATGCCGGGTCGTTTCCCTATTTTACGTCCATATCCGAGGCTATTCGCTAAGTTACTTTGAATCGATTATACTCCCTTGCGGGTGATTAGCCCAGCAAGAAAGGCCCCGTATCCTCGGGACAACTGGTTGTTTGGCTAAACCCCCAAACTTGGGTCTTCCCAGGGAAGGTAGCCCTGAGGTGGATACTGTATGTGACCTTATGTCTGAATTAGTGTTGAGTGTACTGTTCTGTGCTGTGTGGTTGCCATGTACTGAACTCGGTTATATATTAATACAATTTTTAATAATATGTCTATATACTAATCATGAAATTTTTTTTTCTGCTTTATGTGACAGTATGAGTTCCTGTAATTTTCTTATGAAAATTATTTTTATTTATTTAAACTTATAAAATTATTTAACTATAATGTATATATAATATAATGTTATATAGTAGACTTATTTATTATATAACAGTCAGTGGTATTTTTAAATTTTGATTAATTTTCTTATTGAATGTATGTAGCAATAACAATTTTCATCGGAATCATGAAGTGTGGCAACGATTCACATTTTGTTTTTTATTTGTCATTTATTTTTCACGTCATCACCCTTTGACAAAAGAGGTTAATAATTTTTATCCTCTCGGTCCTATTGTGTCCATCAGCCTGTATCGATATTCATGTTTTTTCTACGAATGATTATCTTTTTTTCCCATTATTTGTTTTTTTTTTTAGGAGCCTCCATACCTGAAATAATGTCAAAAAATTGACTATATTTTATTAATACAGTATTTACATTTCGGTATCTTATTTGGTAGTATATAAATGAAAAAAAGTATTTTACTGTAATTTGAAACCAATGATAAACGAAATCAAAACGATTTTGGTGACGAATCAGAACTCAGACCGAATGAGGTGACGTGATACATTCGCGCTGTCCATAGCATATTTTTATTAAGTTTATACACAATTAATTAAGTTAACGAAATTATAACTATTATTAAATCTTATTATAATTATTTTTATAGCATAATTATTTATAGTTTTATCTAATCGGTGCATTATTTGAAAGAACATATAAACCAATGTAAAATATTTATTCACTTTTATGCACAATCTACGTTTCAAGCTCTAGCTATTTTTGTTGTTTGTTGTTTAGATTAAACAATAGTTGTTTAAAAACATACATATTTCATTAAAAATACAAAAAATAACGTTTTGCGATAGGTTCAAATATAATCTATTATACCAATTAATTTATAATGAATTAATTATTACTCATTAAAAATGAATAAATGTATACCATACTGAAACCTGGTCAGTCAACCACGTTAACCTTTGGAGAAGAGTATAATATATGTATCTTATTTATTATTAACATAAAATTACTTACATTAAGTATAATTAAGTATTACGATTAAGTATAACATTAAGTATAACGATCTCAGGGTGGCATCCCATTTTAGTATCTAAATATATTCAGATCAAAGGATCTGATTTTTCCCTAAGATTGTAGCTTCGGTATTAAAGCGAATATAGCATTACTATCTCACGCAAGGTTTTTCATACCCTGATCAAGGGTATGTCATACCCTGTGTCATCCTATTTTATATCAACATTACCAAGAAGAAAAAAATAGTTTTTATTTTTTTTTTATAACAAATCTCGACATCGCCTCACAGTTTTTTTAAGAATGAAGGTTTAGATTTATATTAGTTTTTAAATAACCACGTCAGTAAGGCATCAGTTATCATTTATAATTGAAAAGGCATTGTATTAATTATTCAATTATTTTCAAGGCAATAAATTTAGTGAGATATCATCCAAACTGAATTTACCTCGTATTGGGATTTATCCCAAATCTCTCCCTCGAATCCCCTCAATTTAATTTTGATGTGTCCTGTGAATATTTATGAATGGAGGGGGGTAGCCTTAAGCCACTCTTCGAGCCAGAACTGAATGGGATTAAAGAGTGTTCTCCACGGGTCCGGTTTTACCCATTCATATTTGACGATAGTGGATTACTCTCTGCAGTTTCCAAGCTTCCTAGAATAGGCATATATCTTTCTTATTTATTTTAATTATTTAAACCTAATTTATTATTTTAATAATAGTATCAAAAAAATTCCTTTGCTTTAATTACAAAATACCTAACCTTCTCCAAGATTAAGTAAAGAATAGGGGAGGGGTGGTTTAGTGGTTAGCATAGCAGCCAACTAAGTCCCAGATCGTGGGTTCGTTGCCCTGCAGGTTGCTCTATGATTTTTTAAATGGATTAAAAATTCCAAGGTTGTGCCGTCCTTCGGAAGGGACGTTCCCGAAGGGGGACGGGGCTCTCGGGCCTGTACAATGTCAGGTACTCATTAAAATCTGGATAGACATTTATAGCTCCGACTACAGCATCGTTCGATTAGCGATAGCAACATAAAAAGGCGTTAAATAAACAAACAAACAAGTAAAATATATGTCTCTATATTACCCTGAGTTATCTGTAATAAAGTAGTTTCTAAAATTAAATTACACTTATCAATTCATCTCTTATAAATTAAAGGACATAATGCAAATATTTTAATGTAAATTTTAAAAAGAACAGGGAGTCATAAAAAGTTTAATACTTAAATATTATACTGCCGTAAAAATATAACGCCTAAGCAGACAACAAATAATTGAGATAAAACATATTTTATTCAACCTAAATACCTTTTGGTATAGACCAAAATTATATTCCATTCATATATTTTAAAAAAATATATAATTATTTTTTATCATTTTTAATTTAATGGTTGGGTTATTAGATATTTAAAAATAAAATATACAAACAACACCAATTATAAATTTTTATTATGACGACTAGACACAATATAAATTAATCTCGGGTAAGCTTCTTTCTTATATCCGTATTATAGTGTATAGATTATTTTCAATTCATTACTTATTTGTTTTATTACAATTCGATAAGGCAAGTATTTTGTTATTGTTTTTTTTTTTTTTTGTTTAAGGAAGTCGAATAAACAATTCTATCACTGTCTACTGTACAAAACTTCATCTACAATCAGTTAATATTAACTGAATATGTAAGTAATCATTGAAATTAATAATAGCAACAGCAACTGACGTTAGCATTAAGCTTTATTTCAATTGGATAACATCTATCTGTTATGTCCCCTTCTACATCAACTTTATGCAATCGCATCATAACATAATCGAGGGAGTTATTAACAAAAGGTTCGAAGTCATTTTTTTTAAAAATTAATAGAGGATGTAAAAGTTTGCTATTTATTATTTCTATTGACAATCCTGTTGCTATGGCTATTAGCATGGTGCTAGCAAGACTAAAACCTCTATAAAATCCATGCTTTAAAACAGTAAGTGACAACCTGTCCGATTTGAAACATTCTTTTTTCATTTTTGTTAGAGAAGAATTGGTAGACTGTATCTTCTAATTTAAGGAAGAAATAGTTGGGGGTGCAGTCAATCAAAACACCAAAATAAGCATAACTTATTTATTATGTGCCGACGTTTCGGCCTACAATGTAGGCCATCTTCAGGGCGAATAGAACACGCTACAGCTTGGGGAGCTCAGACACAAGTCTTTTTTTGTAAGGCCCCGCTTATTGTGGTTCATGTGATTCATGTTAGAGAAGAATTGGTCGACTGTATCTTCTAATTTAAGGAAGAAATAGTTGGGGGTGCAGTCAATTAAAACACCAAAATAAGCATAACTTATTTATTATGTGCCGACGTTTCGGCCTATTTATTTTTTTTTATTCATTTTTATTATTTTTTCTATTTCTAAAAATCGGCATTACCAATCCAGTCATTAAAAACGTGAATGCATACCGTTTTGACGTTGAAAGCGATCAGAGACGGCTATACGAATATGATAGGGTCACAGGATGTCGAAAGAAGCTGGAATAGCGTATAGCTAGAAATTGCTGTCAATTATACGTGATGCCAAAACCCACGTAGGACTGCAGGGACATTCAATTAGTGATATAACACACATTATATATACATTGTGTGTGTGAGTATTAACTTATGAACCACTAAGGATTATAATGACTACTTATTGTAGCCATATTGTAAATTATTATGTACCCAGTACTCTAACATTCCATAAATATGCTGTTCAGTCTCGTTAGATAAGGAATCAAAGCAACAGTAATTTTAAATTGTTCATTAATTAATATGTACATTATTCCTGAATTTTTATTCATTACAGCTTTTTGCTCTTGAAACTACCATATTTTTTTTTATTTTCTACATTGTCTAGAAGAAATAGATGAACCAAAGAATCATACTTCCTAATCAGATAGCGAAATGAATTGGATACCTCAAAGTGCTCTTATAAAAATAATGGTAATAATCACCACAGAGGTTTACTCTTAATTTAACCAAGAGTCTGGGATAAAAAAATATATATGTAAATTGAATTAACTAATTCGAAAAGAAACAATTTTAATTCAAAGAACCTTTGAAGGACGATTCGGTAAATAATTCATGAATGTTCCAATTAAAATTAAAAAAGACAGAAACAGGATGAAGCTACTCCTGGCAACATCTGCATTGTAAATGTCTCTAACCATCCAATGCCTCTTATCCTTTTTTATTCTTCAGCTCGTAAAAGCCAATTATTTCAGGTGCAAATTATTAATGCACTCCAATTGCATTTGGTTCCCTAATTGGCTCTTTTTCGATTAAGATACGATAATGGATTTAAATATTTTTTTTTAAAGTACCGCGCTAGAGATGTGGAGGACCCGGGTTCGAATCCAGGCCAGGACAAATCTTTTCTTTTCAAAATAAAAATATTTAAATAATAACGATAAAATAAAAATTATAGATAATGAATGGATTTAGCATAGATTGATTACTTATTCATAATAATTCTACTGTGTTATGCTGTTATTGCAATTTCGATGTAGATGAATCGTTGTTTCAGGATCCCGGTAAGATTTTTATTTATAATACTAAAACCATCCCGACTGCTATATTACTATTATATTTTTAACCACTGCCCCGGTGAAAAAGTGGTTAAGTAAAATTTTGTCAGAAAGAGTTACTGCATTCAGAGAAGCGGAATCATGTTATTGTTGTAGTTTTTAGCTTGAAATGGTGTTTTAATGAATCCAATAACTTAGTTTTCAGTTAATGCCTATAATATAAACTCTTCTTCTTCTTCTTTTTCTTTCTCTTCCTCCTATTGTGCCTTTCAGCATGGACGAGCCTCCATCCACCTTGTCCACACATCTCGCTCTCTCGCCAATTCCTTTAGCTGGGCCAGGGTCTTACCTCTTTTCAGACCTAGTCTTTGGATGTACTCCAGGTATGTTCTTCAAGGCCTACCACGAGGTCTCCTGCCTATTGGCCTCGCTTCCATACATTTTTTTGGCACTCTGTCGTCCCCTATTCTAAATATGTGTCCATACCATCGAATTTGTTGGCATTCCAGGATGGTTTTCAGTGAAGGTACCTTGAGTTCCTCTCTCATTCTCTCGTTTCTTAACATTCTCCTGGTTTTATCCAATATTCTTCGTACAAATTTCATTTCCGCCGCCGTTATACTACTTAAGTGCTTGTCTTGGATGACCCAGCTTTCGTCGCCATAGAGCGAGGTTGAGAGATAAACTGCTTTGCATTTTTTCCTACTTCTCTCTTTCCCAAAATGGTGCTGCAAATCTGGTAGTATACATTGTTTGCTTTCTTTATTCTGTTGGAAACTTCTTGATCTATTTTTCCAGATTTGCTGAATATTGTTCCAAGGTCCACATTTAGAGAATTACCAGTATATCTCTCCCATCTCCTTCACCTCTGGCTACTGTGATAACCTCGTTCTTGCGGCTGTTTATACTCATTCCTTTACGAGCGAGTTCTTCTTGCCATTCTATAATGGCCTGTTGCAATTTTTCCTGAGAATCAGTCACCAGTACGATGTCAGCGTATAGGAATGCCTGCACTTGAACCGTCCTCATGTTCCACATATCGACTCCAGTCCAAGCAGTTCTTCTTCTACATATTTTGTGGATTTCGCCCATAAAGACAATGAACAATAATAGGCTGAAGCTATCCCCTTGTTTTACACCTCGTTCTAAGAGAAATAACTTGGATTCTTGGCCATTTATACGTACTGTTCCTTTAGGGCTTTGTTGCGTGAATTTGATTGCTGCCAAAAGGTCCTCGGGATTCCCCTTTTCCCTCAATGCTCTCCATGTTTCATTACAGGGTACTATGTCGAAGGCAGCTTTCAGATCTAGGAAAGCAATGTATAGGCTTCGTTAGCAAATATGTGATCTTGGGTTGGTCTCCCGGGTCGGAAACCAGCCTGATTCTCTTCTGAATCTGGTTCTATCAGTGGCCTTAACCTGCTTTCTAGAATAGTGGTGTGAAGTTTGTATGTCACTTGGGATAGGCAAATAGGCCTGTAGTTGCCACATCCAGTTGTGTTATCTTTCTTGTGTAATGGGACTGTGATATTGTACTCCCAATCCGTCAGAACTGTCTTACTGTCCCACATTTTCAGAAACTTTCTTGTGTTTTTTTTTCAGAACAAAAAAACAAGAAAATCATTTTGGAAAAAAATCGACTTAACCACTTATTCAACGGGGCTGTAGATATATGGGTCTGGAAAATAACCATTGTCGTTGATGTAAACCGTAATAATATTATTCCGTAAATAATATCACATAATTATAGAAGCCACTAGAGAATATAGGAGGTTACAAAACGCAGAATGGTAGAGCTTCCATTTGGATAATATAAATGAAATGATAGATGGGCTTGTAGGATGATTCGGCTTAAAAAAAAACTCCTAAAAGATAATTAGGGTTGAGGCGACTAGTATTTGGGATTATTGCGTTAACAGTGACCTTATGGGTTCGGGTTTGGATAGTAATCCGTAGATGTAAGTTTGTAACAGCGATTGCTGGTATAGTCATCAAAACTTCGGGTTCCCCAAAACCTATTATTATAACTATCTCTTTTTTTCACGACTTTGCGGGTTCAAAACTGTGATGGAGTACAAGCCCAATCACCTATGCTCAATATAACTGCTCGTTGAACCTCCCTTAAGGCACCAAGCGGAAGTTCCAGCTCTAAGTGCCCTCCACTGTGCGTATTAGGATTAGTTCATTTGTCATATTATAATTGTTATTACCACCAGTTTTCATGCCATAAATTTATTTTAGTTCGGCTGCTAGCTCCCGATATTTTCGTAGTTTCTCTCCAACAGTTGAGTTATTATTATCTTTAGAAATCGCGATAACAACGATATTTGCTTTTTTCTTTCTTAAGTTAATAATATGTAATATGTAGATATCAAGTCTATTTTGACGCACTGAATGGTAAAATATTATAGATTCATCCCAGTGATTATATTGTATTATAATTATTATCAAACGACACTTTGACACGAGGTTGTTTAAAATTTAACAGTCTAGCTAAGTACTGAGCTATACAATTATTTTCGGAATATAATTTAATAAGTGCAAAGTGTTTTCGCTTTTTTTATTATGGTGGGTGGCATAACAATTATATTGGGCATAGGTAATAAAAATTCAAGAAATCCCAGGCTCCTGAGATAACTTCGTTTTTCGTTACATGTTTAAGTATCAGTGCCTATTCTTATGAACCCGGGTGCCAAATTAAGTTATGTAATCTGTAATCAGCCGTACAAGGGCCCTGGGCTTACCCAGCCTCTAGAACGTGGATACTGTACTTTCATGGGTTGTAATGATACCGGTTTTAAAAAAAAATATATTTTAACCCCTCACAACATAATCGGCATATCACTAAACAATCTCTAATAAACCGTTTAATTAATTATAAATTGGAATGTGGCCATGTACAATTTAGGTGGGCAGTATATTAAATGAACTCCCCCTATTCAGTTAAATTACCAAGAGGATAACTCACCGTTCTGCGAAATACTGCCATCCATCGGAGGCTCATGGAACTATCTCCTCGTAAATTCCCTGAATAAACTGATTCTCCTAATCTCTAGGGTATGAGAGGGCTCATATGATTCCGACCAATTACATTTACTCATCAACGTGAGCGATTAAATTAAAAAGAACCTATTTGTTAGGAGAATACACCGTGAAGACGAATAAAGGACTACTGGTAGAAAGAGAAAAAGCTTTTAAAAAATTACAAAAACAAGTAAATAAAGTAATTAACCATTTACCAGAACTTTCTTAAGTGCAGATTATTTTTACAAATTAAATTCCGCAGTAAATTCTAAATCACTCTGCGGCACTACCTATACTTTTTCAGCCCATGAAAAAATCAAATGTTTTTTTCTAATGTACCATACCATACACCAATAGTGTTAAGGCCACAAAGCCAGAATGTTTTAAAATGTTATAATTATGTTTTGAAATTTTAAAGTGTATAAATTATTTTTGAATCATTCATTCAAGTGAGTAAAAAACCTTGTTCCAGTCAAATTTTTTTTTTCTTTATTTTAAAATACGTTTCGACTTATTTAGTCATTTATGTTTTTCTTTTCTTATAAGTCTATTTTTATTTAATTTAAATATTTTTACTCATAAAGTTGTACATAGTGTATATTTTAATGTATAAAGTGTAACAAGTTTGTTTATGTACGAGCTGAGTTGCCGATGCGTAAACAAGCTTGCTTATATATTACGGCAACTCGCACCGCCGGACGGGATTAACGCACAGTGCAGGGTCCCCAGTTCTGCAGTTCATCTCTCAGTGTACGCAGTGGAATAATATTGGGACCGTGTCCTCACTTCATCACTCCATTATCTCTCCGCGTAGGAACACTCAATCCGATTCTGGTGGTGATGTACTGTAAACGTTTTTATCATTATTATTATTATTATTTTCACAATACATTTAATTTTTATTAGCACGTTTTTTGTATAGAATATCATTATTTGGTTATGTTTCTTTTTATTGATTGCAATTATTATGTTTTTTTGCAATTTATTGTCATCAGTATTAGATTTTTTTGTGTGTGTGTGAGATATTATTATTGTTTTCATCTTTGGTTTTCTTACAAGATATCATTTATTTTGAATCAGCAATAAATATTTTATGTTTTTTTTTGTTTATACAAATCTCATAGTTTTATTTTGATGAAGAGCCCATTGCACTATCCAGCCATCACACATTAACACAACATTTATTTGACGGTTCGTGCACAACCTTTTAATTTGCGAAAGGCAGACGGCCGCCACAATTAGAGTGAACTACTCATTCAGATTGTCAATAAATTAAATTTACATTTCTAATATGGATAGCCATACACCAATAATGGGGGTCACCTGTAGTGTAATGATTAACGTAGCAATCTTCTATACCGAAGATCGCGGATTCGCAGCGTGGCAGTTGGCCCAAGCATTTTTCAAAGGGACTAAAAAATCATGGCTATATCGGACTTCGGAAGGGACGTTAAATGGGGGTGCCCAGGTGCTTGGTGTCTGTGTTAAAGAACCCTATCCTGATTATAATTGGATAAACAAAATTTAGAACTTCCATGGTCCGATTAGCCATAATAGCTTAAAATAATATTAAAACAATCAAACCAATACAATCCTCTTATCATTTGTAACAATCTATGTATCATTTTATTGCCAACCATCTGTAATTAGTTGAAATTATTAGTAATAAAACATTCAATTTTAACATTTTTCTAATTTACACTATTTATACGATTGTCTAGCGGGGTGGCTCAGTGGTCAGTGGTTCATAGTACTGAGTGCCACTCAGGAAATCCTGGTTCAAATCCCGCTGTAGGCAGTAGTTTTATTTAGTTTGTATGCAGTGGGAAGTGGATCATATTGGATCTAGGACCCTCCTGGGGCTTACCCAGCCTCTATAAAATATTATAAAAAAATGGTACCCAAAATAAGGGGGGGGGAATCTGGTGGTTGAGCGTGACCTAGGACAAGTCGCCTCCTTGCAGAACCGTTGTCCATGAAACAGTACAGTCTCTACCATATACTGGACCCCAGACCCGTTCTCGGTTTGTAGTGGTACAGGTTTTTTATACAATTGTCCACTGTTATTCAAGGTAAGAAATACTTATGCATTTTCATTAGAAATTGAAATACACCACAGAAGTAAAGCTAAAATTATAATACAAAAATTAACTTTTCAAATATAAGAACTTTTAATGAATGAGGTATAAGGGCCTGACATAAGCCATCCTAAGGTAATTGTATCAAAACAGAAAAAAAATGGGATTTTTATTTGTATTCTCGTCTTTTTTTTTTAAATGTTTCAAGAATGTATTATTAGTAATTATTATTAGTTAATGATTTTTATTCTGCTAATTTTTGTGAAAACCGAAAGAAATTCTGGGTATTATTTAGTTTTCGCTGTTGATTATCCTCTTAGAATTGTAAAGTATTTCTAAAATTATCTAAACCGTTTACAATCACTCTCTTCTAACCAATTATTATTTAATATCTCTAACAGACTTCAAAGCTGCTCAGACATGACTTTTGCAATTAAAACATATTTGTAGATCGATTAAAGGTATGAAAGTTTTGATGTAATATTCTTTAATTTGCCAGATACAAGGAAGTCGTTATTCTTTATTGAAAGTTGAATAGATAAACAAACCAAAATAAAAAATAAATATACTTGTATTACGATAAACCCTTAGGTCTTGGACTAAGTACAGTTTAGTTTAGTAATGTCAGACAGTACAGTTTCCAGGACAAAGATTGTACAGTGGTTTGCTAGAGAGCAAGCTCAAGTAGGTTTACCTACTAATTTAGGGTACCCACTTTATTGATGCTGGGTAAGCTCCAGGAGGGTCACGGATAAATGTGTTAACAGATTAAATAATTTGGATTTTACATAATGACATGAACACTGGCAAGTAGAGAAACTACCCAGTGGTAGTCCTCAAAAAACAAATTCAATTTATGTAGATGGTCTTGGATCTTCTTTTCAGACGCCTTGGAGAATTATCGGAGATTGAAGAAGTAGCGGGGTTTGTGAAATTAGTAGGTTTTAGTAAGATAAAGTTTGTCATGAAATGACTGGTATCGGGTACGGTCTAAATCAGTAACAAATCGGTCATTGAAGTCATTACGGATGACTTAATTCGTAAAAGTTAGAGGAACAAGGATTTTACGAAGGATTTTTGATTGCAAGGATTGGTTACGAGAGGAATTAGGTGGCTTAGTGGAGCCCCAAAGCTCAACTCCGTAAGTCCAAATAGGTCTTATAATAGTCGTGTAGATGTCTTTTGTAATTAATTGGGATCTTGGAGCGTTTGTCATGAAAATGTTGAAGTACCAGGAAATGGCGGGCATTTTTTTATCTTTTCAGTCTTATAATCCAAGTTAAACGTTTATCAAGATGTAGTCCTAAGCATCGGACTTGATCTACAGAAGTCAGTGTAATAACATTAAATGATATTTGTACAATATTAAAATGAATTTTCCCAATTAAGATTCAAACAAATAAAGTCGAAATACTTTGGGCATTTCATTGTAAAGATTGTACTTTTTGAAAGAAGAAAAACAATTTTTCTCGAGGGAAGAAATGTTTAAGTAGGATAACTACTCACAAGCAGATAGCGGTTCAAAAAGCGCTCTAGAATGACCCGCTTTTTTGATAAAACATTTTACTGTAGCTAGGTACTAACAAAGGGCACAATTTGGGCCAAACATCATGTTCCAAAAAAGCTAGTAATAGAAGATCAAAAATAACTTCTGTAGTATAAACCTCATTTTTTAAACTTTTTTGATCGTTATTATGCAGTTTAATTTTTTTTCATTTATAAAATCTTCCACGTGAAAAAAATCATTATTATTTATCAGATTGCTGCAGATTGTTTTTATCCAAAGTGTATACAATACCATGCTCATACCTCTTTCATTTTTGTTAAAGCAATTAAAGGTTGTGTTGCTAAATTATCTCAAATAATGAATATATTTTTTCTGTCTCGCCTGGATTATTTCGAATTAATAAGTACCGGTTCTCCTCGATACATTGTCAAACTATTACATTTATTTTCAACATGAATTTCCGAGTCCCGTTTTAAAGGAATGAGGGGAAAGGAGAGAGTTAAAATTTATAATCTAGAATTGTTTTCTGTAAATGTCGATGAATAATTAAGAGGAGCAAACGCCTGAAAGTCGTGCTATTTCGATAATGAAAATTGTTCCCGACATTCAAGCTAATTTCTCATTGTATAAAAAGGTTATTAAATGTTTTGAGCCTTTCTCTTTCTGAAATGGGTCTGTTTCAGAAAGTTTATATTAACAATATTAAAACAAACAGCTCTGACAAATGTTAGGTTGAAGTTATCAATTACTGTACTTCTCTCTGATACTGCCTTAATATTCATGATAAATAATATATTTCAAAATCCGTAAAAGCAAAAATGATAGAGAGAGAAATGCTTTATTTTCAGCAGTGCTGTCCAACTATATTGAATTGCCGTAATACACAGCATACTGATCAATCCATATCGGACATACTGTACATTACAAATTGTTTGTTTTAAATGCATACTTAAAAACTACAGTATGTCCGATATGGATTGATCAATGTATAAAACGCTTAGTAAACCCGAAGGTTCGATGCCCATATTACTTGCACTACCTCCCAAACTCAAGTCTGTAAGATCTTTTACACAATCCTCTCTCCTAAGCCTATCTACCCGTACACTTAGTGCGGCCTACCCCTTTTTTACGTTTTAGGAATTACGTCTTTACTAAAACCACAAACCTTACAAGCCCTTCTTCAAACAATTCCGTGTTGTGTAATCTCTTACTACGTTAACAGTTGGAAGTACGAAGTTTTATAAATTATATTTTTTTAATTAAAAGAAATTTCCTGCCATTAACAGCGCATCTAGTTCCATATAAATATATATATATATATATATATATATATATATACAAATATATGACAGTGAGCCGTAAAGTCCATCCCAGAAAAAGCATCTGCGTGGATCGCAAATCGTTCCCGAAAGTGGATAACTTTAATTATCTTGGCTCCACAATAACCTCAACCAATGAACAATTAACTGAGATATACCAGCGTATAACAAGCACAAACAGAGCATTCTTCGCTCTTTCAAGAGTATTGAAATCCCGAAGCATCTCTAGAAACTTAAAACTAAGGGTTTATAATGCGGTAATAAAGCCGATTCTGATATATGGCTGTGAGACGTGGGCTCTCACTGGCACCCTGGAAAGCAGAATAGAGAGATGCGAAAGGAAAATCCTTCGCACGATAACCGGAGCGGTCTGGGATGAGAGTCTACACTCTTGGAGGAGAAGGACCAATAAGGAATTGCTCACAGAAACTGGTCAGGCGATATCTCAGGATATGAAATCAAGAAGGTTAAGATGGGCGGGGCATGTTGCTCGAAGCAATCCGTCAGGACGCCTCTACGCAACAATGAATGCCACAATAGTTGGCAAGAGACCACGTGGGAGGCCAAAGACCAGATGGATAGATAAGGTCAACAAAGATGCTGAGGAGCTACATGTGGCAGACTGGAAATCAGCGGCCCAGGATAGACAGAGGTGGAGAAGGCTGGTAAAGACGGCCAAAGATCTACAAGGTCTGTAGAGCCAACAGAAAAAAAAAAAAAAAAAAAAAAAAATATATATATATATATATACTAGCTTTTGCCCGCGGCTTCGCTCGCAATGAATTAGGTCTGCCAAATAAAATTTCGGGAAAGATCATTTAAAATAAATAGTTTACTTATATTTTTAAAATATAAGTTACTCGCACATCCAAAATTTCAGATATCTAACTTCAAAACTGACGGATTCTTTACAACCTTTGAACTCCTATTATATTAAAGGGGAAACCCTTGGGGTGGAATTATCCAAATTTCTTTCTTAAACTATACAAAGAACCTATCTACAAATTTATAGATAGTAAGTTCCTGATTTGCCTTTAATTATGTACTATTATAATATATTCTCCACAGTACCTAAAATACTGTCAGGGGGCACGTGTCCCCGTGCCCTCCCCCTAAAACCGCGCTTGCAATAGCCTATGGGTTATTCTGATGTATAACCTATATTACTGTAAAGTTTCATCCAAATCCATCCAAAAGTTTTTGCGTGAAAGAGAGACAAACATACAAACATTCACATTTATAATATTAGTAAGATATATATATATATATATATATATATATATATATATATATATATATATATATATATATTACATATATCACCAAAATGACCGCCGTTTTCGCCACTGACCATATTATTTGTTTTATCCGAGATTACTTAGTTATCGAATATATTGATGACCTAATAATTTGATGTAATTGTGGGTTCATAGACCCTAAATTGTACTATTGCTTTCTTGTTACAGAATTTTAACTTCCTTATATGAATATATTCCACCTTTAAATTATAGATAGATAGAGAAGAGAGAAACTAGAGATAGGACAAGAGTATAGTATTGGTAGAGTATAGATAAGAGAGTATTCTCTTATTTAGTTCATAATCTATAGTGTTAATCTATAGTTAATAGTCTAGTTAGTTCGTATCAGTTCTTCTTTGTGTATACATTTAATATCATTCCATTCGCCAATAAATATATTTAATTCTTACAGGTCAAGTCCCTGTTTGTTAACTAAGCGATACTTCATTGGCGACATTCATTAATGATATTGTATCTAGCATTATATTTTCCACCTCTTCACCTTCTAGAGACCAGTATTATATAGTATGTTATCCACCTACCGATTGAAGGATGGACTGAGAAGAGACTGGAATCGATGCATGAAGTATTTTGCAATGAAATCCTTCAATAATGTTTGCCATCAAAGAAAAACTTTTGTAAAGGGTCTTACGAAAACCCCCCTAACCATGTCTAACTCCTTCTTAGCTGTAACGTAGTCAGAAGAAATGAGCGAATGGATTATGGAAACTAGAATTTTTCTTAACACCAATCTGAATGAAATATATCATCAAAGTTTTAAAAATGTTTGATATTCTTTCTTTATCATTTTAACCTACGCAATTGCACATCCAGCGAATTTTATCTAAGTGTTTTTCTCTTTGCTTTGCAGGAACATAAAGTTTTGAAAATGATTAATATTTCTTGAGCAGGTCTCTTGGCCATTTTCTTTTTAATTTTTTCCTATCAAAGAAACACTAATGAATTTGGGTGGTATTGTGTTGGTGAGTTGAATGTCGTAAATTTATTGTGAAAATATGTTTTTATTTTGAGAATGTTCATGGCGTTGTGAGTGGTGTTCTAAGAAATAAACGAAGGAGAATTGGCAACTTTTCTTAGAATTTAGGACTGTGTTGTTTGTATCATCTGTACATGGATGTGCTTTGCTGAAACCCTAAGTTTTGCTCCACATGTTTAAAAGGGTCTTAAGATACTGTTATAGATTAGTCGTTTGTTTCGAAAGTCAAGTGAAGAATGTAGTCCAGAAGATGTGTAGTTGTTTGTAGAGTCATGTCAGTTCTTGTCTTTTTAATTTTGAGAGTATATTCCATGTATATCGTTTGTCAAAGTATAGCAAAATTAAACTGATGTTTTATTTAAGGATATTTCTCAGTCAATACTTCACCGGTGTGTTCAGCAATCACAGTAACTTTAATATAACTGCAATAAAAATAACATATGTATTGAAAACATTTATATTTATTTATTAAACTCTTTTAATTCCCTTCAAAAGTCAAGAGTAGTATAAAGAATAATGAAGGATGGAATTAGTTCGGGGGATCAGTCATAAATAACACCAAATACGTGAAACTAATTTTTTATTTGTGCCGACGTTATTAGTTAACCATTTATAGTTATACAGTTCTATATAGACGCCTCTACAACATAGGTCGAAAAGTCGGCACTAATAAAAAATAAGTTTCACATATTTGGTGTTATTTATGACTGCACCCCTCCTCCCCCAATTAATTCCAGCCTTCATTAGATCTTCCAGTCAACTATTTTCCTCTCTAATATTTATAAAGTACAGTGTAGTGTATAAAGGTTAGTTTTATGCCAAGATTATCGTTGGCAGAATTATTAATATTTAATAAATTAAATGAAATCCAAGGAAAGTTGGAAAAGCCTCGAGTATTCGATGAACGACCATACGGGGCCGTGCACTTTCTTAATTAGTTAACTTTAGGCATGTGATATTAATTTTGTGAATGTTAATTACCTTGATGAAATATGTAAAAGGTGGAGGAGGAACCCCACGAACGTATCCCAGGGGTGATTAAAACTTGGTGAGACTTTGAGATATTTGACGGTTGACGGTTGATAAGCCTTATCACTTACCCGCTTAAAACAAAACCTTTTCAATCCAACTTGTCAAAGGTGCCTACTTAGCCTTCGACTAATTTAACTTGCCCATGGCCGAGTTGAGGTTCGAGGATCCTCGTCTCTAGGGAAATCTTGTCCTTGGCCCTTCGTATCCGAGGGATATATTTTTTTCAGGTAAAGCAAAATATTGTCCATTAAAACAACTATTGGCTTGGGGAAAATCTTTATATTTTTAAATTTAAACAGCAAACAATTTTATTATGTTTTCACTTAAAGAAAAAGAAGTTTTACTTTTTCTTCTATTTCATACAAACTTAATTCATGGTCCGAATTCATGACGGATATAACGCTCAAGCTCCAAAGCAAGTTGTCGATCTGCCTCTTTGTTCATTTAATTTAATATTGTAAAGATCTAAAAGCGATAATGAATTTCTTGGAGAAACTGGTCAGTCGATATCACATGATATGAAAGCAAGGAGGTTGAGATGGGCGGGGCATGTAGCTCGAAGTAATCCGTCAGTACGCCTCTATAAAACTATGAATGCCACAAGAGGTAAGAGACCACGTCTGAGGCCAAAGACCAGATGGATGGACTGGATCAACAAAGAGGCTGCGTAGCTTCATGTACCAGACTGGAAATCAGTGGCTCAAGATGAAAGAGGTGGAGAGAAGGTGGAAAAAAAATCTATCGGGCCTGTAAATCGAATCGAAAAAAAAGTATATTAAAGATAAAAGTTTATACTATAATAGAGATAATAATAAAAAAAAAATCTATTCAGTGATCGAGGCGTACATAAACTAATTTATGTTAATGTTGCAGCTAAATATGAAGGTAAAGAACCTTCCTTAGTCTTGTTTTGAGAAACAAAATTCACTCGATCGAAAGAAGTTAGTAAAATAGCTCCAATAGAGAAACAAAGACGAGTCTGGATACGTTTTCGCTAGCTAAAATTAGCATATATAATGAGCTGATTTTTCCAATAAGACTGAATTTGAAGGCTTGTACTACCGATGAACTAATTTATATCATAATAATTATACAGGATACAATTTTTCTTACTGACCTCTCCATCACTAGACCTAGTCCATCACATGAAATTCTATCCACATTCCTCTCTTAAAATGCACCTGGTGTTGTAAAAGAGATCCCATATATCCTACTAACACGTTATTATCAAAAAATAATAAAAGTCAAGGGGGCTAAGAAAAAAAAAATTACTGAGCTCATATTTACTGTTTTGTAGTAAATAAATAGAGCAATAATTTTGTAATTAACTTTTAAAAAATAATTTATATTTACTTTAAAAAAAAAGTTCATTAACCTAGAGTAAATCATTGTACTTTATTACTCATATATTTCATATTTTTATGATTAAAAATATATATAATGCAGAAGGGCTCAGGAAGATTTCGCAATAAGTCTAGTGAAGTGAATAAGAAATGTTGAGTAAAAAATAAAAAGGTTATACCCTGAGCCCAGCAGGTAGGGCTGTAAACCTTATCGTAAAAAGGTATACTTGTTTTAAAGGCTACTGCCAGTTTAATAAAGGCCATTCTATTTTGGTACTTTACTCACTTATTATTTATCACTGTTTAAATATTTTATAGGAACGTGAGAGTCCTTTCCTAACATTTTATGCCTTATATCAAATTTTATTTTATTTATTGTTTGTGACTTTTGTAATTATGATATTGAAATTTCACAAGTTCTATAAATACTTTTATGTCTAAACTTTATTCCCAGTCAAGGCCTTCAATTCCCGATAATCCTCCTAGGTGTCTAAAAAAAAAAAGTTGAATTAGTTATTTTATTACTACCAAGGGATATTTGTATATTCTCTATTTGCCTTTAGCTTATACCATCATATGGCATTCATTATACTATAACACAATTGTAAATTTCAATAAAAACAAATTTAAAAAACATTGTATTGTATAAACTGAATTGAATACAAGATATCGAAACAGATTCGTTATGCCAAATGAATTAAAGGAAATTTTCTGTTAAAGGATACCTCAATCTGAGGAAACCCTTAGGTAAAAATTTGTTTTCTAGTCGTTATAAGACTTTTAAAACTTCAGATTCAATATTTATTTATTGATCTTCGATTAATTATGAACCAAAAGTATTATAATAAACTATCAACTTCTAATTGTAAAAAACACTATTAATAGTCCTAGTGTCCTTTTAACTCTTTTTTTCACCACTTTTCTAAAAACTGGCATTAACTTATTCAGAGTCCTGATCGATTCAGATTAACCACAGGAATGAAGGGAACATCTCGAAAAGGTGAACTGGAATATTTCTGAATCAACGATAAAAACTTTCCCTATAATCATCAATGACGTACTGTAGATGATACAGTGATGACGTTAGTTGAGTTGTCGATAATTCAGTATTCACAATAAGTTTAACGTTCACGTATCCATATAATTACCTTAATGAACTATAGATTCGTATTTTAAAGTACCGTTTATGTCAGGATATGCAGTCAAACAAAAGTTTGGATTTAATCTCACTGAACCTACGCAAGATTAAAAATGTCCCCATCGCTTACTGTGTGAAGTTAATTGTTTAAATTTAAAATAATTGGCTTAATCCCTGAAAACTTCATCCAAATCGAGTTGGTGTTTTTCCTTCTTCTTCTTTTCCTTCCTCCTTGTACCTTTAAGTGTGGAGGAACCTCAACCCATCTCATCCATTCCTCTCTATCATGTGTGAGTTGTCTCATTTTAACAAGATTTGTATCCTTCTTTTCTCCCAAGTTGCAGATATATTCATTGTAGGCAGTCCTATGTCTTCCTCGAGGTCTTGAGCCATTAGGTCAGGCCTCCAATATCTTCCATGGGTCTCGGTCCTGACTCATCCTGCATACGTGTCCGAACTATCTCAGTTGTCGCTTGTGCAAGGTATCCATTAATGCAGGGATCTCTAGTTCTTCTTTAATTCTTTTATTCCTTACACAGTTTCATCTAGTTTTACCCGATACTCTGCGTAGTTATTTAATTTCTACTGCAATGATTCGGCTTATCTTCTTATCACTAGCAACCCAACTCTCAGTTCCATACATCAGGGTAGGAAGAAATATCGCTTTAAAAATATGGAGTTTGCTTACTTCAGGTTTACCTACAATGGTGTTACAAGTCTGGTAATAGACCTCGTTTCCTTTCCTTATTCTGTTATTATCTCTTTATTCTGTTATTCTCAATTGTTTCTTGGTCTTTCCCGTCATCCTAATAACTGTTCCTAAGTAGGTATAATCGTTATCGTTTTCCAATATATCTCCTCCACAATAAAATCTCTCGTTTCTTGCCTCTTCCCTGGAAACAATGGATACTTTGCTCTTGGAAGTATTTATCTTCATGCCTTTCAGCAAAAGCTCCTCCTGCCATTCAATTATCGCATGTTGCAGTTTCTCTTTTGTATCAGCAAGTCGGACAATGTCAGCAGGGAATAAGTAGCATGTTTTGAGAATTGTCCTGAAATTCCGAAAATCGTTGCCCAGGGTGTTCTTCTTTTACAAATCTTATGGATCTCATCTATCAGAATTAGGAAGAGGAGGGAGCTCAATCGGTTATCTCCCTATTATTCTCCTCGCTTCATTCGGAATGGTTTAGATGCTTGACCATTTACCCGCATTATACCTTTTGATTCTTGATACCTTGACTTTATAGCATCTATTAGACTTCCAGGGACATGCTGCAGCTGAAGAGATTCCCATAAATGTTTCCTAGGAACAGAATCAAAAGCTGCTTGTAGCTCTAAGAATGCATATTTTTGTCTCTTTCCCAAGCCTTTTCAAGAATATTTCTCAAGATGAAAATATTATCCTGTGTTTGTCTTCCTGGGTGGAACCCAGCTTGTTCCTCCTCCAAGTCAACGTCTACTCAGCCTGTGTTGGAGGATCGACGTATACATTTTGTAGACTACTGAAGTGAGACATATCGACCTGTAGTTGCTGCATTCGCTTTGCTTCCCCCTCTTATAAATAGGAATAATAATATTTATTTCTCAATCCTTTGGTATCCTCTTATGGTCCCATACCTTCTGAAATCGGATCTGAAGAACTTTCACCATCTCTTGTCCGCTATATTTAATCATTTCTGGTGGGATTTGGTCATATCTTGCAGCTTAGCCTTAATCAATTCCATGGCTCTTTCGACTTCCTCTTCCCAGATAGTATCATTTTCATTTTCCTGCATTTCCTCAGTCACCAACTGAATGGTCTCTAGCAGGTCTTCAAAGAAAATCATTTCAAAATGCCTTTTCCAATTATCAAGGATCTCTTCTGACTTGGTAAGTATTATAACGTTCTCGTTCATGATATTTCTAATTTCCTTTACTTTTTTGGTTCTCAGGGCTTTGCTTGCCCTCCAAATTTTAATATTATCAAAATAGTCCTTGTTTAGAGACTTTCCAAATTCTCCCCAAGACTTTTTCTTAGCTTCACGAACAATAATCTTAGCCTAGTTTCTTCTGAGTCTATATTGTTCTAAGTTTTGAGTCGTTCGAAACACCTGTTACGTGTTTTTCCGCTATTATAATAACCTTCTATTGTTAGATATGTACAAAGTTTTCATTAGCGAAATAACATTTTTAGTTATTATGTTATTGATTAATATTCTGACACAAGTACTTTTTTTTTATTATTTTTACATATAATTTACTGAAATTCAGTCCTCCCTTAGGTTATGGCCTAAGATTGTTGAATATCATTGGAGGTGATCTCCTCTTTTGAGTACTGCTCGACAAAACGTTCACGTATGCTTCCTAACGTTATTTATATTTTTGGGGAAGCCGAAGTGGTATTTCCCAAGTGCTCTTTATTGCTTTCCGACCCGCGACATATTGATGTATTATTCAGCCTGTGACGCGTGGCTACGTGGCCCACCTGGACCAAATCCATCCAAGAAGAGGAGGAATCGTGGTGGAATTCGTGTTTTACTTTTTTATTCCTAAGATTCCCATGCATGCATTTTTTAATTAGAGTACATATATGAGAGACATTTCAAGAGAGGTGTCTGTGTGTGTGTGTGTGTGAGAGAGAGAGAGAGAGAGAGATGTCTAAACATGGTCGGCTGTTATATTAAATAGCATACTCTTCTATCAATGACTATTTTAAAAAAACAATAACCTGTACCGCTACAATCCATGAATGAGCCTAGGATTCATTACTGTTTCTTAGACAAGGGTTAAGTAGTAAGGTGATTTATCCTAGCTCAAGCTTAAACACGTATTTCCACCAGGTATTTCCCACTATTAATGATACCCATTTTAAATAAGCTGGGTGAGACGCAGGTGGGCCTACTGATCCCGCAGGGTCCTTGTATGTGGCTTGTAACAGATTAAATAATTAATCAGTCATAGCCGGTTTCATACTCGAGATCTTCAGTAAAATAACTCATCGCTCTGCATACTTAGCTTTCCCGCTCACTCCTCAATCATTTCTAAAACATAATATGACTACAATCTTTATTTAATTTAAAATTTTATTACTAATTGTCATTTTTGTTCTTTTGTCAATTAATTATTTTCTTGCTCTCCTCTATAATTGCTGTGATTCTTGAAATAAAATGTTTAAAGAGTTGATAAACTTAATACAATTATATAGATGTTAATATTTGAATCCCTACATTATAAATAATAAATAAAATATAAGGATATAAATAAAACTCTCTCTACAAATAAAATCTCTAAAATAATGGCAATGAATAAGAACAAAATCTCATAACATTAATTTTTAAAAATATTTAATTAAATGTCACTAACTCTATTTATTAATTAATTGGCTATTATCAGTTTATTTTATATTATTATATGATTTTATTTGAATTACCTCTACTTGAATAAAAATATATATTTTTCGTATTATTCATCCTGGCCCCCTTATTTATTTTCGACTCCCACTCACGTTCTGGAATCTAATTAAATGGAATATTTTAGCCAGAGTATCTTGTTAAAATAAGCCAACTAAAACCAGTCCCAACTAAAAAATAATTACAGCGCTATTGAAGTAATAAGTAATAAATTCATTATTAAACGATTTGTCAACTTTGTGTAAGCTACTTATTTCTTTCAGCTCGATTGGATCCAGGAAACTTCTGTATTTAATGACGGGATAGCGTAGATGTAATATAATATATTACACTACTTAATGTTATACAGTACAACTTGTATTTATAAATAATTCAGAATTTATAAATAACATCTTCATTAGCTATTCTGTAACTGATTTATTTTCATATTTATTTCTCACAATTTCAATATTCATACCTAAGTTGATGAATTTATAATAATTACAAATTCTTTTTAAAGCGTTTTTACTAGCTTTTACTGGTGTTTTCCACTAAATTTGATTACATACATTGAACCTATACGCAATAAAATTTTGAAGCCAACTACTGTCTGTAAAACACTTTTCTCTCCATAGAGATTGTTGTAATAACCTCGTTCCCCTCAGTTCTGAGCAGAATCAGTTCTAGTTTCACCGATCCTCCAGAGGATTTATCCTTAAGATCAATTCTTGATCCCTTAGGATGAAGTGAGGGGGGAGAGGTTTGTCAAGCCCTCAGAGGGTAAGTACTGAGGGAATGAGCTCGACAAACCTAGTCGATTAAAGGTAAAACTTTGCGGGCTAACAGTTGTTCTCAAAATTTTCTTTTTGTTTTCACTTTATTCATATTCAATATTTTGTTTCGTAATTACTTAATAGCTTAAGCAAAAAAAAAAGTATGTGTCAGTTGATGTATGTATGTTCAGATGCTCAAAAAAAAAAGTATTAGTTTTTTTTTTTTTTTCAACAAAAGAAAAACGTTAAATCCACATAATTGAAACAGATATAATTATATTTGTTTTCATTATTTCTTTATATATATATTTTTTTTATTGCACGGAAGACTAAGAAGACCATGAAAATCTTTGGCGGTGCGATTTGTCCTCCAGCTTTTGATGATTACAGTATAATTCCAAAACTTTATCACGGAATAAGATTATCAATCCATCGCCGGTCTTTGTAAATTGCCTCCAGTAGCCTGACGGGTCTCACATACCCGCGGAGGGGGTGATTTTACGAGATCGAGCGCCTTAGCCCGCTCGACCAATCGCGTCCCCCACACTGTTCTGTAAAATATTATAATTTCCTTATTGACATCTTCCATCTGAAGTGCTACACTAGGACCTTTATGTGTTTCATAAAATTATTATAATTATAATTTTTAATAGTGGTAAATTTTTTAAAAGAGCTTACATTCTCAAGAAAATTGTTGATTCCCCATTTCTTAGGAACAGTATTGTTCTGCACTAAAGATTATCGATTTGATATAGTGTAAAAGACAACACATAGAGGAGTGCTTGTGTGGAAAATCTTAACAAAGCAAATGCCGATTTAACGTGATGGTAACAATATAATTTTTAGACGCTCTGCATTGTTCGTTCCCTTTTGTTCGATATTGCATGAAACCTAGCCATGTTACTCACAGGTTTTTTTTTTCACATTCGTTTTAGGCTAGTCTAAAAGAGAAAAAGTAATTTATGTAGGTCTACAAATTTAACCTTTTTTCAGAAAATGTTTTCCAAATAGTTCCAGCTAGAATTTCCTATGAGAAAATTGAAATACCACACACCAAACGAAATTGGTCTCTTAAATGAATTTATTTTACCTAAGAATTTTCAATTTTATTTCCCCATCGCCGCAAGATTAAGAAAGAGTGTGCTGTGCCGTTCGGCATACATGATTTTAATAAATGCCTTTTTTATAAAAAGTAATATTTTTTATCGAAATATCTATTAGAAAAAAGTGTTTAATCCATTATAGGAGTTAATATTTACTATTATAATATGGATTCCACTGGACTATACTACTTATATAATATTTAATTTATGAAGAAAAAAACTATTTTCCAGTCAGGTTTTTATTTTCTACAAAAACGTTTCGACTTTCTTAGTCATTTTCTTAATTCCTTACCGGGATTTTAATAATAGGTCTGTAATTCAACAATATAAAAATTATCAACAACAATAACAATAAAAACATAATTACACCAATTGTCCTAAAAAAACTGAAATATTTAAGTATAGATACCTCATTATGAATGTCTATAATTTAAAATTACTTGGAGATACATTTTACTTCATGGTCATTTCTACTCTGCATTATACTTTGGACTGTACTTATTTATATATATCTTGATACTATTTGAAAATTAAAATGTAAATTTATAAGGGTTTAACACTACGAATGTTTTAATTTATTTTATTTATTTAAATTATTTTATTTATAATATATATTAATTGGTTTTAATATTTTATATCTGAATCTTATTATATGGGAGTATTAGAAATAATGTATATAAGGTTATGTGTGACAGGTTATACTAGAGTTATCTATAAGTATACCTATATAAAAAACTGACTGGAAAATGGTTTTTTACTTCATAAATTAATATTTACTTTAAAACCCTGTGAACTAACAGATGAAATTAAAGCCTCATGCACCGAAACTAAGAATGCCATAGACTCTATAAATAAAGAATTTAATGTTGCGGTAAAATATATGAAAGATAATTTTGTTAAAATAAGGAAAAATGTGACTAAATTAGAAAGGGAAAACCACAAATTAAAAAAAAAGAAATTGATTTACTGCGATATGATATCAGCGTTCACACACAATAGATTCTGCAACACATTGAAAATTTAAAATATACTCGGAGTACCCAATGATAATTTACCTAATTCCTTGGAAAAAATAGTTTTCAGTTGTCAGAGTACTCATTAGATAATATCTGTAGATTGAGAAGACGTACTAATCAATTCTCCTCTGCAATAACTATAGTTAAATTCTCTAGGAAGTTGGATAAAAATCTATTTCTCAAACTTAAAACACAATAAACCTCAGTTATTTAGTTCAGGACTGGTACCAATGGTCGAAAAACATCCCATATATATAAATGAATAACTAACAACTTTCAATTTGAAGATATTTCGTGAGGCGAGACAGCTGAAATCAGAGGGCATATTCGAGTTCTTGTGGTGCAAAAATGGAAACTTCTTTGCGAGGAGAAATGCCAACTGCAAGGATCATTTCAGATCATTAGAGAACCTCAAAGTATATCGTAAGACTGTGCCTGCTAACCAAGAAGACCCATTTTCAGCACAGGAAGAGGGCTATAGTGAAGACAATAGCCAGGTAACCGTCTCAACAGTCAATATGCAGGCACTAACTCAAGCCATTCAACCCAAGAAAAGGAAGTTAAAAGCAATAGGCTCATTAGATATCTTTTTAGTTCTAAAGTCCAATATTCAGAAGTGAATGTCTGTCTAAAGCCGATCAAAATAATGTTTTGAAATATTAATGAATTTTCGAACCAAGTTATTAAAAGGTAATCAAATTACAGAATTAAGCACATACGATGTTATCTTTTTGTCAGAAACATGGCTTATGTCGGCGCACCGATATTCCAATATCGGTTAGATTACCAGATTATTACCAGAAAATTATTTTCCAATAGTAATGCCTCTAAAGAGAAAATAAAAGACCGTCAAGGTTGAAGGCTACTTCCACTGATATACAAATCATTTTCATATCAAGAGTTAGATTTAACTGAATATTGGATTATTGAATTAATTAACGCTTTCAAAAAGAAATATGTTTTGGGTAATGTTTGCTTTAAAGCAACTATGGAATATGTTTGTTTCAGAAACACTAATTAGGGTTAGAACTCTTATTCTTTCTACGGTAGATCTGATGTCAAATAAATGGCTGAACTGAATTTATACAGAATCAAATGTTGTATAAAACATTGTACGTAGAGCAAAGTGCTTACATGAAGGGAACAAGGAAACCGGTATTAGATTGATATAAATCCGATAGAGGGGTTAGGCTCATGAGCTTCTCAATACCACAACTTGCTTAACAGTTAGCTTTAGCTCCCTTTAATGCACGCCCAGATTCTCTTTGTCTTTGAAACTCCTCTAGTAAGGCTTCAGGCCGCGTTCATACAAAGGCGATATGAGATAAGTAGAGTATCGTCAGGAATACATACGATTCCTGCTACAATTTATACAATGCTACGATTTATTGCACGAATGTAAATTGGCACGACATGTATGTAACTCATCCAACTTACTCGTGTCTTCTTCTATCTCTTTGTCACAGAAGCGGAGTCCTATGTCTAGACCTACAACCAGGTCAGAATGGCCTTCTACTACCAGTGGACTGCTACAGGTGTTCTATATATCTCTATATATTGTTAGGAGCATAGTCAATATGGAGTAGAATAAACAGTAGGCAGCCAGCTGGATAAGGAGAAACCTGCACCACCCAGATGAATGCAACATGCCATTCACATGTGAATTACCATCCATAACCAGTAAAAATGTTATATTTCTATTTTAATTATAAATGCATAATTTAAATGGCTTTCATATTCATTATCATGAGCTTTACTATGGAAAAGACAATGCAATTACAGGAAATGTTTATTATTCCGTAATTATTTCATCTAGAAATGAACATTTCAACAAATATACATATGTATTGTACAATGTATACAATAATATAATGATGATGTAATATTTATATCATCTATACTTCGTAATTTTAGTTGAAACTTTTATTTCTAGTTTAAATGATTACCTAAATCTACTCATAACCCATAATTACGCTCGCATTATGCATTTGTGAATTCAGCCAACCTACCAATGCTTATCCCTAAGTTGATAGATTTTAATAAACTTTCCTATTAAATATTAAATGGTATAATTACAGAACTATCGATAAATTTTGTATGGAAATCCACCGTTTGGATATAATGTACAAAACTGTAATATTTAGGGGTTGATTTTGCAAAATCATGAATACAGTTATTATTATGTTAAAATTTAAAGCCTGCTTATTTATTTACGTTACATTTAACGATTTCTCGTATTTTACTCTTTTAGGGGTCCAAATGAAATATTCCAAAAATAAAAAACACATATTCCTTTATTTTTAATGTAATGTTAGATGTAGAAGCTAAATCTAAAATTTCATGGTGCTCGCACTAAAAATGACGTTTTTTTTCTTTTTTGCAAACATTTGTCACCCTTTTCACCTTATTAGGTAAGATGAAAGGCAAGGGAGTAGAGGGCAACGAAGTGAATACGTTGGGCGTTTAGATGACTCATCGTTACCCGGTAACTAAGCCTTCCTTAGAGCAAACTCAAAAAAAAAAAAAGAAAAATAGTACGAGTATAACTCTATTTCGATTTTTCTTAGATATTATTCTTTTTTCCTAAATTAACCAGTCCTAAATGGTTCGAGTCATCGAAATCGTCCAGGCGTTCTTGAGTTATTAGGTCAGTAACTAACGCCACTCTATTATGTATATATTTCACTATGTATTTATCTTTTGTTTTTATGAAAACAATAGTTAATGCATTGCCAATCCTCACATTTTTTTCCTTCTAGGTTATTCAGTTTATGAATCGCAAAATTAATCGCAAACTTTTTACGTTGTTCTTTATTTGATTTTCTTATATAAACACTTTTTCGTATTTTTCATCATTATGTGTATCGACTTTTTCAGAAATGTATTGTTATAGCTTCAATAACTTTTCTCATACTCTCAACACTTATTAATAAAAACTGTTTTAATCTACAGAGAACTTTACATCCAACAGAAGAACGCCATAAACGCGATTTTAGAAATAAAGTAAAGTAAACAATTGAGGCTTTCAGGGTTAATAGCGTTTAACTCCCAAATTTCAAATATTGACTTAAGCTCCCTAAAAATATCAGGTTCAGGATCGGACTAAATATAATCCTTTTTATATTAATAAGCAAATCATACACAACGATATATGATTTGCGTGATATATATGGCGGCAAAGTGTCATGTTAGATAAAATTGCTTGACTAAACTAGCGAAAAATGTGAATTGATTTTTTCACTAGTTTAGTCAAACAATTTTGTTCTAACAAGATACCGCCTTATATATCATGGCTTTAGTCCCATTTTAACCAGAGCCTAAGGCATCGCTTGACTGAACTACCAAAAAATGTTAAAAATTGAATGTTTGAAATTTTACAGTTAAGCGCTTTTGGTCCTGAACGCTTAAATCATACAACAAAGAGTATTGAGTGATTTGAACTATTATACAATTGAGACTATGTAGGTTAGTCATTGCTAAGCTGAAAGGATATTGCCCATTGTAATGTATTAATATTAAAATAAAATAAATAAGGCGACCTTAGGTTAGGGTTAATGTTATATTAGAACAGTGCAGACCTCTATAGCAATACAAATATTTCTTGGGCAAAGTTTTTTCCAATTAAGTCACATTTTTTGTTAATGGAAAGCATTGCCAAAATAAGATAATTGCGAAAGTAATATTGCACCATCAGAAAGTAGTTATAATTCCCTATATGAAATTCAAATTTGCTTAAATAAATCAATTTTAAGAGTTTTCGGGGGGAAAAGTTTCATTTGTTTATTTTTTTTTAAATCATACTTTCCATAAGAACGTTTGCCTCTTCCCTTCTGAATCACATAAACCTCACTCTGAGGAAATCATTTACTTTTGTAAAGCTCCTTTTACTTTTATACAGATTAGAATTTGTAGAAGCTTCTTTACAAAATGAAGTTGAGATCTTTATTTTATTTATTTATTTTTTTGAGAAAGTGGGGTGTGGTATGGGTTCACGCTATATATTGATGAAATTTTCGTAAATCACTTTCTCCTTTTCAATACAGCAGACTGTCGATAAACCGAATTAATCTCATATGTTGTAGTTTGAATAAAAAATATGGATAATCGAAATTCACTTATAAACGAAAGTTGTAATAGTGGTTTACTTCAGTCTTGTCTTTTGCCATGCTGAAAATCCTGGTTCAAATCCCGCTGGTGGATTTTTGGTAGCAGGAGATGGATTATATGAGATTTAGGACCCCTCCTGGGGCTCACCCGGCTTCTATAAAGTGGGTACCTAAAAGTAAGGGGGGGGAGAAATCTGGTGTTTGAGGTGATCTAGGACAAATCACCTTTCTGCACAACCGTTTTCTTGAAACATTACAGTCTATACCATGTACTGAACTGAATATGATATATAAATGAATTGTAAACCATTATTTTCTGTCCTACAATTTCACCAGATAAGTTTCTGGTAATATGCTATAAATATGATATAATAGTAAATCAGAAAAGTAATTGAGATTCTCAGTTAAATAAAATCAATTGATATACAGGAAACTATAATCGGACCACACTAATACATAAAGACGTTTTTATCTATTGTTATTGCATGCTATTCCACTTGCAGTTATGAAAACCAAAAACAAGGTATATGTTGTTACCTTAAGTTGAGTTACAACGAGTTTTAACTGTTTATTCGTTCCATTTTTTAAAAATATTTTCCAAAAATACAAGTTATTGTGAGCTTCAGTATGGTAAAGCGAGCGTAATTATGGGTTTTGAGTAGATTTAGGTAACCATTTAAACTAGAAAAACAAGTTTCAACCAACATTACGAAGTATAGATGATGTATGATCATTATATTATTGTATACATTATACAATACATATGTATGTTTGTTGAAATGTTCATTTCTAGAAGAAATGATTACCGAAGAATAAACATTTCCTGTAATTGCATTTTCTTTTCCATAGTAAAGCTCATGATAATGAATCTGAAAAGCATTTAAATTATGCATTTATAATTAAAATAGAATTATAACATTTTTACTGGTTATGGATGGTAATTCATATGTGAATGGCATGTTGTATTCATCTGGGTGGTGCAGGTTTCTCCTTATCCAGCTGGCTGCCTACTGTTTATTCTACTCCATATTGACTATGCTCCTAACAATATATAGAGATATATAGAACACCTGTAGCTGTCCACTGGTAGTAGAAGGCCATTTTGATCTGGTTGTAGGTCTAGACATAGGACTCTGCTTCTGTGACAAAGAGATAGAAGAAGCCAGGAGTAAGTTAGATGTGTTACATACATGTCGTGCCAATTTATGGACTGTCGTTATTGAATCTGCCTAGCAATAAATCATGTATTCCTGATGATACACCACTTATCTCATATCGCCTTTGTATGAACGCGGCCTGAAGCCTTACTAGAGGAGTTTCAAAGACAAAGAGAATCTGGGCGTGCATTAAAGGGAGCTTAAGCTAACTGTTAAGCAATTAGTGGTATTGAGAAGCTCATGAGCCTAACCATTCATCCCTCTATCGGATTTATATCAATCTAATACCGGCTTCCTTGTTCTCTTCAATTCCTCATCTCTTAACATTGAAAATATCGGTTAAACTTTGTGAAACACTAACAACAACTAAACAGATAGGAAAACAATGTGTTAACGATAATTTGTTCAGATATTTAATATAATAATATTTGTATAAAGTATATTAATATTAGTACAAACCAGGAAACAAATTTCAACTAAGATAAATTCAATAGAACTCTATGACATTGATTGATTGATTGAGTGGAATTCTGTTAGTATGAGAAGGAGGTTGATGTTCTTTGGTCACATTAAGGGATTTCTGACCGAGATGTTGGTTATAGAAATTCTCAAACATGTTAAGAAACAAACAGAGAGACAGAGAAATGGAACGTGCAACCTCCACGGCTTCAGGAGGTACATCAGGACTTAAAAATGACAAACATAGCACCTAATGGTGGACAGAATTTAGAAGTAGAGTTGCTAGTACATATAAAGGATTCCCCATTGAAAGACCTATGATTTCTGCTGAAGAACGATTAAGGAGTCAGAGGCTGACCTCTGGCAAGAAACTGAGCGACCTGAAAAGAGCATCTTGAGGAAGCCTGCAGGTTGTTGTGTATTTTAGTTTCTAGATTGATGTATCATATAATAATAATAAATGTAAAATGGGAAGTTACTTCATTCCATAAATAATTGTTATCATAATTATCCTAACTATATAATAAGCTGTCCTATACATGCAGGATAGAATCCTAAAAAATTATGCATGTAACGATACAGAAAACCAACTTTAAAAGTAAAATATGTAAAATCCATACCGTAAATGTTATTTAATGTTAATGCTAAGATTGACGAAAGGTATCATTAGACTGAATGGGAAGGAGCCTGGGCACTTTGATATGGCAAAAGGAGTAAAGCAGGTTGACAGTTCAGCCCGTTGCTATTTATACTTTATATGGATGAAATAGCAGCAATATGCAAAAAACGAACTGAAAGGACGTTCCTGGGCCGAAGAAACCTCCTGCCTGTAGTGATCCAGCTTCTGCTTTATGCGGATGATATTGTTCTCATTGCAGACTCTACAGAAAATTTACAGCAAGCCGTGAATGAATGGGGTTGGAGAGCTCCGTAGGATAGGTATGCAGATCAGCACCGGCAAGAGCAAGATCTTGCAAGTAGGAAGGGTACAGGAAGAAATCCATATATACTGCAACGGAGGAGAGATGGAAGCAGTCACAGACTTCTCCTACCTCGGAGCAGTAATAAACGGAACTGGGAAATTAGACTTTGAAATCTCAAACAGGATAAACAAAGCAAACTCGATCTACTGCCAGATCTGTAATGTTGTTTTTGGGAAGCGAGAAGTAGGCAGAAAAGTGAAGCTCAACATCTTCAAGTCGGTATATCTATCTACCTGTGCTCTTGTATGGTGCCGAAGGTTGGACACTAACGGACAGGCTGGAGAGTAGAATCACGGCTGCAGAAATGAAATTTCATCGAAGGATCGCAGGAAAAACAAGAAGAGATCGTATACACAATGAAATGGTCAGGGAGGAACTCAGGATCGTGGCAATGAAGGAGATGCTCGAGTCCCGCCAATTAAAATGGTTTGGACATGTTCTGAGGATGGAGGACTACAAGGACCCATTGAAGACGATGGACTACATCCCTGAAGGAAGAAGACCACGAGGACGCCCTAGAATGTCCTATCTGGAATATGTCGAGCGGTTGTGCAGGAAAAGAGGCAAAAATATCCACCAGGCGAGGAACCTAGCAAGGAACAGGGAAGAGTGGCAGTCCTGGTTAAGCGCTCTCCTACGCTGAAAGGCACCATAAGGGTAATGCGAAAGAAGAATAAGAAGCTAAGATTGACTATACAATTAATAATCGCCCTCTTAATAATCAAACTTTTCTCTTCTAACTAATGTAGTAGATAAAACATATTTCATAAGCTATGTTTGCTCATATAAACAAAATGGTCATCGAACGTTCAGGAAAGTGAAGATGTTAATTTGAACTAGTTAATTTGAAAAAAATTGCCAGTATGAAAAAAATGTACAAAAAGGCTCTATTGCTAAATAAACTGCTCACAAATTGAAGTGGACCACTTAAGAAAATGAAGATATTTTATAATTTAGCTAACTTGATTGATTTGAGGTTTTCATCCATTTAAAAAAAAAAACTATTTTATCAGCACTTTCACGGTGTTACTAAAATAAAAACAAAAACAAAGTCTTAGTATCACTACTTAGAGCTGAACTGCTTATTTTACATTTGCTTATTTTGTCTTTTGTAAACATTATTTTCCTTTTATCGTCAGTATTACTCCAACCAGTTCACTAGCCAGTGTTTAACAATGTCTTTACGACGACTTAGTGTTGAAGAACTAGAGAGGACATTAGCACTTTTAGAGATAGGTCATTCTCAACGTGATGTCGGTCGTAGGCTTCAGTGCTCTCACACAGTCATTGGACAATACCAGGCAACAGGTACTGCTCAGTACAACCATGGAGGAGGCCGAGTTCGAAAATCCACCCTTCAGCAAGACCGATATCTCAAAATCCAAACCACTAGGCAACGAGGTTTAACAACTCGGCAGCTGCAAAGCTCCTTTCAACAAGCAACGGGAGTCCGCATTTCAACTCAGATGGTTAGAAACAGCCTACATGAAGTTGGTTTGAGGGCAAGAAGACCGGCGAGGAGGGTTTATTTAACCAGACAACCAAAGGCAGCAAGACTCCTATAGGCTCGTGAACATGTTGATTGGACTGATGAGGATTGAGGCCATTGTTTATTTGCTGACGAATCGAAATTTGTTTTCCATCATCAAGATCGACGTTTTAGAGTGTGGCGAGATACAAACCAGCGATTTAGCCCAGATATGATTGAACCAGTTCGCTCTCATGGAGGAGGCTCAATAATGATGTGGGGAGGAATAATGAGTAATTGAAAAACACAGCTTGTGCTGTTTAGAAATGAACATGTAACCGCACAAACCTACCTGAGCAGCGTCATCAGACCTGTAATAATCCCTTTATCCCAAGAAACGGGTTAGTCATTCTTGTTGATGATAATGCTCGTCCTCATAGGGCAAGGATGATTCAACCTTATTTAGCAGAGCAAGAAATAGTGCGCATGAACTGGCCTGCTTGTTCACCAGACATGAATCCAATTGAACATGTTTGGGACAAACTCCAACAGCAATTACACATGCGTTCACCTTGTCTAGATAACTTGGATGAACTTGCTGCCGCCTTAATTGAGGAATGGGCTAATTTACCTCAAGATTACATATTGAGCTTAATAAGGAGTATGAGTCGCCGATCTGAGGCATTAATTCAAAATAGAGGGGGTCCAACACCCTACTGAAGAAGGTTAAATTGAAATGAAAACCAATATTTGTAAAAATTTAAATGTCTATTTTGTAAAAAAAATTTATTTAATTTTAAAAAATAAGTTTTCTTAAACTTTGTTTGGTGCATTTATTTTGTTTGAACGAAAAACGTTAACAATCGATAAGTGAGGTACTATAAGCACAAATATACAAAGAAATAATCAGAAGTATGGTTAAAAAAGATAGTTACCTAACTTTTGATGAGTGGTCCACTTCAATTTGTGAGGAGTTTATTTAGTGTAAGAATAAAATCAATCATTAATAAATTATTTTTTTCCATGAACCATTAGGGGTAGAGAGCAAATCTATTTATTTTTTATAGTCAGAAAGGTTTAAACCAACTTTTCTCCTATTGTTGTCCTGTCAGCATCTTTTGAGGGAAGCCTGTAAAATTGTTCTCTATATGATGAAACTCAACATCCCTGATACTCTACCCAGATGATGCCTAAATAATAAGGCCGAAATATAACACAAATAAAATTATAAGTGTAATTAGTTAAACTTATTGCATGTAAAATTTATTGACCGTACTCGAGACCATTTTACACTCTTTTAACCGGTTAATGATTTTGAAAGAACACCGCTTCCGTGCGGTCGGCATACTCTAATGCACCAACCCGAGCGCTGCTCGCAGATTTCGACATCGTATTACATACGACAAATCGTGCTTGCCAGTCGCTACTTGTCATTTGTACTGGTTTCTGCATATAGTTTCTTTTCTTATAGTTTATAAAACTTTTTACAATTTTCTGTAGGTGTTTTTCGAAACAATAAAAGAATGATTATAATTATATATATTACAATAAAAACAAATGAAAATGATTTTTTCTATATATATAATAAAATAAAAAATGATGTTTTCATTGAAAAAAAAAATTAAAAATTCATTTTTACACTCAATATCTTATGATATGTTAAATTCTGTTTATTTTGATTCGAAAGAATTGAACTACATTGAATAGTAGCATTTGACAGCGGCTTCGCTCGCGTGGAATTTGGTCTGCCACATAAAGTTTCGTGACTGAACATTTTAAATAAATAATTTAATTTTTTTTTAACTATAAGTTACTCGTATATCCAAAATTTCAGATGTCTAACTTCAAAACTGACTGATTCCATACAATCTTTGAACCCCTATTATATTAAGGGGGAAACCCTTGGGTGTGGAATTACCCAAATTTCTTTCTTAAATTATGCAAAGAACCTATCTGCAAATTTCAAGATGCTAAGTTCCTGGTTTGCCTTTAATTATGTACTATAATTGATTCTCCACAGTACCTAAAACACTGTCTGGAGGGCACGTGCCCCCGTGCCCCCTCCCACTAAATCCGCCCTTGCTGTAGCCTATGTGTTATTCTGATGTATAACCTATGTTACTGTAAGGTTTCATCCAAATCCGTTCAGTAGTTTTTGCGTGAAAGAGAGACAAACATACAAACTTTCGCATTTATAATATTAGTAGGTTTATATTGAATAATATTGAAATAACTAAACCATTTTTTGTTCTATTTTTACTGTCTTTTTTGTAACAATATAAAGTTTTTAAATACAAAATAAAAAAACCTGATGTTTTTGGTTACATTTTGTGAAAAAAAAAAACCCGAGCGTCAAGGGGTTAAGATATATTCAGTCAACCAATTCCACAACTATAGCATTAAAATTTTGTGAAGACTTGGTAGGAGATATAAGTTCTTTTCAAATTCCTCAAGTTCCTTCAAGAAGAAATCCCCTCAACACACTGAAAGTAACGGTGTGACTTAAGTTTTTTTTCTAAGATGGGTAGAACTGCCTTTAAACCCGAATAAGATAAATTAATCTCTTGAAATCTTGGAGCAGGCAAGCCCTTGTAGGATTATTTGTTACTGTCTTATTAATCTCGGAAGGCAGTGATGGATGATGTGCCGTCGACGGGAAACTGCTTAGGGTTTACCTCACCTTTAACACTTTTATTGTTGGTTTTCATTATCAATTTTATATTGTTTTATAACTATGAACAATTTTTTGGAAAAGAAAAATTGTAGTTTAGGAGTGATTTTTACATTTTGTTAAAACCAATAGTTTTTTTAATGGTATTAAAAAAAAACCTATACCACTACTGCCCACGCTAGGTCTTGGTTAGAGTACATAGTAGAGACCATAGTGCTTCCAAGGCCAGGAAGATTGTCTAGGAAGATGATTTGATCGAAATCACACTCAACCACCAGATTTACACAATTAAGGTTGTAAAGTGGGCACAACCTGGGTTATCCTCTGAAGGATTGCCAGAACCCAAATGATCGATCTATGGTTGTGAACAGAATATGTAATGTAACTGTCTCTGCTGGATTTGAATCCGAAACCTTCAGCATCTCAACTCAGCGCTCTAAACATTGTGCAACTCCACTCCATGGTAAGAAATAAAAGAAACGAAAAATCATGAACAATCAAAGTAATCTAAAATTTATGGCCCTTAAGTGACGTAGATGCTATCAAATATTATATTAATTCTGTATTGCATTATTGTCATTCTCAAACAAAATATATTTGAGCATAGATATACGAATTATGTTTATCGTTCAATGGACGAAAATAATTAAGTCAATTATTAGTTAATTCTATTTCACGGTAAATGGTTATTTTACATAATTAGGGCTTTGAAAGCAAATGTTAGCATTCGGTTCGGAGATCATAAGATAATTAAATTGTAGTGAATGTTACAGTCTGGCAGAAATAATAATGACATTGCTACAAAATATACTATTTCATACGTACCATTTTACTCATAAACACATTTAACTTTATTATTGGAATTTTCTTTATACTTGATAGAAAAACTAAATGGAATTATATTGAATAATTATTGCAAATTAATTTCACAACCAACATAAGGCATAGCATAAAATGGTTTGGTGTATCAAATTTAGTTTTTACGAAAATGCCACTTCGTTTTCCTCCTTTTTATAAAAGAAAAATACATGTTTAGCATAATTCACAAGAACCTTTATAATTTCAAATACATGTGCTAAATTAAAAGCAGAAGGGAAAAAAAACCAAAGTGTTTCTAAGACCTTTTTAACCTTAAGGGTTTTCCATTTTAAACTTGAGGCGATCGTAAGAAAGCTTAGGACGAAGATAGGCGGTCGGAGGCGACTGCCTCTTTAATTGCCACTTAAAAAGAACAGTTGGCAACGGATTTCCGATACTCCTCTTGTTAAAAACAATGAAATTTAAACTAACTCCAAGCGCAATAATTGTATCCGTTATTTATTGTGCAATTGGGTTCATTATCGAGCAGTTTGGATGCATCTGATAGCGAGGGTTGAATTAGAATTGTCTCTGTGAACTAACTGCTCTAGTTCTTCTGAAGCTGTAGCAGTTCCGTTCAATCCCAATCGTTATTCGATCATTCGAACTGATTATTGGCATTTCAAGTGGCTATAATGTTATATCTGTTGTGGTTATTAATTTTTAAAACCACACTGGCAAAGTAAATTGAAAGATTTAGGAGGGATTTTCATAAATGATAAATATATTCGGCCAGATGTACATGCAAGAAACGCTGCAGGGACTAGATATTTCCTTCATGAACTCCTTAGGTCGAAGTACATGTTTAGGTAAGCAAAATAACAGACGATGATTAGAACAACTGTGGCCTAAGGCAGTGTTAGATCAAGAGTCACTCACGCAGCAAGCAGAGGGCGTGGTTAGACGATGGGAAGGAAAGATTCTGAGGAAGTTATTGTTTCCTTATCATTTGGCTTCGAAAATTTGTTTTAAAAATTGAGGCCACTTTCATAAATTATAAGTTCCATCTCCTTCCTCTCGTTCACATTAACATATTCGTTTCATTATTTATTCCAAACTTGAAGGTCTCTGATCATTCACCTTGTTTATCCTGTTTTCTCTCCACTGATATTTTAAATCAGTGAGAATTATTATTCCTGGAGTTCGCTGGGGATTCTCACCACTCAGGCTTCCTGGAACAACCTACTGTTGCACCCCTCCCCCCCCCTCCGGTGTGAAAGATCACACCCCACTCCAGAGATGACTGCAATTTATCTTCTACTGAAAATAAATGGCGGCAAAAAATTCCGGATTGAATGGTCCTTTGGCGGATGAATGCGGACATATCTCAGCGACCCACTCCTCGTGTGGCGATAAAAGACAAAAGTTACGATTGTTCCTAGGTTTCAATGATTGTAATTGTTCGGTCCTCTTTTATCGCCGTTCTGGAAATTCCAGGATAATAGCCACTTTTTGTAAATGGATCTGTCTCTGCAACAGGTTTTATGGAAGCGGGGAGCTGGCCTAACCTTTGAAGGATCACACTGTCAGGAGTTATATCTTTTAAAAGATATCTCTCAAACTTTATATTATTTATTAATGAACCTTATTTTGCAATAATAGTTTAATTACACTCCGTATTATATTTCAGCCTCAGTTTATCTTACAAAAGGTTTTTCCATTGGGTCGAAAGTATGTGTAGCGGTGTAGGAATGCTTCTTGTATGTTTCATAACTCGTAGAACACAACTATGGAATTTCGGATGTCTGGTAAATGTTCAATTATTTTTACCTTTGGTATTTTATTTTAAAGGTGCTTATTCCCCGAAATGGAATCTTCATTCTCTCCCTTTCTCATGATTTTACACAATTCTAGATATTTGGGCACTTCTAGAACCTTTTCAATTTCAGTTGAATTGTTGAAACATATTCTACAGCTTTCTTCGTCACATTTTTGATCCAATTAGCTGTAATTGGAATCTTTTTCATATTTAAAAATAATATACATTGGCCAGGTTTAATTACGTCTAATTTAACTATTACTTCATTTCATGTACTAGGGCGTAAGTGAGATAAGATCATTCTACTTACCCAGGCTTACCTTACTCTCATTTATGTACATAATTAATGACGTAACAAGATGATCGTTGTAAGGAAAACGGTTAAATACGCTATAATAATGACGATTTCCTAAAGACAGTCCGTAAAAGACTCTTTTGCTCCGAGAGACCCTTGACTGCAGAGCTCGTTACCAGGAGTTAACAACTCTTCCTCGCCCTGCAATCGCTTCGATAATTATCGGAGATCGTTGCATGCTCGCTCCTTGGCCTTAGTTGTCTGTTCTCTTTGTTATCCTTCATTACCAGGGCCCAGGAGCGGTTCTGGTCTGAGGCGTCGATCATCGAACAAGGAGGTTATAAAACGATACTTAATAGGCAATAGAGTCAACTAATTTAAATAACAAGCGAGTCCAATTGTCAAACTACCAGTTACGTAAATTGCATTTAAAAAAAGAAGTTGTCTTTTTAGGAATGGTAAAATTTTGTGACCTTTTTCCAACTTTATTAACATGTATAAATGTCAACTTAGTTAATTAATACCCTTTTTTAATTTTCCTCCCCTAATTTACGATTAAGTCCCTATTAAACTTACCTAAATTTCAGCTTTTATCACATTATGTTTCTTTCACACATTGGTTGTATAGCTTCTCGGTTGAATCTCTAAAGTATTCAAATTTAGCAATTCGACAAGGAATCGTTTTGAACATCGATAGTTCTCAAGTCTATGGGGTCGGGATCGCCCATAGGAATGTAGGACTATTGGAATGACTTTGGCCTCCGAATACTAATTATTCCAGCCAATAATACTTCAAATGTTGTGATTATTGATTTAGCAATAAATATTAAAAAACAATCAATAAAGTAAAAGAATTCACAAGAAAGGGAATCTTTGTCTATCTATACCTGACATCGAGGGGTTGGAAAGGACCCGGATATTGTGGGACGTTCGGGCCTAATATTTCTCAGTTGTTACTCGATCACAAATCGTTTGTTCTTTAACATAAGTTTTCGTAATGTTTTTGGTATTTCCAATTTTGGATTTTAGTCAAAACACCATCATAGAGACGGATACTGGCTACTTCAACTCTTTGTTGAGTTAACTCTCTAGATCGCTTAGAGGGAAAGTTGTCATCAAATTTTAGAAAGCCAAGGAATTCCTCATCTGCCCCTTCTCCCACTGTCTCTTCAGACCTCAATCATGTGTGGCATGCGTTGCTGAGGTTTCTCTACCACCGCTCCTAACCAGTATATCTTCAACCACTGAGTGGACTATTGCAACATGTAAAGAGCTAAATTCCTCAAACCTAGTGACAGCATTATTAACAGTATGCCTTATAGGTGCAGTAGGTTCATTATACATTATGCATTGTATAACGTACATTGTATTAATTAATTGTTTTCAAAACCTATTGTGTAGGTACCATAAAAAAAATGAAAATAAAACCTCATATTTGTTTTTTTAAATCTCTTAATTCAAGTTTCCTGCAATAAAACATAATAACTTCTAATAAATATTTATGAATTTATAATAAAAATAATACGAAAATGATAGGAAAAGTATATTCCACAAAATTAACAGTAGCCCCCGATTCATATTTCCACATATTTTTAGTTTGGTTTTTTTTTAAAACTAAAAATATGTGGAAATATGTAGTTTGGAATATTTTTTGAAAACTCGGGTTAAAATTTACTGCTTCCATGTTCATTGATGCTATATCGCTGTATCAGCAATATATTCAGTCAGTACCTAATGTGAAAATAAAAATTAAACCAGATATAAATCCTAAAACATTCTAGACCCCTGCTTTATTTCTGAAAACAAAATTGCGATCACTAATTATACCTTATGGTACTTAACTCTACCTCGTACCTCTGACAAAAATCACTTGTATATCTGTTGTTATTTCACCCCTTTAATATTTTGTACTCGTCCAAATAATCTGGGGTGATCCCAACAGGGATTACCGTAATGATTGACATTAGGTCGGATGGAAATGACGGTGGATGTGCAAATCCGCATAAAAGGTGATAGATCGCTTGGCCCACATTGACCAGAACGCAGATGGCAGGCGAGTTGAGAGATGAGAGAGATTAGTCTCGCTAATGAGATATAATTCCAGTAATCCCTCAGTCCTCTACCACCATCGACTTTTGCTTATTTACAGGTGTGTGTGTGTGTTCGAATAAAATATGTGACTACTGTACTCACTTAAAGGGGTAATATCAATAGGTTTTTTAGAAAAGTCAAATCATGTTAAAATGAACTAGATGCGTTATCCTTGTTTTAGAAAGAATTTAAAAATCAACAATTCAAATTAATTTATCCTGAAATAACAATTTTGTTTTAAGACCTTGCAAGTCGACTTCAACAGTTTTCATCAATTCAATCGGTAAATTTGGGTTCATTAATTAAAAACAATTATAAAACCTATAGGCATTATTAGAGAAGGATCCATAGAAGAGTATATCGCCCAACCAAGGAAGTTTTCCAATCCAAGAAAGTTTCCGCAACAAAAACAATCAAGGACTTAAGGACCTATATGGAGAACCTGATATAGTTCCTTTGATTAAAAAATCATGATTAAAATGGTTGGGATGGTGTGGAGGGACGTCAAGATGGATGGCAAAGAATCTCCATAGCACCGTGTGATGATGATGATGTTGATAATGATAGGCATTATTTTTTCATATCCTTTATCAGAAAGAGCAAAAGCTTCAAAGGGACAGTATAAATTTTAAAAAACAGTAACTAGTCATGCCAATAGAATAGTTAGGAGACTAATTCAAAACTAGGAGTGGTTTAGTTTCTATTAACGGTGGTAGTTAAAATTTTATTATTAAACCAATAGTTGTCAACAGTTTTTAGGTTCTCCTGTACAATTATTTTTTCATATTTTATTAACTATTCTCTTACTAACAACTCGATTGTTATTTTTGGAGCTGTAATTATTTCGAAACTTTTAGTTCCTATGTTGTACAAGGCTGTATATAATTAAACTTTATCTTTTCAAAGCACGTTTTTCCTACAAATCCTCGAAAATTCCTTAAAGTCATTTTATGATGCTACTTATCGTTGCTGCACGTAAATTTAGAAGCATTGTACTACCAGCGCTGCCAATTAGTGGACCCAAAGGGCCAGCCAGTGTCTATTTGGAGCTAGACTTCGACCTACCTGAGGCTTTCTCTCGCGGCTAATATTATTAGTATAGGGATGTCCTTATGTTGGCTATACTTGTCCCAATGTTTGTCCTTAGGCCCTTTCCCACCTGAGCTTTGAGCTAACTAAACATATAAGATAACTACTGACATTTCAGGCTTAAAATTATTTTGTTTATTTAAGCACAAACGATACTTCATTGTTTATTTTGGAATAAGACCAAGCAAAATCACAAACAATTTTTCTCCGATTTTTACTATGTCAAATTACTTGAATTCTGTAATTATTATTACATTATACTAAATTTTTTTACATTTTCTGTTTTATTGTCTATTCAGCAATCGGGTTACCAAAGTAATGAGCACAAGTGCCTGATTAATGATTGAAATAACACATACATGATTCTGTAAAATCTGCTCACGTATAGAGCATCCATTCCTGATTCTTTTAAAATGTATTTATTTTTATGAAAATAATAATAATCATTATAATAATAACGCGTAATTATCGAGAGAAGTAGAACCGACCAAACCGATTATTGCCAAAACCATGGCTCAAACATGAAGGCATACTATGAAGAATTTCAATAAATAACAGGATAAGAAAATTATAGATCTTTGGCATTCATTTGGATCAGTGAGTAGAGCACTGAGTTATTTAATTGTAGGTTCCTGGTTGGAATAAAGCTATGGTAGATAATTTATTGAATCTTTTAACAGGTATTGATCAACCAAGTGGAGTCATCAGACCGTCCTGGAGTTCACCAAGGCTGCATTATCTAGATAATATAAATTAGGGTAAAAACCTGGTGGTTATGCATTTTCTAAGCCAAATCACCTTCTTGTCTATCTAACGGCATAAAAAAAATAGTTTCCACACTGTGCCACTTATTTGATGTGTTGAAATGGTGTGTTCTTTAACCTGTTAACCAAGCGGGACTTATAAATACGTCAAACGTAAACAATAGCGTGTACTGGTAGGACATATGAATACATCCTTGAAATACATGTTGCTTTCTGGAACGGGTGGGACGTATAGTTTCGTACAACAGAGGTATTAGTCATCGTTACATGTTTCGACGTGAATTTAAGACGTGGAGAAAATCAGTATATATAAATAAACGAAAACGTATATATTTCATAGTCATTTGATTTATTTTAATCATAAATTAAAAAAAAAATATGAAACTACGTTATCCGAGCGTGACGTACTGACACGTCCTAGTGAAAGAGCTCGCGCCTGCTATATGCTGCGTAATTAAAAAGGAAATTCCCCGGTTAACAGGTTAAGAACAGATCTGAAAAGATGTTTTGTGGAGCATTTTTCTTAGGTTTCACAGCCTAGTGTGTCGTTTCCTTCCTACACTTTTTCTTCCTTGAATTTTTCCCAGTTTTATCAGTCATATTCAACTCCACACATTATTTGTTCCAGGTGTTGTAGTTTGCGTTGCTTCATAATTATCACTTCTTTTTTCTTCATCATTCTCTGCATAGCAGTCATGCTTGTAACTCGGTATAAGCATTATTGTATCTCTATCCTTCATACTTTGAGAACTCTTCTATGCAACCACTTCTCAAACGTACGTACTCATTGTATTTCTGTTTTCATTGGCTCCATCATTCTACCCCGTAAAATATTATTTTCAAGTCTAACGTAAGGTCTCTTATGCAAAATGCTTTGTACATCCTTCATAAAAGTTGCTCTTGTTCAATTTGTTTAGATTTTTTTTCTAAGCATTCATTCGAGACTCGAGTATATTGATAATTTCGGACATAAGAGTCTCCGGATACACAAATCTGCACACGTATATAGCTGTATTAGTATATATATTAAGAGAGTAATGATTATATTGAAGGAGGAGGGGTGGTGTTTTAAGGGTCATTTAGAGTTAAAAGAGTGCCCATAATGGACAAGACCCTCATCATTTTTTTGTTCTTGGGTTCGCAACCTGCCCGTAGACATTAAAATTCAGTCGTTCCGGAATTAAGTTTTGGTTTAGACTGCTCCTAAGGGACCAAGACCCTCAAGGGGAGGATTTTTTAATGAGGTTATATCCTGGAACACTCAGCACCCCTCCATCTACCCAAACAGGCTCCAACTTCCAAAGATTTATTCCCATCGGTTGTATGACCTAATGAAAAATTTAAGATTTTAATCAAATTGCATTAAACTTTTATAAATTTTCAACTTATTCTTGGTCATACTAATTGGAATTAATTTTATATAGGGTTTTCAAATAAAATACAAGGTATATAAAGTTCGTAAAAAAACTTTACGAAAAGAAGCATAACACAAAATACTTGGATTTAGCCAGAAGCAATAATAACATGTGTTTAAAAACATTTAGATTTATCCGAAATGATATTAAGCTAAACTAGTATTTAAGTTACATGAAATTACGGATAACACTAATTCCGGATAGCATCCTATATGATAAATTAAAAAAAACAACATATAATAGAGGGAATGGCTCAGTGGTAGAGCGATGAGTTGACGTCCCTAAGGTCTTGGGTTTAAATTCCGCTCGCTGAAAGACTTTTATTTAATCTTTTAGCGCCTAGAGATGTATACTATTGGAACTAGGACTCTTCTGGGGCACAATCTCTATAAAGTGGATACCCAAAATAAGGGAGAAAAATCTAGCGGTTAAGCGTGTTCTAGGACAAATCACCCCCCTGCACAACCGTTGTCTAAGAAACAGAACAGTCTCTACCATGTCCTGAACCCAAGTTTCTGCCATGTTCCATTCCAGGGGTTATATCGGTACAGGTTTTCGGGTTAATAAGCAAGATCTCCTCATGGCTTAGTCGATTTACTAAATTGCAGAACTAGAAATTCCTTCTGGCCATTTCTGGTATATTTTAGTGGTTTTTCTTTTGGAAATAATTATTCATTAACTTCATTATTATGTATGAGCAACAAATTATCTGAAGAAATGAAATTGTATTTTGATAAAATAAAAAAAGAAACGGTATAAATAGTTAAAATCTTTCGAACTACTCGTTATTCTATATTTGTTATGCACCCTATATTTTTTAAGGATATAACAGTTCATTTAAAACAAAAAAATTATTGTAATGTCGTAACTTCAGGAAGGTCTTTCTGGATGATTTTTGTGTTATATTCAACCCCAGCCTAATAAAATATTATAAAATTATCACTTTATAATTATTTTCTACCAATTAAATTTAAGTCATAACATTCTTCCCATAAAAATTATTACAGATTTCTACTTGTTTTATAAACTCAATGTTCGTTTAAATTTGTATGAGCCAAATAAAAATAAGTACGAGATACGCTACATTACATAGTAAACAGAATATATATTACTGATATACATACATGTAAATGCTTCAGGATTTATCGAGTTGTTTATTGGGAATATATTTGACTTTCCATTCCCTAAAGTTGTTCCGCATCCGGCAGTAGAAAATTGTTTATTTAATGAATAAATTGCTTTTACCAGAAGGAGGTAGACTCCGGTGTACTATGTCCTCTCTAAAGTGGGTACCGGACCCTCAGCAAGCATGGGTGGGGAAATAAAATTTGATCGTGGATCCTAAAATCATAACATTCGATTGAAACAAGAAATGTGTGCAGTTATTTTCTTATACGTCGACAATAATCTTTTTTAAAGATATAAGTTCATCACTGTTTATAATTATCACTACTTTTACATGTCTTATAAAATGTTGATTATGTTGTATTTTTTACTTAGTTTATACGTTTACAATAAATATTTAATGCCTTTTAATTGCCTACAATTCTTATTTTAATAGTTTCCTTCCACAGGGAGGAAAAATAGGTCATTTAAAGACTCGCTAGTATCCCAAACTTCCTCGGATTAATACAGAATTATAAATCTTATGACGCACCGCAGAGCCCAGATCTCAGGATTAATTTAGCCAAACCTGTGATAATTGGCGACCTGTCAGAAGCAATCTCCAAATCGGATTTCTACCATTTCCTGGAGCGAAGCGTGATATCTAGCCATGATTTCTCCAAATATCGCTCTTTAAATCTTTCAATTACTGTGAACTTGGTGAATCAAGTCCCTTAAAATCTATTAGAATTTTTTTAAATGGTGGATTATAAAAGTTAACTTTAACATTCAATATGTCATAATCTTCTATTTCATTTAATTTTCTGAACAGCTTTCTTTTAACATCCTTAACCAGTCGAATTACTGACTATTTAGACTCAATTATTACATGTTAGCTCAGAGGTAGAGCAATCCCGCTGCTGGCAAAATATTTATTTAGTCCCTTAGCGGCTCGAGATGGATCATATGAGATTTAGGAGCCACCTGGGGCTCACCCAGCCTCTGTAGAGAGGGTGCCCGAAATAAGCGGGAAAATCTGGTTGAGGGTGTTCTTGGACAGACATCTCCCTGCACAAACGTTGTCCATGAAACAGTCTACTCTACCATGCATTGAACGGGTTGTAGTGGTACAAATTTTGGACCTGTGAGTTGGAAGTTCGAACCTGCTATACCTTCCAGTAAATCTCGGGAGTCTCTCCAATTGTTGTTCTATGAGTTCATCGGACGCGGTAGTAACTTCCCGAAAATTTCAACAGACCAATTCCCACATCCTCATCCGTAGGACACTTGTCACGTAGTCGCAACGACTAGCAACGGTCAAGGGAATTATTACGTTAAATAAAATAAATTAACTTGCTTAAATATACTATAGAAATGTATCATTATCGTAGAAGAGGGTGAAATGGTCGGCGGTGCAGTGAATAAATTTACACAAAATAAGTTTACACTATTTTATTTGTTCCAAGTTAAACTTATTTTGTGTTAATTTAATTGCTGTAGTAATTAAAACTTTGTTTTCAGACTCTTATTTCAATTGAATTTCTCCTTGGTCTAGTATGAGCAGGCACCTCATAGACTGGCTTTATAAATAATCAGTTATCAAATGCTATGTTTTGGAGAATTAAATATGTTTTAAATAATTATGAGGGAGCGGAGTGGCTCAGTAGTAGAGCACTGAGCTGCCATGCCGGAAATTCTGGTTCTTTATGACTTTTATTTAGTCTTTTTGCAGGGAGAGATGGATCATATAGGATCTAGGACACTCCTGGGGCCCACCCAGCCTCTAGAAAATATTATAAAAATAGGGTACCCAAAATAAGGGGGAAAACCTGACGGTTGAGCGTGTCCTAGGACAAGTCACCTCCTTGCAGAACCGTTGTCCATGAAACAGTACAGTCTCTACCATGTACTGAACCCCAGACCCTTCATGGGTCGTAGTGGTACAGGTTTTTTTAAAAATAATTATATTAATTTTTGTAGCCAGAGTAATTATTTATGATAATTACTCAAAATTTTATTTCTTTAAACTTCCTAACTTTATTCTGAATTGGATTCGCTTTCAGAGGTTGGTTGTGGGTTAAACAATTTACTAATCAGCCAATCATAAATATATAGTGCGTCTGGGTTAAGTAAGCACTTAAAGAATTATAATGAATATCCTTTATTAATACAATTTCTCATTCGGAATATCATTTAATACATGCATTGAGAAATTACGATTAACGAACCAGATGTATTGGAGGATTGCCATTAAATACATCCAACTCTTAGATTACAGCTTATCTGGTAAATCAGGAGTACATATAGAGTTGTTGGTGAGGTATGTCTTCCGACGATCCTCATAACTTCTGGAAATTAGTCAGGAGTCACAACACAAAGACCAAATCGGTCAAAATCCACCGTGGCGATGAGCTTCTCACTCCCGCAGATCAGGCTACTATACTCGCCGACTATTACGTTGAACGTGACTCAGCACGAACAAACACACCATACCAACACCGCCCTCTGAGCGTTAGCTCAGAGAACATCATATTCTCAACATATAAAGAACTGACTGCAATTCTGAGAAATACTAAGGGAAACAAATCTCACGCCTTAAATACTTCCCAACGGAGTGGAAACATGCTATTGTTATTCCACTCCTAAAACCCAAAAAACGAGGAGCTGTACCGGAAGAATACCGGCCTATCAGCCTCCTCAACCACATCTCAAAAATATATGAGAAATTAGTTATAATACACATCCGCAAACACTGCGAAACACATGACATTATACCCCCTGAGCAAACGGGGTTCTCTCGCGGAGTAAGCTGCTATCACCACGTAGCGAAATTACAACATGATACAGCTCACAACCTAAACAAAAACCTCGCTACAGCAATGATATCCCTCGACTGCATTCAAGCATTCGATTCTGTATCCCACTCTATTCTGATAGAAAAACTCAGGCTTCACCACTTCCCAGACCAATTGGTTGATATAATAGGCTCATACCTCAGTGGCCAGACTTTCTCTGTCCGTGTCAAAACTGAACTCTCTACAAAACGCCCAGTAACTTGTGGGGTCCCCCAGGGCTCGGTCCTTGCGCCGATATTATTTAACATTTATACTGCCCAAATAGTGGGGCAAAAAATAGATAACGTGCAAATCGCCGCCTATGCTGATGACATAGCAATATACACTGCTAGCATGAATGCGGATCACGCCATGCGCAAGGCCCAACAAGCAGCCCAACTGATCACAGAACAGCTACAAGACATAAACATACACATTAACACACACAAAACAGACGCCATCACTTTCTCTTACAGAAAAACACCTAAAACACAACCAACACTAAACGGACAAACAATACAAAACAAAAATCAACTCACATACCTAGGCATGAAACTCGAACAACATCTTTCATTCACAGCTCACACACAACACAGAATACACATAGCACGAGCCACAGCCAATCAACTCAGACATTTACTCTACTCACCGGGGCTGTCACTCAGACTCAAGATCCTACTTTACAAAGCAGTCCTCAGACCCACACTACTACACGGAGCCCCACTCCTTCATTACCTATTTCCGTCAGCCCTGAAGTCACTACAGACATACCAAAACAGCATCCTACAGAAGATCACGAGAGGCACTACATTAGAAAGACGCAACATGGAACACATACACAACGAACTACAGTTAAACACTGTACAGACTCACATCACTAGGTGTCACTTGAAATTTTTTGACAACCTCCCTGCATCTCACAACCCACTCTTCCGAGCAATAACCCCATCCCCCCTTCCTGCTAGGTGGCAGGGTAGGAAGGGGCCCCTAAACCCCGTCAACATCACATCCTAATTTCCCCCTCCATATTTCCTAAATCCTCTCCTACCTCCTTTCTTTTCCTTTATCTTCCTGCCACCCCCCCCTCCACTTTCCTTTTAACTATAAGTTTTAGAATTAGTTTAGTCTGTAAGTTACTCAACAAGAGAAGGCCCCTCACCTTCAGATAATTTTTTCACCTGAAAATGGTTAATCTCAATTCTTATTCAAGTAAGTACACCTTCCATTACTTTTAAGTAGAATAAGGACAATTTATATCTATAAGTACTTTACTAATTACTTGTTTTTATTATGTTTTCATGTTTTCGTTTACTGAGGGATCCGAAAAAAAAAAAAAAAAAAAAAAAAAAAACCTTTTAATTGCCTACAATTCTTATTTTAATAGTTTCCTTCCACAGGGAGGAAAAATAGGTCATTTAAAGACTCGCTAGTATCCCAAACTTCCTCGGATTAATACAGAATTATAAATCTTATGACGCACCGCAGAGCCCAGATCTCAGGATTAATTTAGCCAAACCTGTGATAATTGGCGACCTGTCAGAAGCAATCTCCAAATCGGATTTCTACCATTTCCTGGAGCGAAGCGTGATATCTAGCCATGATTTCTCCAAATATCGCTCTTTAAATCTTTCAATTACTGTGAACTTGGTGAATCAAGTCCCTTAAAATCTATTAGAATTTTTTTAAATGGTGGATTATAAAAGTTAACTTTAACATTCAATATGTCATAATCTTCTATTTCATTTAATTTTCTGAACAGCTTTCTTTTAACATCCTTAACCAGTCGAATTACTGACTATTTAGACTCAATTATTACATGTTAGCTCAGAGGTAGAGCAATCCCGCTGCTGGCAAAATATTTATTTAGTCCCTTAGCGGCTCGAGATGGATCATATGAGATTTAGGAGCCACCTGGGGCTCACCCAGCCTCTGTAGAGAGGGTGCCCGAAATAAGCGGGAAAATCTGGTTGAGGGTGTTCTTGGACAGACATCTCCCTGCACAAACGTTGTCCATGAAACAGTCTACTCTACCATGCATTGAACGGGTTGTAGTGGTACAAATTTTGGACCTGTGAGTTGGAAGTTCGAACCTGCTATACCTTCCAGTAAATCTCGGGAGTCTCTCCAATTGTTGTTCTATGAGTTCATCGGACGCGGTAGTAACTTCCCGAAAATTTCAACAGACCAATTCCCACATCCTCATCCGTAGGACACTTGTCACGTAGTCGCAACGACTAGCAACGGTCAAGGGAATTATTACGTTAAATAAAATAAATTAACTTGCTTAAATATACTATAGAAATGTATCATTATCGTAGAAGAGGGTGAAATGGTCGGCGGTGCAGTGAATAAATTTACACAAAATAAGTTTACACTATTTTATTTGTTCCAAGTTAAACTTATTTTGTGTTAATTTAATTGCTGTAGTAATTAAAACTTTGTTTTCAGACTCTTATTTCAATTGAATTTCTCCTTGGTCTAGTATGAGCAGGCACCTCATAGACTGGCTTTATAAATAATCAGTTATCAAATGCTATGTTTTGGGGAATTAAATATGTTTTAAATAATTATGAGGGAGCGGAGTGGCTCAGTAGTAGAGCACTGAGCTGCCATGCCGGAAATTCTGGTTCTTTAAAAAAAAAAAAAAAAAAAAAAAAAAATGTCTTCCGTGGGTCTGGCCATTTCTATATCACATGCCAGCTCCTCATCTTCGGCTACCACCTCCGACCTTCCTCATCATCGACTCCTACTTCCTCGGAGTACTTTAAGGTCCTATTCCAAGCAATCCCTTGGCCTGTCCTTTTCCCCTCCAGTGCTTTGGACCCTTTTCCTCTAAACGTTGATTACAGCTGCTACCTCCCTACGCAAACTAGTTCTTGTAAATTATAGATCTTATAGTCCTTCTCATTTTGTAAATTCATATTTATTTTTATAATAACGCCCGGTACGATACATAGAAAAAATTAAACCATAAAATAATTGTTAATTGTTATATTCCAATAGCCTAATAATTAGCTTTCCACCAGAACCATGCTGAGAAATTTATTGCCAAGCAGAAACTAATAATTAAATTATAATGTTATATTATATCATAATTATATTTGCACTTTAGTTCCATTAGTTTATTTATTTAAAAAAGAACGGGGTAATTCAGTGTGTAGAGCGCTAGGTTGCCATATCGAAGGCGCCGAAATTCATTCAAATGTGGCTGTGGAAGATAAATTATTTATTCTATTCACGGCTATAGATGAACCCCAGTAGTGGGTACCCTTAATTGGGGGGGGGGGCAGGCGGTTGAGTGGGAATATTCGACTCAACCTCGAAGAGGAAATGGAGTTGGCAAGAAAATAATCCCTAACTCATGTTGACATTGCTGATTCGTATTTGTTTGACGGTTCTTAGTATTTTTGTACTGCTATGACAAATGGAGATTTTCCTCTAGGAAATATTCAAATCTTCTTGAAGGACAAAATAGATACGTTCATTCATCGCTGTGAAATGTGGAGAATCGTCTAAGCAAAACATTTTGGGCCAGTTTTTAAAATATATTTTCATAATAACTAAAATTGCGTGTTTTATAAAAGCCGGACCTGCAGATCTTAAAATAGTTCATTCAAACAACCTTAATTATAATCTTCGTTCTTCTATAAATTAATTATTTAATAAACAAGTAGCTTTAGTTTAATATTTTCATTATTATAGATTAGATAGATTAGAACTTTCTTATAACAAAATACCTCAATATAATTCAGATGCTAGAGGGATACCATCACCCTTGAGAAATTTTCGATGGAATGTCGCATATTAGGTCAGATGCTCCCGACTATTAGTAGCTAAAGGTCTTTTCATTAAAGTTATATTAGTAAAGTTAATTTAAAAATAAAGTTTTTTATTTTTTCTTTAAGCAAAATGTCACTCGAAGTGAGATGAGAAATCAATTTACTCAATTAAAATACTAGAAAATAAAAAAAATTAAACCCATAACACTACAACCCTTGAAGGGTCTTTGGTTCAGTATATGGTAGAGACTGTACTGTTTCTTGGACAACGGTTCTGCAAGAAGGTTTTTCCGCGATCATGAAAAAAACCTAGAGGTTTTTCCACAAATTAAAGATGCCGAAATAATAGAGGCTGGATGAGCCTTAGAAGGCTCTGTAAATCCCACGGGGTCCATCCCTGGAAGTTTACAGCTTAATAGATTAAATAATTTATCTGAATTAAAAGATTAAAAAATTATTTTTAACTGACAAAACATAACCTCATTAATTAAGGTTTATATAAAACAGCACGATTCACCTCGTATCAGACATGTTTGAAGAAAAAATAATTCTCAAATCTGCAGAAATCGATCCTATATCTGTGAAATGCTCTTATCATTTGGGGAATGTTCACAAATAAAATTAATTACCTAATAAAATCACATTAGTGTATTTTCCAGTGTTATTAAGATATTTTTTATATTCTTCTGATTTTCCGTGTTTTATTAGCAGTCGAAATTTAACCTTGTTACACCAATGATTTTTACAATCGATGAAACCCCTAAAAATTGTTCTCTAAATTTGTTATGTCGTTTTTCAGTTACCGACTAATTTTGATTTACTGATACAGTAACCATTTTATTCTTCGAAATCGTCCTTCGCAGGACGTAGTTTACTTCAACTTTTTCGTCCTTACACAGAGAACAATATACAAGAAATAAGTTGACATACAACCTTGATTTATTTTATTTGTCAGTTTCCTACTTTTTTGGAGTTCACTACCTACCGAGGTTACAGATCTCTAAATGAAAGGAACAGGAATCAATCCTGTGGGATCTGGAGGCCTTCCTAGGGCTCCACCAGTCCCAATAAAGTGAAGCACTCCTTAATTGGAGAAAAGCCTAGCTGTAGAGCCTAATCCCGGTTAAATAACCTTCCATGTACAACCATGGGCTTAGAAGCAGTACGATCCCTGCAATGGTCTGAATGCATGATTCGTGATATCGAATTCACTGAATGCTGCTTGATTGTTTTAGTTTTCAATACAAACATCAGCTTCACCATTTTCTGCTTCAAAATTCAATTTTTTTTTAATTTAAATCTTTTTAGAAATATAAACACGATTTTTTAAAAATTTCCTTTGGGTTTTTTACATAAACATGTTCAATTCAATATTTACATTCTTAAGATTATCTTTTTCAATACTTCTTTTTAAGAACATTACATCGTTGTAATGTCAAATATAAGTTTACAGCTTTGGACAAATTTTGTTTCCTTTTTTGCAATATATTCACAACCCTTTACCCAATAAGCTTTTTACTTTACATTTTTATCTTGTTGACGGATTATAAAATGCTCCAAATATCTTTAATCGGATATCTAGAAACAGCTCTGGGAGTAGTACATATGACATTGTTGACACCCTCATACGTATCAGATGTTACAGCGGAAACAATCCCAAGTTCTGGAAAGAATATTTGACACGCCATTTGTTCGACACGTTTAACTTCAGACACCTTTCACTTGATCATTAGTGTTTCGAATAAAAAATAAATGAAAAGGTAATGAATTATATTAATTTTAACAGTTAATGTATTGTTTTGATTGCTTAATATCTTGCCAGAATTCGTATTTTTTCTTTACTTATTATTATTATTTTGTTGTTGTTTTCTGTTAATTATTATACTTATAATTATTATTATGCTTAATGATTTTTATTATGTAGCCTTCTGGCCAGATATAAAGTTTCTTTTTCTGTTCATGCTTGTTATTCTAAAGGAATTTAGTCCCAGAATGAAATTACTTTTCTATTCTATATTATTTTTTTCTATATTATTATTTACATCTGCCTAACGTATTCTAATTATCTTGAATACTTATTAGTTGGCATAAGTTATATTGATAATATAGTCCAGATGGAGTCCAAAATAAATTCTCACATAGTTGGTAACTATTTATTAAAAATTAACGTTCGACCCACAGTGCGGGTCTTCGCCATGTTTGTACCTTGTTTATTCAGCCGTGGAGAAGGACTGGAATGATTGATTTCGATAAATAGTTTCAAGATAAGTGAGAATTTTCTTCTATATATGCATTCAAATGATCAGTTTCGAGACTACTCTATTCAATCTATTAATGAAAATTGAATTAAAATGCTTTTATCGTCTGAGTTATGCATAAATCAGTATTGTAAAGGAGATGGTTGGGGGGTGCAGTCAATAAGAACACCGAATAAGTGAAGTACTTATATTATGTGCCGACGTTTCGACCTACAGTGTAGGTCATCTTCAGGGCGAATGATGGGAAGCGCGGCCGTTACAGATCGCGGCTAGAGTGTACTGGGCTGTACACTCTATGTACAGCCCAGTACACTCTAGCCGCGATCTGTAACGGCCACGCTTCCCATCATTCGCCCTGAAGATGACCTACACTGTAGGTCGAAACGTCGGCACATAATATAAGTACTTCACTTATTCGGTGTTCTTATTGACTGCACCCCCCAACCATCTCCTTTACATAAGATCATCCAGTCAACCATTTTCATCTCATAAATCAGTATTGTTTGGAATACCTAGTGTCTGCACCCCAGACCGGTTCAAGGGTTATGGTGGTACAGGTTTTTGGTTTTTTTTTTATAGACTTGGGCTGTGGCGAGTCTATAAATAAAAAAAAACTAAATCTATTATATTCAAAACAGAAAATATATGCATGCGTGTACGAGTGTATATATATTCAATAGTATTAGTTTAAATGTATGGCCTAGCTGAAAATCGAAATTACAAATAATAAATTGTAAATTTCCTAGAATTTTCAAAAAAATATAAAATAATGTGTTTCCTTGTTTATATCGTGGCAGGGAATGTAGGGTTAGCAAATAATGTCAGTTTTCCAATTCTCAACGTTGTATTCATTATACTTATGTCAAATTCCTCGAGTAGAATATTGTTATGTGGAAATTCATGGACAGATAGATAAGGAGAGGATTGGTGCATGTAGGTGACAAAATGTTACTTGTCATGTCTTCCCCATGAGAACCCTCAAAGCTGGTTCTAATGGTTCTGAAGGAAATTCTCCTAGTGTACACTTATGGCTTTATTTACTATAACGAAAGTAATTTCAAAATGTATTAAAAAATAAAGAGTAATATTGTATTTATCAGAATTAAAAACTTAAACTATAACCGAATGTGACATCCCTCAATAATGATTGGGGGAAAGATGATGTTTATTTATTTTATTCTATGGTACTACAACTCGGTGACATGTCCTGCTCTCCTCCATTAGCTTCTTCCAGTTGTCTCTGTTTTCCGCAGCCGTCATCCAGCTCGTGACTCCAATGGTATCCATCGCTTCTCTTTCCACACCATTCTCCCCCTTCTTATAATGCAGTAGAGAGGTTCTGTCAAAGCCTTTTTAGGAATCATCTTCCGTTCTAGCCACATGACCAGCCCAACGCATTCTACTAATTTTAAAGGAGTAAATAACATCTGCTTTGATGCACATTGAGTAAACTTCGTTGTTTGTTCTCCTTCGCCAATTTCCATCTAGATAATGCCACCGAAGATTCTTCGGACGATCTTTCTTTCGAAGACTAGCTTGGTCATTGACCATGTCTCCGATCCATACAACAATGGGCGGACTAATGTTTTGTACAGATGGAGCTTGGTCTGCCGTGATAACACCTGTTGACCATCTATTTTCATTACATCGACCTCAGGTGCATTATTTCCAGTCACTATTGAACCCAAATAAGTGAATTAGGTAACTTTCTCAAAGTTAAAGGGGCCAATATTGAAATACCTCGCCAAGTCGGGGCTCATTCCCTGTGACCATCAACTTCATTCGCCTATTGTCCCACAGTTCTGGCGGCCTCCAACAGGGCTACGACTCCAAATGACCGACCTACGATGTCCTCATCATCTCCACATGCCAAGAGCTGGACCAATCGAGTGAAAACTGTCTCTTTGGTTTGCAGGCCAGCGTCCCTCACTGCTTTCTCAAGCGCCAAACAGGAGGCATACTAACGCATCTCCTTATTCCTTTTCTTGAGGGAAACTCTTCTGTTCTTTTCCCAACAATCTGCACAGTACATCTCTCATGGTCAGATTTACCAGCCTTATTAATTTATCGGGGATGTTGAACTCCTTCAGTGCCTCTTCCCGATTAATGCTGTCATAGGCTGCACTGAAGTCCACAAAAAGATGATAGGTTTTTATTTTAAATTCATGTCCTCTCTCAAGTATTGTTCTGAGGCAGAATATTTGATCTGTGGTAGATCTTTCCCACCTAAATCCGCATTGGTAAGGTCCTATTATCTGCTCTGCAAATGGTTGGAGACGCTAGAACATAAATAAGGAGAGGATCATGCATCCGCAATATAGAAGAGAGATTCCTTTGTCGTTTTGGCTTTGGAGTTTGTCACGTGTTATAATACAGCAATTATGACGGTATTTTTCTAATCTTCTGGCGGATTGTAGGGTTCCCAGAAGTTTAAGATAAGGTCCTGTATTTTCTTAAACAGTTCTTCACCCCCGCAGTTGAAGAGTTCGGCCGGAAAGTCATCGGCTCCAAGTGCTGTATTGTTCGTTAAGCAATCAACAGCATCCATTATATCTCCATGATTGGGTGGTTCAATATTAGACTCCAGGTTCCTGACAGTTCTCTTCCACGTTTGTTCTGTAGAGGACTGGGCTGGGTAGCTCCTCAAAATGACTCCTCCATTGCACTAATCCATACATTTTTCCATGAAAATATGATTTTTACTATGGATAAATGTATTGAATGTATGTTTCATTATATAATTGATGAATTTTTTTTTGTTGCAAGTAAAGGTAGCATATGTGAAAAAACGTTTTATAAAAAAAAAGTTAAAGTGCCTACTTTCAACTATGACAATGCTTTTTAGTTGTGATAATATGTCCGTTTAAATTCGCAGACAAGCCTTATTGTGTTAATTGTAATCAAGGGTATGCTGTCAATTATAAAGGTTGTGCCTGTTACCAAAATATTTAAAAAAATAATAATAAACTCACCTCCAGTCGAAAATATGAATAACACTGGAACTGATGTTAACCGCAAGCCAGCCAGGAGAACTTCACCAAATTTGAAATATCTTCCGTATTAACACCTGATCAAGAAAATAATCAAGAAACTAACACCGAAAGTAATAGCACTGAAAACGTTTCATCCGAAATCATGAACATTATTATAGAGGTGATAAAACCTTACTTTTCACAAATAATTAGCCAGTTAAGTTCCCTTGTTACCATGTTATTTACAAATGGGCCGTAATGTAAACAGCAAACTATCTAATGTTACTAATTCCAACAAAACCCGTTATTATCATTATTTTTATTTGCATTTTTATCATTGTTTATCATACTACACTCGCTACGCATTTATGGCTATTGAACTAAGAAAATTAATAATTTTAAACTGGAATGCTTATGGTATTTCCTCTCAAAAAACTGAATTCATAATATTTATAGAAACAAACTCTGTCGATATAGAATGTATTTCCGAACCTCATCTTTGCCGAACTGATATTTTAATATACCTTGTTACAAAACTCTAAGAAACGACCGAGGTAGTGCAACTGCCTCTGGCGGTGTGGCTCTCATAGTAAAAAAAGATGTATTTAAAAAAAATACATCAGATTTTTCGAAAATATTATTTGTTATATGTCTAATATTGAAGCCACAGAAATTTGTTTAGATTCATTTCCTAAAACCATTGTCACAGCTTTTTACAAGCCACCTAACAAGAACAACAGGGAAGAAGAAATTCAAGAGTTATTTCCACCAAATATACAAACAATAGTAATTGGAGATATGAATAGCAAACATATTTACTGGGGGTGTCGGAAAACGAATTCGAGCGGAAATAAATTGCTAGACATCTGCTCTAGGCAAAATATCCATATTATTGCTCTGAATGAACCAACATTTTACAGTAGAGTTTGTTCGCCCGATATCCTAGACATCGTATTAACCAAAAATGTCAGTCTACCGATAATAGTTCAAACATTATTCGCTCTTAACTCTGACCATATCCCAGTCCTAATTCATTTCAGCACCGTAATTCAACAAATTCCTACTTGAAACTATCTTATCAAAGGAGTAATCGATTGGGACACCTATAAACATCTAATTAACTACAATGTTTGTCCCAAAAACCATTTCAACAGCTCACAAGAAATAAATGAAAGCATAAACAAACTACAGCAAACCATAGCAGAATGCTTAAAACAGTCAACCACACGATTATTTCGTACAAAAAGGATAACTCTCACAAGCAGTGTGCCTAGTTCCATTCTTCTTAGAATAAAGGAAACAAATATTGCAAGGAGGAGATAGATGCAAACCAGGAACCCTCAAGATCAAAAGTAAATGGAACTTTCTAAAACGCGCCGTAAAAAAGGAGTTAGAGGAATTCACGATATCCACGTACGAAAAATATGTTTCCAACCTGGACCCAAGAGACCAATCATTGTGGAAGGCTACAAAACGACTTTTAAATAAAAAAGGAAATATCCCCAGTCTAGTAACGAACGGAAGGTATATCGTCAGCGACTTGGAAAAGGCCGAAGCCTTTGCTGATTATTTCCAACAGGCATTTTCAAATTCACAATCCGATAGTGGGAGGTTAGACGTTGAAATCGAAGAATTTTTACAATCACCTCTATCAACAGTACAATTGCCGATGGAATTCACAACTCCTAAAGAAATTCACTAACAAATTGGGAAGCTCAAAACTAGAAAAATTCCTGGCCACGACTTGATACTAGCAAACGCAATAAAAGAACTACCTAGGAAAGCAGTTGCTCTGATAACATTAATTTTCAACAGCTGTTTAAGGACTGGATATTTTTCTGATACTTGGAAGAGAGCAGAACTGATGGTTATAAACAAGCCAGGCAAAAATGCCTGAAAAGAATTAAGCAACTACTGCCCCATTAGTCTACTTCCAATCGTAGGAAAACTATTCGAATCAATTATCAAAATGCGCCTCTCTTCTTATCTTCAATCTATATACATAATCCCTAACTTTCAGTTTGGTTTTCAACTCAACCATTCTACGTCACACCAATTATCAAGATTATTAGATTTCATAGTCAACGGATTTGAAATGAATTGTAAAAAATTCATTTTTGAAAAAACACACGCTGGTCGCATTCCTGGACTTAAAACAAGCATTTGGTAAAGCTTGGCACATCGATCTCCTGTACAAACTCAAAAAAGCAAATATTCAAAAATGCCTTCACGATATATATGTTTATTTCTAAACAATCGATTTTATCCAGATATAAACAATATTAATTCAACCATTAGACCAATCTGTGCCGGTACCCCACAGGGTTCAGTTATCTCTCCAATCCTCTTCAACTTTTATGTTCATTCATAACATCACACAGTCCCCACTTACCTCCATAGCTATATTCGCTGACGACACAGCAGTATTCTCGCAGTGTGATGACATACATATAGCCAGGAACACACCGGAAATTTGACCTAAACGTTCAAAAATGTAGCGCAAACATTTTCACCCTTAGACGCCCTTCAGACCCACCTGAGCTAGTGCTCAATGGCAGCAACCTCCCGTGGAATAAAGAAGCAACAAAATATCTCGGAATTTATTTAGATCGCCGTCTTACTTGGAACCAGCATATCAACACCAAATTAACACAGACTATATATATATATATATATATATATATATATATATATATATTGAAATTTACAACTGTATTATAACAATACAACATGGAAGTATAATGAATGAGTGATACATAATGGCATGGATATATATATACATTTAAGTCAGAGATATTGAATTTTATTGCTATTAATTTATTTAAGGTTGCATATTATCTATTGATTGTAATGACTAACATTGGTAGACCAATCCTTGGATTGTAGGGTGTCAATTTTAACTAATTCTTATTTTATCTAGTGCTTTGGACACCGAAAATATTTTAATTTTCAATTTTGACGTAAATGCGTCTTTAATATTGCTTCAATAATAGGAGACAATTCAAGAAAACGAATGTTAACAAAATCGGGGGATACAGTTTGGTGATATAGCTACATATCAATCGTCTATCCAAAATACAAATAGACTACCGGATAGCTAAAGGATCTAAGAATTCATTATGATAGGTGATGACTGTGAGAAACCACGCGCGATGGATGGGGAGCCTCCGCCAGTCTGGGTTCGGTCGTTTAAGTTTCAATCGTCAGCTGTCGTCAAAATCTAACGATTGAATATGAAACGTGAAAAATAGTGATCGTGATTCTAATAAGGTGTAGAATAAAAAAAATATTATCAAAATTATATTATGTCGGCCTATACGCGTGAAAAAGCCAAATCAGATGTCATATACGTTTGGATCGCTACGGAATGGAGTGATCGAATTGTAACAACAAAACATCACATACAACAAATAAACACATGTGTAAAAAATCACTAAACTCGGACAAAGTGCCCAAGTTGTCACGTTCGAACGTATCTGTGTTTCCACCTACGTGACAAAGATTGCCCGCAGTAGATCCGATTATTTCACGTCTAGTATCGCCGCGACTACCACTCATGTAGACAAGTAGGTTGCGTTACGACGGCAGCTAATGTATCATCGGACCCGAGGATGTCACAATGGTGCAATCAGGCGAAGATCAACCGAAGATCAGGCGTTCAATATTAACATAAAAAAGAGCATGATGCATAAATTTACGTATTTGAGCAGCATGGTCTAAAGGTAAGTGGTAAAGGCTTGGCAACAATTCTTACTTTGTCAGCCATTGTATAACCATGATAAGATTATAGTACACTGGGATTCATTTCATGCTACTACAATAACCAGTTGTGTGCCAACCAATGCCACTGAAGATGATCCGATAGAGCATCTAGAGTGTGACAAGTGGAACGGAGTCCGAGATTCTGTTCGCAAGGCAGCGGACTATGCTTAGGAATGAATAGCTTGGTCTCGATGTTGCTCAAGGCCAGCATTCACACCGGTGAACATGGTTTATGACGTGTATGCCATCATATGATACGGACCTGGCAGGCACTGATAGGCAGTTCAAATCGGATGTGAGCGTTAACCCGTTCATGACCACAAGCGAGATACGAAGAAGCGAACGTCGCGGTGTCACACCTGAGCACATTTTTGACATGGTCATGAAAATTATGCGGTTGTGTGTCGTCGAAGGCATATATAGTATGTTTCGATGCATACCACACACTACCAATATCAATCAATAAATGCTGGAAGGTCGTATGGTCGTCGATGTGTACATCGATAAGAATCTTGTATTACCAAAATCTGTGCAGAATTAAAAAAATATTACCCGTTACGTAACCGTATTCAGGTACAACACACGGTCGTGTCCATGTCACATCCATTTTTTTTGTTCCTGTATGATGGTCTATTCTTCAGTACAGCCCATAAAAGAATTATTATTTTCTTAACTTTTGGAAATGACGTAGAATTTAAAACACAACCACATCATTTAATTTTATTTTCACAAAAATACAAAGTATCCAGTCGATAGTGGAAAGTGCTCACACTGACCCCGTTCTAGCTGCCATTGTGTTTAATGTTTTGTAATATTTTTTCTCTCCCTACCTTTCGCGAATTTCCCGAGGCGGAGAATGAACCCTTTAAGGGAATATTATCGTCCGAATTCCGGTCGGCCTTTTGTTCATAAGTCTGTTTTATTAGGTCTTTCTTCCGGTCGGAAATTCTTCGGATACTATAGCTTTCATAGTTGTTTCCCAAGTTTCACTTAGGCCAGTTCCATTTTTAAATTTACGATACTTAATATATAATACATTCAATCACCTTTTATTTTATTTACACCTTTAATCAAAATCAGAGAGTGTGGGGTAGCTGAGTGTGTTAGGTGCTGACTTGCAAAGTTAAAGATTCCAAGTTTAAATCGGGTTGTTGCTGATAAATTATTTAAACTGTTAATAGCCAAATATGGATCCTATGGAATCTACAGACGCCTAGCCCTTATAAAGTGGGTACTCCTAATTTAGGGCAATATCCTGGTGGCTGAGCATGTTCTCCGATAAATCACCTCTCTGCACAACCTCTAGTCCCTACCATATGCTGAACCCAAGAGCCTTAATGGGTTGTCGGTGTAAGAATTTTATTGAATATGTGTGTGCATTGCAGTAACATTATTTCAACACTATATTATAAGATTTTAATATATTACAATAAGGAGTTTTCGGAGATTTAGGATTTTTAAGGTGATAGTATAAACTCCTATTTAGGAGGATAGTGCGGTTTAAATCGTTTGCACACAGGGAGATTTTCATCAATGAAGACTTATTATAACCAAAAATGGCCACGATGCCAAAACGTATGAAATTACCTTCAGGATTTTGAGCCTGCTTTTGACAGATGGCGGTCTTCTTGCCTCTGTTTGTGCACTCGTTGAATAGGTGGTGCTCACCACACCATGCACAATGACATGTACGGCCGCAGTTTTGTCTGGTGTGACCGTATTCTTGGCACTGGTAGCATTGTACCGGGCCGCGCTCTTCTTTGAAGACGGTCGCGTTAAATTTGACACGACCGGCATACTTCAGTTTCTTGAGGTCCTCGAGCTTCACAGTGTGATCTGTGATCACTAATATTCCCTCGGTGGGAAGGAGCTGGCCTGAGGGGTCCTTGCGCTTCAGCTGTTTAGCTGACTTGAACCCGTTGATGCCGTTTTGCAGGTCCAGGACGATGGGATCCATATCGACGTCGGTGTCGTAGCCGTAGAGGATGAATTTCTTCGACCTCTTTGTGCCCCTAGGTGCGTAGGTGTGGTACTGGGTGGCGGGGTCCGTGTTGAGAAGGTCCCTGATGGCGTTATGGTCAGTGTAGTTGAAGAGATACACCCTCAGCTCCGATTCTGAGGAGTTGGTCACATAGTTGGATATCTTCAGATGGTCCATCCTTTGGGTGAGTTCCCGCTGCGAGATTGGAGGCCTGATGACTATTGGTGGAGGGAGCCTCGTCTTAGTCGGTGCAGAAGTGGACGCTGGTGCACTAGGTTCCAAGGTTTTGTTTGCTAAGGTAGCATACTTGTTGGAGACGGCTGTAGGTGTAGGTCCCTTGTAAGCAGGTGGTCTCGCACTAAATTTCTTCTGGACCGGCTGGAAGCCATCTTCTTCAGCAGGTAGTGCAGTTCTTTTCTTTCCATTGAGCTCATCAGTGACTTCCATCGGGTCGTCTACGATTGGTTGATCTTCCGTGGCCATAGCTGGGAAGGACGTGACGGTGCTGGTGTTACTGAACCGGACGGACCGGAGCGACGACACTATGAGGGGGGGGACTCTTGCCAGCGCAAGGCTGCCCGTTTAGCTTGGAGGTTGGTTCCACTAGATATGTGTGGACCTCGTCAGCTTAAGGCGCGAGCTAAGCAAGGAGAGACTGGGAAGAGCAGCGCACAAATCTTCAGGAGTCTTCTGGAGTCTTCAGGAGTCTTCAGGGTGTCCTTCTTCTTCGGCTGCTGGCTCTAGAATGAAAAAAGAAAGGCCCTGAAAAAGAAAACTGTAAAGGCCCTCACCCGGCTTACTCCAAGGAATGCCCTAAGAGACAGGAACTCCTGAGATCCAAGGCGAAGAAGAAGGAAGTCCTCGTAGCAGCCACCCCAGCTCCAGCAGGAAGGAAGCCGAGCCGCCTAGCAACCAAGATGACATCCTATTCAGAGCTCATCGGAGGATCCCCAGCACAGCAGCCGAGCAGCCCAGCAGCCACGGGGACCAGCGACACCGAGACCGCCCGAGGAACACCAACACAACAGCCGAGCCAATCAGGTAAGAGATCGCTCCCCCACCCCCCTCCCACCTCCCACCCCCTTGTCTTCCCCCTCCCCACACCTCAGCCCCTCCCAGTGCCACTAGCCCACCAGCCGGCACCGGGACAAGAAATCACCCTCTCCGGCCTCTTCAAGCAACTCAATATGATGATGCAAATGATGACGCAGATGATGTCACAAATGATGTCTGTGGTGATGGATACCAGGCGACATGTCTGAACATCTCGTCATCAACTATAACATCAGAGGCCTTCCCTCGAAGCTGGCCGAAATTGAAATCCTACTACAGCAGCACCGACCATCCATGGTTGCGCTGACTGACACTCTCCTGTCCTCCTCTGCCAGAGTACGATTCAGGGGGTATACCATGTATAGAGAGGCCTGTGCTCCGGGGACCCTGGAAAGCGTCGCCATCCTAGTCCGGAACGATGTACCTTCCAGGAGGATTCCCAACCCAGTGTGTCCAACCGCCGGTACTCACATACTCACAGTTGACGTGCGGTTCAAGACCCGCTTCACGTTCAGCTGTGTCTATAGGAGACCGCGGGCTGTTCATACAGCCGTGAGGTTGCTGTTCCAGCACGCCCAGTCAGTCAGCCGGTACATAGTCTTGGGAGACTTTAATGCCAATCACACTGCCTGGCTGTGTAAAAACAATAACACACTGGGGACCTACATTACCAAGACTAGGCTGGAAGTTTTCCACCCCGGAGTTCACACCTTTCGGCATGCGTCCCGACCCGGATGTACCTCAACTCTAGACCTCCTCCTAACCAGGGATCTGCACACCGTAACGAGCTGTATAGCGCTTCCATTCGGACCGTCAGATCATCGGCCGATTGTGTATACTTTCGGAGGTACCCCAGCAGCCCCGCCTGCGAGTAAGTACCTCCTAAACAAGGCCGACTGGAAGGGTTTCAGGGCTAGCATTGAGGAAGATCTACCCAAGATCGAACATCTCAATACCGAGGCAGAGGTGAACAGGGCGGTGGAAGTCATCACAACCACCATCCTGGCCTCAGCAAATCGAACGATCCCCAAGTTCAGCCCACGACCCAACGCCCTCAGGAAACCTCCTAAGCACATTCTAGCCCTCATCAGCCAAAGAAACAACCTGAGGAATATTTTCCATCGCTCCCGAGACTATGGGCTAAAACCGGCCATCAATGCGATGACCCGGCAGATAGCCAGCCTCATGCCAGACTGGAAAACATCCCTCTGGCATGAGCAAGTACGTAGGACTCATGACGACCACCGCCAGTTCTGGCGACTCGTCAAGGGCCACGTTACTAAAAGGAGGACTGTGCATTTAACATCAGGAGGCGACCTGCTGACGCCTGGGGAACAAGCTGAGCTCCTAGCAAAAGCTTATGAGGCGAGTGATTCTGCTCGGCTGGTAGATGCTCCACCAATCCCTGAGGGGCCGCTTCCGTGCCCTAATGAAAAAATCATGTTCTCCACCTTCAACCAACTTGAGTCGGTACTAAGGCGCCTTAGAGGTAAAAAATCATCGGGGCTGGATGACATCCCCTATGTGGTGTTGAGGATGCTCCCTAGAAAGGGTAAAGCCTTCCTATTGAACATCTTCAACACCTGCATGAGGATCTCCTACTTCCCCGAAGCATGGAAACTAGCCGTCGTGGTACCTATACTCAAGTCGGGGAAGCCCGGAAACCTACCCGAGCACTACCGGCCAATCAGCTTGCTCTCTCATATGAGTAAAGTATTCGAGAGGCTGGTCCACCATCACATGCTGAACCACTGTAGTCAGGAAAACATTATCCCACCGGAACAGACCGGTTTCCTTAAAGGTGTCTCCTGTGACCATCATCTAGCCAAGCTCCAAGCGCACACCATTGAGCAGATGGGTAGCAACAAAGCCACCGCTTTTATCTCCTTAGATTGCACTCAGGCCTTTGACAGTGTGTCTCACCCCCTGCTACTCCGACGCCTGGAAGAGTTTAGCTTCCCAGCCTCGCTATGTCGACTGATTCGAAGCTATCTTAGTGGAAGATCTTTCGTCGTACGAGTCGGGGACAGTTACTCGACTTCTGGCACCACCTCTTGTGGAGTACCTCATGGGTCTGTGCTAGGGCCGCTGATGTTCGTGATATACACAGCACCGGTGGTCTCTACCAAGCACGAAGGAGCGGTAGTAGCGGCCTTTGCGGACGATATTGGGATATACGCTTCCAGCGCCAACGCCCGGCATGCCCTTAAAAAGGCACAAAGGGCGTCGGTCCCAATTGTTGATGATCTAAAGCTGAGTGGCATCAGGGTGAATCCGTCCAAGACGGACGCCATCGTGATGTCATATCAGCAAGGTAAGAAACGCCTACCGGCGACCTTCACTATTGAAGACGAAGATCGTCGCGTATCGAACAATTTGCTCTACCTTGGCGTTACCCTAGACAGGCACTTCACTCTATCGAGTCACGTTAGGCAGAGGCTGAAGTTGGCCCGATATAAGTCCCATAGGCTCTACCACCTGCTCTGCTCTCAGCAGCTCTCGCTGCGGCTTAAGTGTCAGATATACAAATCTGTCATTAGACCCACGCTGCTCCATGGTGCGCCGCTACTTAAACACCTGTATAAAACCACCCTCAAAGCCCTTCAACAATTCCAGTCCTCTATTCTTAGGCGCATAGTGAGAGGCACTTCGCTTGAAAAGGCACGTAACGATATTTTGCACGAGGAACTCAAAGTTCCGACGGTTATCAATTACATTAGCCGGAGGCACCTCAAATTTTTTGAGAAGCTGAAGGCGTGTGAAAATTCATTATTTAAAGATATAGTCCCCCCTCCCAAACCAGGGAGGTGGCAAGGCAGTGCCCCTATGGTCGACGTGCTCTCATTGGCCTAGGGTAGGGGTCTGGACGCTCTAGTCCAATCACCCACTTCCCTTTCTTCCTTCCTCTTCCCCTTTCTCCTTTCTACCTATCTCCTAAACCCGAAAAGCGGTCTCTCGCCGAATTTGAATTGTATAGAGCCAGCGGCCTAGTGCCGGTTTAAGAGAACACGCCTTAAGCGGTCTCATACCCTGTAAATACTTATAATACCTACGGGTAAATGAAGTACTATTTTTGTATGTATATATTTGTATATAAATGAAATGTATATATAGTAAATTAATGTAAATAATGACGAATAAAGAGATTTGAAACAAAAAAGAGCCTGCTTTTGTTCTCTGCAGCCTCAAAGAAGCCGCTGAATCCATTTTGGAAATTGACCTATGATGAAATCCCGTTAGTCTGTGTAAACCTTTCCTATGAACCATGACTCGTATTAGCTGATCCAGTGACCAAGCCTTTGACTGAGGAGCTGAACAAGAGCAATCACCCAATCAAGCCTACAATGAGGTAAATTAACTGTAATAAAATGTCTTTGTTAGAACAGTGATCTTGACCATCCCAAACAAAGCCTAATTAAGAATCAGTGACTTTTTTCGCGTCAAAATTGGCTCTAGTTTATAGTATGAACTTATTAGCCATTAGAGACAAAGGGTCTCTTTGTCGGTCGAAATCCGATGACTACTTTAATGATTAGGTTACGAAATGCAATAGTTAATTGCTAAATAGGATTCAAGTTTGTATCATCCTTTAATTATGGCTCTTCTGTATATCCAGTTAACATTAAACAGTATTGTTTTTGAAATTCATGAAATTCATTTTCTCTCTCTCTCTCTCTCTCTCTCTCTCTCTCTCTCTCTCTCTCTCTCTCTCTCTCTCTCTCTCTCTCTCTCTCATAAGTTTGTGCATTGCAGTAACATTATTTCAACCCTATATTATAAGATTTTAATATATAACAATAAGGAGTTTTAGGAGTTTTAAAGTTATATGAGTTTATAGGTTTAGGAAGATAGTGCAGTTTAGGTTTAAACTTATATTACATATTATTTTTCTTAATTTCTTTACAAAAAAATTCGTATTTTCAATCTAGTCAAACATAAAATTGTTAATGATTTCTTTTCTCATTCCCACATATCATGGTTTATTAATTGTTAATTCTCATATATTTTTTTTCAAACAAAAGTAGCAGTCATCTTCTTATAACCTTATTTACATGTTTTATTATTTGTAATATACCAATAATATTATTGTTCCTTATTATATTTTGCCATAACTTGATGTATTTCTGTTTACTGGTTTATCTATAATTTTATAGAGTAATTGCTTCAAGTTTTAGAAAGACAAGTATTTTTTTCATTCCCATGAACAGTTCCATTTTCCCCGAGCACTTTAGTTAAATGAATAATAAATATCTCTTAAATTAGACAAAGCTATGATGTTTCTTAGGAAGGCAACATTCAACAAAATTAAGATTTAAAAGGGTAGTTTTCTCCCTGGAAAATCCGTGAAAAAAATTCGTCATTCCAATCTGGCCAAACTTTACCTTTTTAATAGACCCACTAAAATATTATAACGATTAATACGGCGAAATATAGATATACATTAATGTTTTAATCAAATAAAAATACTTATTCAATCTTTGCTAAAAAATACGGAAGTCAAATTTATAAGAGCGAGTTCATAAAGTTTATACGCCGTAAAACTAATTTATTAGTCGCCTCCTTTTAAAGTTAAATTAATGAGACTGTTAATGTCGCCATAATCGAGTACTATTTTATTGTGTGCACTAATTATCTTATATTTATAGCGTTCTTTGTCACCGTCGTTTTATAGATGTGCCGTTTTATAAATGCTATTCGTGTTTCTTTTTTCTAATTTTATAAATTTCACATAACTAATATATTTTTCTGTATTTAACTCAATGCAATACATATAACGTGCGTTTGTATTATATATATATATATATATATATATATATATATATATATATATATATACACACATATAACCAGTACCACTATAACTCGTAAACGAGTCTGGGGTTAAGTGCATGGTAGAGACTGAACTATTTTATGGACAACGGTTGTGCAAGGAGGTGATTTGTCCTAGATCACGCTCAACTTTTTTGTTTCACATCTCTTTATTTATCATTATTTACATTAATTTACTATATATACATTTCATTTATATACAAATATATATACATACAAAAATAGTACTTCATTTACCCGTAGGTATTATAAGTATTTACAGGGTATGAGACCGCTTAAGGCATGTTCTCTTAAACCGGCACTAGGCCGCTGGCTCTATACAATTCAAAATCGGCGAGAGACCGGAGACAACCATTGTCCAGTTATACAGTCCATACTACGTACCTGCATATGAATAGTAAAATAATTGTATTAAAGATGCCCGCATGCTCCGGATCAAGGCCAACAATTATTTAATTCATTTGTTATTTTCTCTTCTATGATATGTATTTCTAAGGGAAAATAATAATTATTCAAAACAAAATAATTGCTGCTCCATTAAGATAATTTATAGAATAATAAACGTTCTGTTAATTATGAATTAGAACAGCTCAATATAATTTTATTTATTTATGTTTCATGAAGTCAATAATTGACGGTTTATTATATTCCCGTTCTATATTTTGATATACATTTTATTTTAAAGATAATGGCATCTTCATCACATTATTTTTTAGTTAATTTGGGTGTCTGTTATTTGGTATACGTGACGAACCTGTTCGTTATCAACTATTGTCTAGGACACATTTGATTATAATATTGTAAAATAATATAAAGTAAACCAATGCAATGTAGCTAATTTTCCTGAAGCAATCCCTCAAACAAACAAGGTGAATCATTAAAAAAACCTGCATTCGTCCATTTATGTTATTGATGATATCTTAACAAGGCAATTCACACAAATTCAATTAGCGCACCACTGTAGCAGTTAATTGAAAATTGATCCGAAGAAAATCGCTTCTTGGTTTTATATTGTTTTAAATATATGTGTTTTGATTAAGGAGGAAGTTAACCATAAAAGAAGATTTATTATTAATTATTCAGAATGTACCGGTGCTGGCCTTAAAGGCTACTAGATAATGAAAAAGCTTCGGCATGAAGGATCTGCACCACTGAAACAGCCAAAACTAAAAAAATTGATCAATCGTAGAGTCTTGCCATTAAATATGGATCTTATTAAAAAAGTTGTAATCAAGGGTAGTTGAAAGCTAATCATGAAAACGGCCGATAAAATGTCGGTGAAAATGCTACTAAACAAGCTTGGATTTAAATTGAATTCATTAAACATACTTACTTCATCATTTATTTTTACGTATATACAGCAAAAAAATAACTTAATTATTTATCAATGGCAATTAAGAGTACACTTCATCGCGTTTTTTTTTATCAGAGAGTAACTAGCATGTTACTAACGTAAAGAAATGTATCGGAAGAGCCAGATCCTTTACCAATTTATTTAAAAACGCATTCAATAATCAATTATATTTGTATTGACAAAATACTTCAACTAACTAAGAGAGTGCTTGGAGCTTGGTAACTATCCAAGCCAAAACCTTGATTTATTTTGTGACTATACAAGAAATGACCCCCTCATGTTACCGTCTATGCAGAACATCTCGATTATTCAGTTTTTCTAATCTCATTCGTCAACATGTTGATATGATACCGAATGAATTTTGTCGAAATAATTACATTATATTACCAAAGATTTGTAGATATATAATATTCTCACCCAATATTACCTCCAAATAATTAAAACTGTGTCCTTGAAGCCGATTGTCGGAGGCCTTTCGTTCTTTAATATTCTTCTTCTGAAGCCTCCTGCTGGTCCAATACTTTCCAGTTGGCTGTCATATTGTGTCTTATTTGCTCCTGCCAAAGGCTCTCTCATCCCGTTTGGAATCTGACAATATGAGAATACCTTTTTGTTGGAGCATTTCCGGTTTACATACCGTGGTGCGTTGGATGAAGAAATGGTGAAGCGAATTCTTTATTTTATTCGAATTCTAACTCGCTCCTTAAAATAAATACATAAAATTCTAGTAGCTATGGCTGAATAATTAAGTTTTCCTTGGTTGTGTATTAATAAAAATATATGAGGTTTTATTATTGAAACTGTTATAAGTCTATTTATATATATATATATATATATATATATATATATATATATATATATATATATATATATATATATATATATATATTTTTTTTTTTTTTTTTTTTTATTGATATTTACAACTGTAATAACATTACATCAAGTAAATTGGCTGTATGAACAAAGGACATGAACAAAAAAAAACACTTGTGGAGAAACTATCCATTGATAGCACTCCAATGAAGTTTTATAGTAGAAGGTCTCGAGGCCATCTTCTTTAGTCTATTTATATAAATTAAAAAAATCATTCATTATTTTAAATGATTTTAATTATTATTGATAATTTTTATTTCATATTAAAAATTAAAAGGTGTATGGGGTTCAAAACACCACCCTTTGTGATAAAATGATAAAAAAATTCGTCCGTTTGCCCTTATTTTTAAACCAATTCAAATGGAAACCATTAGATATCGCGAATATGAAAAAAATGGACTTATGCTTTCAAATATAACAGCTGATCTAATGACGTACATAAGATTAGTATATATTTAATTTGAATCTGCCTATTTAACCCTTTCATGCCTAATGTAGCCGTTTGGCTAAAACATCTGTTATGTACTCCTGCGTTTTAATACCCAGTGTAGCCAGTATTCTACATGAATAATTCCAGAATATGTCGCAGATTGCTGCAAAGGCAAGCTGGTCTTTCTAACCTCAGTTTGGACGGACTATTGGATTTTTTTAAATGATAATTTTTTTTTTTTAATTTTTTATGGTTATTTAGGGCATTTTTAACAGAAAAAGTCACAGAAGATATTTTTTTTATTTTATTTTGACACTTTGGGCACGAAAGGGTTAATTAAATATAAATTTAAAACATTTTTAGTCATATTTCTTTGAAAAATAATAGTTTTTTGTGCACCTTGGGATTATATAATATAATTATTCCCTCAGCAATAGGTCTGTTATTTTTTTAAATAAAATATTTCTGGGGATAATGATAAGTTTAGTCTACGAGGTGCATACTAGCTTTTGTCTCCAGATGGACTGTAATAAGATAAACTATAATTTATTTAATTTATTCAGGTAAACAACATAGATACTGAAATAAATAATGTACTTTCAGGAATAAACAGCTTAGATACAGAACAAAAAATTAGATACTGTAGGTATTCTAGTCTGTCTGTAACCAAAACATAATAGTCAGAACCAAAACAACTTCACTAATGGCACACATTGACAGACGCGTCAACCTAATCATGATCTCGTCTACAAGGCGGGCTTCAATATTTTAACAAATTAAATTGTCATATTTGTTGCTAGTTCTCTAGGGATTCTTTTCTACTTGTTAGCCTAGTTTTTAACGGGTAGGGTATATGACGTATTTTAGCCCTAAATAATTGAACTAAAAACACATATGTTTGTACCTGCTGGAGATAAAACATTTTTGAATAGTTACAGTTAGTTGATTAAGATCATTTTATTGGCGTAATTAAATATCGTTAAATATTATTATACAATATCTAGGCATATAGCTCGCTTCCAAAATTAAATAAGCTGAATTTTGGACTTTTGAAGGCTAAATATTACATAAAATAGATAGTAAATTTCATTCATAATATTCGGTCTCTGCTAAGACAAAAACTTCAAAGTTCATTTTTTAAGTATTATTTCTTTAAATAGAGTAAATAGCTAGCAAGAATGTTTTAAAAATATGAATATTGGGTTGTAACAGATGAAATGTTAGTGAAGGTGTTAATTTAAATTATGAGCAAAAAAATTATTAAAAAATACTTTTATAGATCAAAATAGGATCCTTCACTTTCAATACTCTTTTCCCAACGTGAAACAAGCATTTCTGTCTCCGCTCTGTAGAAATTAGGTGTCAAGGAAGGACAAAGTCTTGGAAGGCCGATTTCAGAGCATTTTCGTTGTCAATTTTTTTTCCTAAAAAAATATTCAAACAACGGAAAAAGTAAAAATCAGTTGGAGAAAGTTCCTGAGAATATGGTGGGTGTGGAAGGACCTCTATATTCAGCTCCTGGAGCTTCTTCACGGTCAACCTTGAAGTATGTGGGCATGCGTTGTCGTGGAGCAGAGGACCTTTTCGGTTAACCAGAGAAGGTTTTTTCTTACCTAATTTTCCTTGAAACCTTTCCGATTCTTCGCAGTAACTGTTGGCAGTGATGGTTTCATCAGCTGGCAATAAAGAATAGGGGATTAAACCAGCCATACTCCACCAAACTGTAATCTTTACTTTTTTGGGGTGTAGGTTTGCTTTAGGCATATTTTGAGGTTTTTCATTTTTTATCTAACCACTGTCCAGATCTCTTGCGGTTATCGTATAACACCCACTTTTCATCGCAGGTGACTAAACGATCCAAAAAAGGCTCATTTCTGTGAATTTGTTTTCCAATAATGTCTTAAAGTGAGGAGCACATTTCCATTAGGGTGAGCTGCTGGGCCTCGGTTCATTCTTGTGGTACCCATATTTCCAGCTTTTTTGTCTTACCAAGCTCCTGAAGGTTCTTGAAAATAGTCATGGCACTTCCTCCAAGTTGTGAACCTAATTCACAAGTGGTTTAGGAAGGGCCTGCTTCGACAAGCTCTTTCGACTTTCGTCGAAATTCTTCGGCCTACCACGTTCTTTGTTGGTAAGGTCTTAATCCCCAGACCGATTTTTTTCAAACGGAAGATTGTTCTCTCGCTCACTGTATCTACACTAATATTAATGTTTCGGAACGCCTACGTGACGCAATAGCTAAGTTTAAATTCGTAGAGAAAAATTATACAAATTGCCGCGGAAAACATAATTTTATTCTTATTTATTTTTAAAAGTTGCTTCACTTTAAAAGGAAAAGTAAGACTGATTTTGAAAAACGATTAAATGATCTTTCAAACGGTATATATAACATAATTGTTTGTGCACAAATAATCTAATGAAAAGAAAACAGTAAATAAACGAAACAAACGGAACTGACATATCATCACCCAATATTTTAGTAAAATATGTTTAATGATTACAATAAATTTACGGAATTCCTACTTTCTGCTTTATATAAAGGAATGAAATATTCCCCAAATAGTAACAATTCTGTTACATTCTAAAATCTGTATTTAGCATTAGTTCATTTACGGACTAAACTTTTAGGAATTTAGGAACAAGTTAATGAGAATAGCGAGTGTTAACGTCTTTACTCTGGAGCAGCTTAAGTTAGTAAGTGAACAGAACTTCTTCCTGTTGGAGCATTTCATTATTCCTGGAGGCGGTAGTGGAGGTAGCTCAGTTTAACCAAAGAGCTCTAGGAGAAAAATGAGATTATAAATAGAGAAGACTGCAGAAATATATTCAAGAAGGGGAAGAATGGAGGTGGTGTGATAACCAGAAGAATCTTGATAACTTGATGATAGAAGTCCACCCTTCCACCCTTAGAGTGGAATTATCCGAATTTCTTTCTTAAACTATAAACAGAACCTAACTACAAATTTCAAGATGCTAAGTTCCTGATCTACCTTTAATTATGTACTATAACGGGGGTAGCACATGCCCCCATGCCCCCACATAGATCATCATGTGATTTGCCTTTATTTATGTACAATAATGGATTCTCCACAGTACCTAAAATACTGTCGGGGGGAGCAAGTGCCCCATTGCACCCTCCCATAAATCCGCGCTTGCTATAGCCTATGTGTTATTCTGATGTATAACCTATATTACTGAAAAGTTTCATCCAAATCCGTCCAGTAGTTTTTGTGTGAAAGAGAGACAAACACACAAACATTCACATTTATAATATTAGTAAGATATATATATATATATATATATATATATATATATATATATATGTATATATATAATATATATTTTTCCAGCTAGAGTAGTATGTATATTTTTTCTCGACACCTTAATCTATAAAGTTTACAGATTCAAAAATGCTAGTCCAAAAGATTCTAAAATATCAGAAAATAACCTAACTACTTAAGTTTCGCAAATTCAAATATCAGGATTAGGATTAGGATCAGGTTGTGGGGCGATCAACAGCGGGGTTATTACGCCATTGCTTTTGAAGTTCAAATATCAGGATATACCCTAAAATTTCATATAAATGAAAATCAACTATAGCAAAACTCACATCAACCGTCCATCCATACATCAGATACAGCAACATGAACTCTAAGAGGTTTAACAGAATACATTGGAGCATTAGATTTTGATGTAGTGAGGTGTAAAAACAAAAAATGACCGTTTTTCAACCAAATATTATTATTACATTAACATTGGTTACTACAATGTTAATTAAGAACAATAAGTTCCAACTGCTACAATAATTAATAGCAAAATGACTGAACATCGTATTTTGCATAAATTGGAATGATATATAACTATGTCTACATAAATTAGTTGATGAAAATATAAAGTTGAGAAATTATTGTAAAAAGTCAACAAAAAAGCCTTAAATTTCTAAACTAATGGGGTGTATAAAAAAAAAAAAATGACCGATTTTTAACCAAATATTTTCCCCTTCCCCTTCATATTTAATAATTTCACGAGTTGCTTCAGTGGCTGTGAATTTTTTTCCAGTAATGTCTTAAAATTACGAGAATTTCGTAGGACACGGTCATATTTCTTCTTTGAAATAAACAACTGAGATTTTTTTTAGGAAGTCCAGTGTTAGTAAACAAGCTCAGAGAATGCTCTAAAGGGATTCTCAGGACCCCTTATTGTAATATGAATACTCATAACCATTCTGCTAATGTATTAATAACTAAACTAACTTAACGCATGACTTTTATTATGTATGCCAAACGCGTTTTATCTGCGATCCTAAACCTAAGGTTGCTTAAAATATAGAGCATCCCTAAGAGAACGGGAGGTGCGAAAACAGAGTGGAAATGAGATAGAGTATACAATAAATCTCCGAGCGAATGCTGGCTGATTAAGGAGAAGCTCTGCGAAGTAACCTCTGTAGTAATTAATTCACAGCTTTTTCCTATGCCTTCTCAGCTACCAAATCGGAATCTAGCCTCTGTCAGCTGAGTATCTAAGACTTAACTGTAGTCTGCTAGAGAGAATAGATGGGTGTGAGGATCCGAGCGTAAATAAATTGGTTGTGAAGTACTAAGATAGTAATATTTGATTTGAACACGAAAAAACAGAGTGATTTATTCTATTCAGATAGATAACTCTTATTTTTAATATCTTATGTTAACTTTTAATTAAATTAAGTAATTGATTAATTATATCTCTTCAATAATTACTAATAAAACTAATAGTAATAAATTTAGGTGTCTTAGCCTCTTCTGAGAAGTTATCTAAAACGACTACTACAACTTACAATGTGTCCTTTTTACAAGAGTTTTAGTATATAAAGAAGGGGCTCCTAATAATAATTCGCTAACACTTTATCCTATAGCGAATTTACCGGTTTTGAATTTAATAAAAAAGAGATAGTTTTGATTGGGTGGCAATTTCCCAAAATACATAGAATTGAAGCTATAAAAGGAAAGAAAAGAACTTCATAAAGTAATACTAATAGAAACATCCAAAAATGAGTAAATGATAAATATATAATGTAAACATAGAAAAAGAACAATTACAAATATATTAATGTGCACAACTAAACCAAGGAAAATACAAAGTAAAGTTATTTAAAAATTAAAGCAAGAATCATGAAAAATAAAATGCACTAAGCTAGTAGCTACAATCAGTTACAAATTAATTTACATAAAAAATAAATGAACTTATTTACTAAAAGGTATGAGTCTTAGAAGAAAAATTATTAAATGTCTGTGAATCAATAAGAAACTGATAAATAAACTGAGTTCTTGAAAAGTGTTTACCATAGTTCTTGATAGCGATGACTTAATGATTCGAAATGTCGATGAGTAGAAAATATCTAAATGTCTCTTACCGGTAAGTCCAAAGTGAGATGAATATAGTGAGAGGTTTTACTGGTAAAATTTGACCAAATTCAAGATGAAAAATATGGAGAGAGCGGTGACAAAATCAACTGTAGAGTACCAAGCAACCTTCTCACACGACAATGTCCTGAAACTGATGCTGTTTTGTTTTTTGAAAAATCACACTTATTAAAACATATTCTTTGAATATTACTCTCTGAATTCTTTTTTTTCTTTTAATAAATTGTACTATTGTAAGAATTATATAATACAAAAAAATATATATCTGATTTAATGTTATAAAATATTCGTTTGTAAGTAAGAAAAAATAAATAGAAAAATAGATATTGCTGATTAATCCCGAAAATTACTAATTAATCAATAGTAATAAAATTAGGTTCCTTAGCCTCTTTTGAAAAGTTTTCGTAGAAATAAAAAATAAGAAGAGATCTTAAACGACTACTACAACTAACAAAGGGGCTTAAGTGGCCAGTAAAGACTTTCGTTTAGCTTAGAACTGTTTCTCGATCAACTGTTAAGTTTAACAATAGTTAAGCAAAATGGCCACTAACGATTCCAGTCCACGCAAAGAGCTTCTTAACACCTAATGAAGGTAGTTGGAACTTGAGTAGTGTTTTCCAACTTCAATTAAGACCAAGGAGAAAAACAAACTTTGTACTTCAACCTTAAGTCTCCGTCGTATGGATTCAGGAATCCTATAATACATCAAAAACTGAGTGAGGTCTTCAACTATAAAAAAAAATATTCTACTACAATCGTGGACGGTCTCAAATTCAGTAAATGTATACATAATGGCACATCCATTTATTAGATATTTCCTTGCCAGATTGATATCACTTTATGATTCCATGACCTTCTACCTATAAATCCTGCTTTTTCTATCGCATCCTCATCATCCAGATTTTGAATAGGCAGTGAATATTCTTTTTTCTCATATCTAATCGAAATTAATAAGTATGCTCCAATAGATAATGAACTTATGCTTATTGTTAACTTAACTATTACTTTATAATTATGTTTATTGCATTATGAGATTATATGGATTTATTTTATGGCATAAAACGTTTATGATAAACATCTCAATAAAGTTTTTTATAATTTAATATATTAAAATTGTTAATGTGGCAACCTTTCATTACTTCCTTTGTGACCTCATCTGAAAGGCTCCCACGGCCACTTATCATTTCTGGTAATGTTATTGCAAAGGGGCATGTCTCATAAAATATAAAGATTTTATTATTATTTTTAAACTCTATTTTCTCTTTCAACCAAATGTATAATTTTTTAAAGCGTTATTAATTTATTTTGCTCAGCAGAAGTCTTCCTAAAAAACTGCCTTTCTTTTACTGTGGTATGCTTTACTTATAATATTTTTATTGAAGATTCTTTCTACGGATTAAGTTATTCTTTTAATAGAATAGGATATTCTTCGAGTCGAAAGACATCGAGATTCTCCCCTATCAGTTTGCTGGCTGACTACACTAAACTGATTCGCTCCTCTTATAAAAGCTTACTTGTTCACCATAATACTCTTCTAGTTGGTGCGCATTTTCTTGGAATTGGATAAAAATTATTACTCATAAAAAATCAAATACATAGGCTCTTTTTTTATTTTTTTGTATGCCCTTTCCAACGTTGAATTAGGCGAATTATTCCTAAACGTACATAACCTATAATAAAATGCATTTCATTTGAGCCAGCAACTGAAAAAGATTAATTACTCCATTCTCTAAATTTTACAAGATAAATAATAAAAGGATTTTGTCCTGCACTAGTTCCCCATCTGCAATAAATAAAACATTTAAGGCGTTGTCAAGACTGTTCTATTTTGCGGTCTAGTTTCCTTTCTCTAGTAAACGATGTCTTCTGTCAAAAATAAATTTCGAAAGTTGGACTAGTTGCGATTTATTATTCCCCTTTATGCGATTTATTATTGAGTATTTTCGTTTTCCTCCAGCATTACCTTATTTCAATATCATCTTCCGCAATTTAACATTTAATTAATTTATTCTTTCAGCCTTGAAATACTTAACTTCTAATTATTGATAGCAGAACGGTTTTAGTCAATTACTTGGTACCAAGTGCTAAGATCTTTTTTCTTGTTCAGGTCGCCCATGAACTTTCGACTCATTCCAGCCCTATCTAAAGACCGAAAAACATAATTAACAATTAAATTAGGTAGTTGGAAACCTAATGCTTGATTGCCTTCGACCTTGATCGATGAGTGTGAAATCACGAACACGGAACAACGAAACGAATAAGAGTTAGAAACGACCTGTTATCATTAGCCCTGAAATTCGTCTACTCCTTACTTTTAGTTAAAACATTAATTAATTAGGCCTACAAATGAATCATAATTTATCCAGAATACTAATTTTAGTTATTTACTGTAATCTTCCTCATCATGATTACTATAATCTTCCTCAATAGTTTCCTCTTCGTGCTTTTTCAATTTCTGGTTCTTGCGTGATTTGTTATATTTCTGGGGAATAGGCCAGCCGAAAATTGAAGCGATTATTTTCCTTTTAATTAATATGTAGCATTAAAACGGAGGATATTTAAATGTTAAAAAGGAGCATGGTAGCTCGGTGTGTAGAGCGCTGAGGACCTACGCTGAGAATTAATAAGCGGGTTCGAACTAGGTTGTGCCAGGTAAATTATTTAATCTGCTAATAAAGTACGGATATACCGTATGGGATCTACAGACGGTCCATTTAGCCTCATAACTCACATAGTCTCCATAAAATGGATTCCCTTGATTGGGGAAAGAATATGGCGGTTAAACATGATCTCTGACAAATATCCTCCGTGCACAACCGTTCTTCTAGATATAGTCATTCTCTAATATTTACTGAACACGATACCCTTCATGTATTGTACTGACATACATATATATATATATATATATATATATGTCACAATAATTAAAATTATTAATTTTAAAAAAATAATTAAAGAGTATTTACTATATAAATTTAAAATTTTGCTTTTTCATTGTTTTTGTTTGGTATACTGGATATCAAAAACTATTTCGGAGATAACTGTATCTAACAGTTCTTTTCAATAAATATTAGCCCCCTATTGAGGACACCATAGAACAGCCCACCTTTTTGAATTAAAATTTATATATGTATGTAATATGTAAAAATATAGATTTGCAAAATTGTGATATCCTATAGTTAATGAAAATGAACCTGAATTAGTAAAATTTTGTCTGCAAAGTCTTAGTTTACTGTAAGATATTTAGTAAAAAAAAAAAAAACTATTACATTTGAGTAACGAAATATATAAAATATTTGATCATTATTAGAGTAAAAGAACGATAATTATTTAGAGTGCTAATCTTTTGAACTTGTTATAATTCTATTATTTGATTCCTTTGTAATCGTTTAAGTATTGATTTTAGAATACTTCAAATCTCAAAGAGCATATTTAATTCAAATATCATTGCTTAGATTTTTTTCATAACTTTTTACGAACATTAATAAAAAACAATTAGCACGGCAGTAATTATATGTTTCATGCATAAACTATACATAGGTTTGGCTATTATTTTTAAAAATTTACTCGTGTGTGAGTAGGGAAAATAATATCTAATTTTAAACTGACATGATTTCACCTATAATTCTTATCTCCTATCTCCTATCGCTGCGGCGTTAGACTCTACCATACTGCAAGACCGTGCAGTCGTGCCAGATTGCATACCCTAAACGCCTGCCACCTTGAGTTGTACTATAAACTAGATAGTCTAACCATTCACCATTCCTGTACAGTATTCTCCGGCACAATGAAAGACCTAAGGCTCTAAATTTATAATACAATCATGAATGAGTAACGTTTTTGTCAATTACAATTTAATCCAAAAATGAATGGATATTAAAAATTAATACATATCATTTCTAATATATGTACGAAAGTATTTACCATTTATTTCAAATAGGTATCTGGTTGCTTAATCTTTCATTCATTTTTGGATCTATATTGTTTGAAATTATTTCACGATAGTTTTTAAAATTATAATTGTTACCTTTTATAATTCAAAATACTTTATACATTTTAAAAAAATACTGTGACTATTGTATGATAAAATAACTTGCGGTTCAATTGCATAACCGTGGACGAACTCAAACAGCACTGATTCAAAACCTTTTTTCTTCTTATTCTCTTTCTAGGAGATAAAAATAGATATTTCTTCTCAATATCCAAATATATAGAATAAAATAGAAAAGTAATTTTATTCTGGGACCAGGTCCCTTTAGTATAAATGTTGTAATATATATATCTGGCCAGACGGCTACATTATTACACAAATTATATATATATATATATATATATATATATATATATATATATATATATATATATATATACATATACATAAAATAATAAAATACAAATTTACAATAAATAGAAATTGGCTAACGAAAAAATAAAAAAGTAGATAAGAAAATCTAACAAAATGAATAATAGTATCATAACGAGTGTGGAATATTTACAGTATTTTCTCAATCTATTGTGTTGAATATAGCAATTTTTTTATTGATTAGAGAGCATCTGCTTGGGAATTAAGGAGATGTAGGAATAGTTTGGATTTGAATGTGGATAAAGAAGATGCATGACGGATATCGGGTGGGAGTGAGTTCCAAAGAGAGGTAGACCGAGCTAGGAAGGAGCGCTAAAAACTTTTGGTTCTGTGGGAACGGGTGTAAAGGTCGGGAAGGCGAGATCTAGTGCCCTGGGATTGAACTTTAGGAGACTTTGGATAGAAGATGGATGTTGTGAGTTGATGCCTTAGTTGATATACACCTATGCTACTATATGGTATTGCAATCTTATATATATATACATACATACATATATATGCATTAATTCTTATATTTTTGTATTTTTCGTACATAAGATCTAATTGTGAGGAAACGAAGGTTAGTTTAAACTTAGGGCCGCATGTTCTTATTCCACAACCCTTGCTCAGCGGTTAGTACATAACTTTATTTTTGGATCTAGTTGACTTTAAATCGTTAATATTATTATAATTTTTTTATTGATATATGATATAATTTTTTTAATAAAATATTTATTCTTAACTTCGAAACTTTATGAGGATAGTATAACTTTTAATATAACCAGGTGTTTAAGGAATGCCCAACCAACGACGCGCATGCTACAAGGTTCTTTATGAGACAAAAGAGTAGTTGGTAATTAAAGTTTGTAAGAGAAACTATTCTATAAAAATATTTAGGCTGTATGAAAAAAAGAGAGGAGTTGTCAAAGGTTGCTTGGTTGTCATAAGTTTGGGAAAGCAAATATTTGATTGAAAGGTGGGAAAGTTAAAAAGTATAATCGTATTTTTCTATATATGATAGAGTTATTTTTATTTTAAAAATAATTATAAATTTTAAATAATTAGTTATAAAAAATTTATTAAAACTGCAATAGGAATCCTATGTGATAGTGATAGAAAAAGATAGTGGAGAAAAACGAAATATATAACAGTATTTTTGTCATTTCTAAGCTTGCAACATAGCTATCTAATCATTTAAAAGCACTTAAGTCAAGTTTATGGATAAAATAATTAATATTCTTTTGTTAAACTATGGAAAATGTTATTTTAAACAATAAAATTGTATTGAATATTTTCTGTTGGAGATATGGCAGATTCAACATGAAACCAATTTCGGAGGATTTAGGTGAGGAATAACATAAACTCTTGTTTTTTTATGTTGTGCATGCATTACATAAACCAGTTTCAATTAGCGGCCTAAGAATTTAAACAAACCTGTTTCGAATCTAAAAACTTTCAAACAAAAGTAATCAATCATATTTGTTAAGAACAGTTCTTTTGAAAATAATTCTCTTAGCTATTTGTTCTTGTTCCTTCTGATACTCACTTTAAAATCATCAGTAATATATATATATATATTACTATATATATATATATATATATATATATATATATATATATATATATATATATATATAATTCAATATTTCAGTATATAATTAACTATTTTGATGATATAATTTTATCAAAGAAACTACGTAAGCAAATATGTTTGATCAATCATTTCAGAATTAATAAAACAATAAAATAAATTAGGTCCGAATAGACGATGCACCTGAACACTTTCTCTTCAGAGAAAATTCTTATGAAATTAATTAAGTTAATGGTTTATTGAACAATTTAACTTAGCTATGTTTGCCCAAACGATCTCAATTGATATTGGTAATTAAACCCTCGTTATCTGATTAGAGAAGGTTTTCTGCACGCTAAAGATATTTTCAATAAAAAGATGACAGTATATTCAGTAAAATTTATAATTCTTTGCAAGAACTTAAAACAAATAAACTTCATACATATTTACTACCAACCAAAAATATTATTTTCTATGAGAATAATTATTTAATCAGTTTTGTATTCATTAATTATTTTTTATGACATAAAATTCAATGTTATAATACTTCCATAACAGACAAAATTAACTCTCAACACTCAACTATAACAAAAAAAAGATACCTGTACCACTACAACTCGTGAATGGTATTCGGTTTAGTACATGTTAGAGACTTTATTGTTTATCGACCGCCAGATTTTTCACCCAATTAAGGTTACCCACTTTATAGAGGCTGGATAATTCCAAACATACTTCCTATCTACAGAAAGTTTGATTTAATAAGTAATTAGTTCTAGTCTTTAAGTTTTTTTCATGTCCGTTTAAATTTGTTATCTGCTTGTAGAATTTTTTAAGAATCGATAAAAATCTCTATCCTTATATTAAAGAAACAAATGAAAAATATTGATTCACAATCAGAACAGAATCAAAACATAATTTCTCCTCTTAATAACTAAGTCTTTAACATTTCCACAAAATAATGATATACAAAAGTATCATAGACCGCTGGTTCTATACGGAGCACCGTTGTAGGGAATATAACAGCGAAGAGACTCCAACAGCTTTAGAATGGTGTACTGAAACGTATCGTAAAGCATACCACATTAGATAAAACTAAAGCAGACAGACTACAAACAACTCTCGAAATAGCGACAGTTACAGACATCATCAAACGAAGGCACATCAAATTCTTTAAAGGCCCGAGATACTGTACTAACCTTCCTTTTAGAACTCTCACCCCAGCAGGACGACCACAAACATGGCAAGATAAATACATAAAAGTCAACATGACACGGTGAGCCCGTCACCGAAAAATAAAGAAAGAAATAAAACTAAAATCAGAACCTTTTACGCCCCAAATCTACCTCTTAAGTTGTACAAAATAATTTAAGAACCCTACAAAACTTCTTCGTAGACAAACAGATATTAAAGTTCAAACCTAAGGGGCTAAAAAAAAAAAAAATTGACATTTGAAAACGGTTTTTGTTATTTATAATTTTTTATAACTTTTGGTCAACTGTTTTGATTTTTAAATACTTTTATTTTAAAGGGAAAAGGCGGGGTCATATCTTTTCTCATGTAAGTGTGGTTATTTCAAATCAACTAGGATTCATATGCCTAAGTCCTGGTGGAATGAGGAACTGACGCAATACAGGAAAGATACTAACCGACTACGAAAGATTTGCCACAAGACTAAGGACGACAATGACTTAAGTAGTACAAGGAATGCAAAGAATACATTGACACCAGAAGACAATACGTAAGGCTCATCAGGCGGAGCAAACTCACTTCTTGGAGAGATTACTGTACTAACATTGACCCAACCAACCCTTGGAAATGGCCTTACAAGTATGCAAGTGACAAACTACGTGACAAATACACTCTAAAGACGGTTAAGAAAGAAGACGGGACATATACAACTAACATTAGTGACACATACCAATATATTCTTGACAACTTCATTAAAACTGACCCGACATGTACAGATTTTCAGTATCACACGAATATTAGACAGTCAATTATATCTCACGTACTAACTTAAGATAATCATTCTCTTACAGATTCCGAAATAGCTGATACGATTTATTCCTTAAAAACCAGGAAAGCTCCAGGTTTATACGGAATAACCACAGAAATATTTCAATACACTTTTAGAGCTTTTCCAAATTTTATCAGAAAGATGTACAAATATTGTTTCTTTAATGGAATTTTTCCTACAGAGTGGAAGAAATTTGAACTTCTGTTGTTTCCTAAGCCAAGACGGAAAGATAATGATATACCTGCCATAAGGCCGATATCACTACTTCCGACGAGAGGCAAAGTTCTCAAGAAATTAATACACAGACGATTATCACAGTATCTGCATGCTAATAATCACATTCATGGAAATCAGTTTGGCTTCATCACCCAAACTTCTACGGCAGATGCACTAAAGAATGTAACTGATTTCATTCAATATGGCTTGAGTAGAAAATTCCACGTTGTGCTAATATGTATTGATATTAAGGGATCGTTTGGCGATTCCTGGTTGCCATCAATTCTACATACCTTACAGGTTCACGGAACATTTACAACTCGATTTCAGACTATTTCAATGACAAACAGGTTTGTATTGTAACATCTCATTGTCAGCTACGAAAATCACAGACTCTAAGAACTCCGCAGAGGTCTGCACTATCTCCGTTATTCTCGAATGTAATTGTAAATGGATTATTCTTGAGAGAATATCCGCAAAACGTGGCTGTGTAGGCGTTTGCGGATGACCTAATTTTACTTATACAAGCTGACAATACTGGAACACTTCATTAATTTATTAATTGAATAAATAGATGAATACACACAAACAATTGACAACTGGGCACACGAAAACAAACTTACTTTCTATAATATAAAATCTACATATAAAATTTTCACCAGACCAAGGACTTTACAGGTACAATTTCAAGAACATGTTCTACAATAAACAAATAAACTAAAATATTTAGGTGTAACATTCGACCCAAAACTAAGATGGAACGTACATATTGATTTACTGGAGACTAAACTACTGAGACTTACCAACAACTTAACGATAGCGAGCTAGGAATACTTGGGGACTTAAAACTGAAACATAAAGGATGCTTTCTATACATAAAGGATACAAAGAAGCCATACTACCAATACTAACATACGCTATTAACATCTGGCACACAGGACTGCAGAGAAAATACAATTTACGGAAACTTCGACGTGTACAGAGATTAATGGCAATCAAAATGGTGAAAGGTTTCAAGACAGTATCTTACGAAGCAGCCTGTGTACTTGCAAAAATGATCTCCATTGACTTGATCGTTCAAAAGTACAATACACTATATACCTTACTTCGTAACAACCAAGGCTGTGACGGAATACTTGCCGATGACGTTGGACGACGTATTAACTATAAACATTAGAAGCATCCTGCACATTTCCCAGAAATCAAACAACTAACCAACACAAGATCATGCTGAAGTAGAAATTTACACAGGCGGTAGTAAAGACTGTGAAAATGTGAAATGTGCAGCGGTAATTTTTGAAGATGGTGTAGTGACTGATGTAAAGAAATACAGACTTCGACCTAATTGCACAAACAATCAAGCTGAACATTATACTATACTGAAAATACTAGATTATATCGGACATTTAATTTCCACAGGAAATCTATCTGCATTCTGACTGATAGCCAAATTATATTGTACGAACTCATCAATCGTGCAGTACATGAACCATTGATTGAAGAAACTAGACTTACTTTGGTTCACTTTCAAAATAAAGGATACGACATTAATTTCAGGTGGGCGAGAGCGTACTCTGGCAACGTGGGTAACGAATTAGCTGATAAGGCTGCTGAGTCAGCTGCCAGAGACGCCTCGTATCCGATAGTTTACAGTAAATTGACCAAGACTTAATTCTACCTCACTCAAATGTTGACAGGACATGGACACACAAAATCCTACTTGTATAAATTTAAACTTACAGACAATAAGACATGCCCATGTGACTTTACAATCGAAAAAACTTACTTACACCTAATATATGACTGCAGACCCTATATACCAAGAACCAAACTTATCAACCATGTGACGCAGGACAGCTGGCCAATCAGTGTTAAGGACCTATACTTCAAGTATTTTCAGCAATGCAAGACATTTATCGAATCAGTGTGGTTAATCATTACTACACGAAATCAATATTATAGGTGAAAAAATAATTTTTGTTCTTGTTTTTCATCTAATTGCTTTGTTTGTAGTATTTGTGTTTATTTATTTATTTACTTTTTCATTTTCTTATTTGCTATTTAATATGTCTAATTTAATAAGTTATTAATTTAATATGTATAATATTTATGTTTCTACTAGTTTAATGTATAATATTTTGTTGTTGTTTTTTTGTCCTTTATTTCCTTCTAATAACAATTCAATAATTTACTAATTTTAATTTTCTTTCAACTGGTTTCAGTTTCAACTGGTTGAATGATTACCATGTGAATAAATTGTTGTTTAAGTTTTGTTTTAATGTTGTATTTTCAATTTAGCGTTGTTGTATTTATGATATATATATATTTTTTTTTGTTTCGTTTTTTGTTTTTGGAGATACCATTTTTATAGATACTGAGAACCATAATTGTCTCCCTAAACCGTGGTTAATATTGGATTTGACAGAAAAATATAGATATATTTATACTGATATTTATCATTTCCAAAAAAAAATGTGTAATTTCCTTTATTGTGTTTCTAATTGGAGATTTTTAGTAAGCTATGTATCTGTAACTTTGCTTCTAAAATAATTGGGAATGAACATAACTTCAAAAAGTTACAAAGTTTAATAAATTAATTTAAAAAATATATACAATAAAACCAACTTTCATAGTTGGTTTTTTTTTTAGTGCGAAAAGGACTTAAAGACCACGCGAATATCATGTTTAGGTTTTCCTCCTCAACTTCCCTCTTTCTCCATACTCCCGAGCTCCGCGTGTCTCCGCTTCCTTTCCTCCAGCTATTTATGTACATTCATGAACAAACAACTACCCTAATCATGTAAGACCGAAAAAGACTAGATCAACGTTACTTGCAAGGCAACTTGGCTGATATAGCCTAGCACTTGTAGATGGATGTATAACTATTTCTAATCAATAGATGAATTGCATTATATCTTCGTTACGAAATGCATTTCAGAATGCAAAGTATCGAGTGTGAAAAAAGCAAAACGATTGATATAGCGATTACTTTAGGACTGATAATTTATATAAAATTCACTTAAAGTCACCTATAAGGCATGAAATCAACTTATAAATACATAGATACGAGTAAAATACGCAGTGATTTTGAATGAATCTTGAAACAGCTTTTTAGTTCTTCACTTCCGATGCTTGGCGTTTATTTCCTTTCCTTATTGTTGTATTGCATAACACAATTTGGAATTCAGTAAATCCTAGATTAAGTTTAAACTTAATCTTAGTTTAGGAAAGAAGTTGGTAAATTTCCTTGGAGCGGTAAAGATTGAGCAAGGGGCCTAGCAAGCTTTAGTTAAGCTTGAGGCTGACTCTTCGAGAAAAGCAAGGATAAAGGGATTTAGTAAAACTCGCTCGTCGGAAATAACTAGAGCTGCTTCTTCACATAAATAAATGTGCTTGTGTCACACGCTTCGCAGATTTAAAATTGAGGCCGTTACGCAATGAATAATGGATTTCTTTTAATAATTTAAAATCAAATCTGAAAACCAGCGTAAGGCTTTAATGGTAAAAGTTACAGCATTTCTAAGGCAGATTCTAGAAACAGTACATATTACTTTTTATGACTTTACTATATTATTTTATATATTCCAAACAAATCCAAATTGCAAATAAAAAACATATTAAAAGTATTTTTAGTTTCTGACAATAGTAGCAGGCACCATGTCCACTTGACAGCTGATTTGAATTTATACAACTGTTCATTTGATTGTTCTGTGCCTTGTTCAAATTGCACGAAAGTAATTTACAGTTATTCCGTAGTTCAGATTGCTTTCTATATAGTTTAAAGAGGAAAATAAAAATTTCAATTTTTCTCTCTACTTTTTTGTTTATACTACAGTTTGCTGCGGCACTTTCCTAAATATATATAATTATAGATATATAATTTGATATAATATGGTTGAGACTTGGTCCGAGTTTTAATTGAGCTCTAAATAATCAAAGGGAGAAATAGTTCTGGGAATAAGAAGTGCCGAGTCTCCGTTACGGTCCTTTCTGCTTACATTACAAAAATAAATGTTCAAAAAATGTATTCAAAATTGAGATTTAAAATTGAAAATGTATTCAAAAAATGTATTACATCCTAAAAACTTTTTTATGTGTTAGGAGAAAGTTTAAGGAATATAATTTTTATTAAAATGCATTAACATTTTGATTTATTTTTGGATAGATGAATAAAACTCCTCAAAATATTAATAATACATATGTGAATAAGCAATAATATTTTATATAATGCAATTGGGAAAAACCACAATGCAAAGCCTTATGTTTGCATTGTGGTTTTTCCCATTTGCATTATAATAAATAATAGTGTTTCTTTTTGAGTTTTTGGCTCTATTTTAATAATATTTTATCGCATTTTAATTAATTGTTAGTTTTAATTAGTGATTAAAAAATACCTTTGCCACTACAACCCATGAACGGGTCTGCGGTTCAGTACATGGTAGAGACTGTACTGTTTCATGGACAAAGGTTGTGCATGGAGGTGATTTGTTCCAGTTCACGCTCAACCCCACTTATTTTGGGTACCCACTTTATAGAGGCTAGATGAGCACCAGGAGGGTCCTAGATCCCGTAAGATCCATCTCCGGCTGCAAACAGACTAAATAAAAGTCATGCCTGCAGCGGGATTGGAACCAGGATTTTCGGCTCTACCACTGAGCTACTCCGCTTCCTAATTAGAGAATATCTCAACAAATTATTCGCGTTCTTGAAATATTGGCCAAAATAAGCTTATTAAACCTCTTTCTTATATTTGAAATAACATCCTAAATTCACAATCCAGTTATATTTTGAAATACTAGAATGCTTCTTAAAATAGAGGGCTATTATCAAAGAATTAAATAGTAATTGGAAAATCACTATTATAAAATTGTGTCACCTGTAGTGTATGGTATATCTTATATGGTAGGTGATATTATAACTTCTTAAATGTAAAAATCTTTTTTTGCCGTCCTTCGGCGGGGACATAAAATAGCAGTCTTGAGCTAGTACGGTGTAAGATACTCGTTAGGATCCCCATTCTAATTACACCTTTATAGGCGAAATTTATGATTCTCACTGTAGAGAGTCGAAAATTGTTATAATACAAAAAGATGACACTCTTGCTCAGAATTCTGTATATTATGGTGGAAATAGTATTATTTTATGTAACATTAATATTTATGTGTCATTCCAGGGCAAGGATTAATAATGAGTTTCAATTTATCAAGCTGATTAAAGGAGCCGCATTATCATGTTTGTACAACCTTAAGCTGCTTCCTTCATGTTTGTTTTCATTTTATCAACCTACTCATGACTTATAATGGATTTCTGCATAATATTTTCTAATATTAAAACAATTTCTGTTATGAAGGGGGCAACAGAAGTGTCAGGACTATCAGGCAAATAGAAATGTCATTTACTACTAATATTATAGCCCATAATCGATTCTTACTCTTACATAAGTGGACATTAGTAAATTCCATTGAATTATTATAGTTTTATACAGGATTCCCAGAAAGAATTTATTTAATTAGGAAAGGGAAAGTTTATAAAAAAATTTAGCCAAGTACTAAGAACTGTAGCACCTTTTTATCAAAATCAATCAGTTGTAGATCACATTAATTTATAAGGATCATGTTGAGAAAAATCACATGATAATCGAACATTTTTTGAGTGGTGATTACGAAGTGATAAATAGGCAGGCATATCAATATTTGATTCAATTTTTTAATAACAAATTACCATTATCATTATGAGGAAAACAAATCTAAACCACTATAACCCGTGAACGTGTCTGGGATCAATACATGGTAGAGACTGTACTGTTTCATGGACAAAGGTTGCGCATGGAGGTGATTGGTCCAGGTTCACGCCCCCTTATTTTGTGTACCCAATTTATTGAGGCTGGGTGAGCCCGAAGAGGGTCCTAGATCCCATATGATCCATCTCCGGCTGCAAACAGACTAAATAAAAGTCATGCTTGCAGCGGGATTGGAACCAGAATTTTCGGCATGGCAACTCAGTGCTCTACCACTGAGCTACTGGTATAATTATATACCCTTTACTACTTACCATAGATAACCATCTTAATTCCCTCCACCAAAAAAATTAATAAAGCTGTTGCAAACAATAAAGATCGTTGAAAAAAAATTAAAATTAAAATGGTCATTCATTATAAACACCTTTCGAAAGTAATATTTTGAAAAGCTCAAAAGGAGCATAAATACATATTACTAAATCATATCAATGGAAAAATTCCAACCGAAAAGCGTTAAGTGTAAATTAAAACAGGAAGCAAAACAACTGTCAATATTGTTTCCTGTTTTAGTTGAGAAACTTAAGGCTTTTTTGTTGATTTTTTTTTTCAAAAATTACTTAACTTTATAGTTTCATCATCGAATTTATTTAGCCATAGTTATATATCATTCCAATTTATGCAAAACACGATGTTCAGTCATTTTGGTATTAATTATTGTTGTTGTTATTTCTTATTCTTCTTAATTAACATTATAGTAACCAAGTAGATAGAGCCCAAGGCACAAAGTCCGTGAAAGTTCTATTATGAAAGTTAGAGATCGATAAACAATAACGAACATTATATTTTTTTTTTATAAACATTAATATTTTATTCGCAATTGTAATTTGCTCTATAATGATTGGATATGATATAAACCGTTATCAAGAGTGGTGCAACTTATAAATTTTGGGTTACATTAAAGGGTTTCTCAGCCAAATCCTTTTCAGCCTACAAGGATTGATGGGGTTTTAATTTACACAATATCATGTTCTAATTTTTGTGTTTATTTAATTTGTTGTAGAAGTGTATGGAGATTGGATGAATGCTATTTATGACTTTATACACTATTGTTATCACTTTAAGACAATTTGTTCGAAACTTATCTATTTTTAATGTAAACATTTATGTTGAAACATTAAAAAAATAGAGAAAAAAAGGTTTTTTATTTGTTGACTGCTTTATAATTCTGAGATGGATAAATTCATATTTCTATATTATCGTTTAGTGAATCAATAAAGTAACTGATGGCATGTTTTCCTAATTTGTCGTCTATTAAAGCCTCATTAAAACTAGCCTATTGGTCTAAAGGAAACCATGTCATTCTGTAAAGAACCTGGTGTTATTATTTGTGAACATTTTAATAGTCCTTAAAACATTTTAAATACTATTTATCAATGATTCTGTCATAGTAAATAAATTAATCGGAAAATATGCATTTACCAAACTTAACCTTTTATATAATCTGTTTTTTTTTCAGAAAAAAATGTTATGAAATTAAATATATTTGTATCTATTCTGAGCCTGTGTTTTGTTTTACAGTATTCGATTTACAATTGAAATAGGTATTTAAAAATTTACTATTATTTCAAGATATTAAATGATACAGATGGGCAAATATACGTGATTTAAATGTAGTAAGGAAAGAGCATTCGGGGGTGGAATAGAGTTCCGTAAGGCTGTAGGATATTCAATGAATAATTTATTGAATGCAGAAGTCTAACGGGAAATGGGATACATTGGCGTGAATTTCGGATTTGAAGTAAAGAATTTAGAAGATTTAAGGAGGGTGATGTGGAGGAAATAAAAAGTGCATGAAGGAACCGTGAAAAAACTCGCACCAGTGATCTGAGCATAGCCACTTCAACATAACATGGATGCCTGGCAGGAATAAATCTAAGTTATGTCGGCCTTCGGGTGGACGTAAAATGGAGGTCCGAAACTGTACAATGTAATGCACTCGAAAAATATCTCTATTCTGATTTAACCAGGTTAGGAAAATTTCAAGAATAGCTTTTTCCGATCAGCTATAGCAGCTTAAACTGCCATTAAACGAAACAAATAACATCAAGATCTCGACAATGATTCTCCCTCTTTCTCTCAACCGTCTGGAGCTCAATCCCACCTACTATCCACATTGCTTCTTCCCTAACATCATATTAATCCATTCTTTCCAGGATATCTTCATTTCCAAAACAGGTGTCCAGTAACCAAATATTTTGGTTTTCATTGACCAGAAGAAAATAATGACCTTTATTGTTTAATATCTTTCCTTGTTACTTTGCATTGTGATTCACTTACCGCAACGGTCTAGCTGTTAATGTTTAACATTTTTTTAAATATTTGATTAATTTTATATTTTTTATTCACTGTTATTTTTGTTATTACTTATACGTTTTAACAAATGTGTGTGTGTGTTCATTGATTTTATAATTTTTTTTTTCAGGTATTATGCTATCGTTCACCCGATGAAGGCTAAATACGTCTGCACGATCAGCCAAGCTAAGAAAATAATTATTGCAACTTGGGGTGCCTCTTTTCTCCTCGCAGTTCCGATATTATTTGTACAGGTATGTAAATTCTAGTTGATTTTAATTTCTTTAATGTGTTCAATCAATCGTTTATATTCTTATTAATTATTGATAGATAATAATTTCAAGGATTATTATTTAAAATTAACAAATCTGATCTGAAACTTCCAACACCTAATTAGTTCGTCTCCAATTCACTAATGAGTTAAGCATTTTATTTATTCCTTCCAAACACGGTGTTATTTTACACCTCTGCCGTTATTAATACTATACCATAATAGAAACTAAGCATTTGAAATGGAAAATATCAGAAGCATCAGGAGTACCAGCCATTTTTATTTATTTATTTTCTTTTCAATGCCGCTTTTTTAAAGAAAAAAAATATGGGTCATAACCATGGTATTCCGGATAAAAAATAAATAGAACTCAAAAATAAACAGAACTCCTGAGGGTAACCTTTATCAGGGGTAAACCTGGCGAGTTAGCATGATCTCCGGCAATCCTAGAAACAGTACAATCTCTACCATGTAACATAACCCAAGATTTTTATTATATTAGGTTTTTTTTATCAGATACAATATCACACGCAATATAATACTAATTCCCGGATTTATTTCCATTTTATTAAAAGTAAAATATATTAAAATCAAAAAATATTACTGAATTCTATTATGTGACCAGATCTATAGGTTCAAATGATTTTTTAAAAAAACCGTAAGTCCCAATAAAACGAAGTTGTATTACTTCAAAGAAACATAATTAAACTTGCATTGCACCAAGGCATCGCGTAACACCAACGCTGAGCAGCAAAAACAAAAATGTTATATCAGAAAATATAAGCTACTTCTTAACCTACTAAAAACTGTCACCTGTGGTCTAGTGTTTAGCGTAACAAACTACAAAGCCCAAGATTTGGGCCGGTAGCCTGGCAGGAGGCTTTAGGATTTTTTTAAGGGAGTAAAAGAATCCTTAGGTACGCCGTCCTTCGGAAGGGGCGTTAAACGGCGGTTCCGAGCCTGTACGGTGACAAGTATCCCTATCCTAATTAAACCTGGATAGGCAAAGTTCAGAGTTCCCACTGTAGCATCGTCCGATTAGCCATAGCAGCAAGTGATGTTAAATTAACAAACAATTAACAACCGACTAAAAAAACAAATTGAGATAAGGTTTACATCCACACATGATAATAGTTCTCTACAAAATGAATTACAGATGGTGGGCTTCAAAATCCACACTCCTTCAAAATACACCGGTAGGTAGCAGCACCGGGAGGACTTGCACCTCTTAATCCAAACAATTTTGTGAGGCGACCTCTGGTCTAGTTATTAGCATTAACAAACTACTAAGCCCAAGATTTGGGGTTCGTAGCACGGCAGGTGCCCTTGGAATTTTTAAAGGGAGTAAAAAGTCGCATGGTTATGCCATCATTCGGAAGGGGCGTTAAACGGGGGCCCTGAGCCTATACGATTTCAGGTACTCGTTAAAATTCCCTATTCCAATTGAACCTGGATAAGCAAACTTTATAGCTCCCAATGTAGGATCGTCCGATAGCCTTAGCGTTAAATGAACAAACAAATTTTTAAAAAAATTGTAACCTTTGACAATACAATGATATCGGGGTATTTATTTATTTAAAAATTTTAATAATGCTATTGTTTTGTTAAATACCTGACATCAATTGATTACCCCGACAATACGAAGATACGACGAGCTGCCGATGACAGTGCCACTGACGCCCCTCAGAGCCAAGGAGGTGTAAACTACTTTGATCATTCATGAGTTGGAGATAATTGTCCTCCGGTTGTCGAACTGATTGAGGCCCAACCGCCCTTGCTTTGATTTAGCTGCAACATGTACGCGCGAAGATTCCTGCACATTCACGCGGCATTAGCTCCTTTGATATGCGGATGTACTTAATGCATGGACATTTACAGTCCTTCCTGGAACTGGAATTGGCTACTGTCTGGTTTCGATTCTCCCGATTTTATGGGAGTTGTTATTGATGTATCGCCCGAGACCCTAAAAATCTGCGAGTGCCATAAAAAGGCACTTATGATTACTTTTCTTATTTTGATATTTTAATAATATAAATTTTACTCATTTTAATAGATGATAGTTACTGGAAAATAATGTATTTTTATTACGCAATCACTCATACAAAGTATATACAATAATAATTTATTAGTCACGCGTCAAGCAATAGTGCTGGTTCGAGTGAAAAGTATTCAGTACATAGCGATGGTGAGCACTCGCAGTCTCTCTGGACCGCATCCGCCCAGACTTGCCACTTCCATTCAGTCAATATTGCGATTAAAATAAAAATCGAGTTTATATCATTTTTCCTTGATTATTATTTTTAGTAGAGCAGATCATCATTAATCACCTCTACAGCCCATCCATCGCTATTTCCTTGCAACCTATCTTTGATGTTGAGGTTTTGAGATAATTTTGTTTTAGGAAATGAGGTTATTATTTTGACTATAGCCTCCAAGTCAGATGGGGGCTGCCTCCTAGAAGCATCCTGACTTGCCTCCAACCGGGGTGGATTTCTAGATAAGGTCACCCCTGGGGGTGGAGTGCAAATGATCTTGTGTCGGTGTGAGTGAGCCGATTACTATGTTGTATGCGTTTGTGTCGTGTAATGTGTGGAACAGAAAATCTAATCTAGGAATGCTGGATAAAAAACGCTGAAAATTTCGAGGAAAACGTATTTTCTTTTAATAGTCTAAATCCAGCCAATATAGCAAGACAATTCAATCAAAGTTATGCAATTTTGGTGTTTTATTTAATGATTATTTTACACGGAGTGACTCAGTGGTAGAACCCTGAGTTGTCGGGCCGAAGGTCTCAGATTCAAACCCCGCTGCTTGTTGAAAAAAATATGTTTGTACATGCAGATGGATCCTATGGGATCTAGGATCCTCCTGGGGCTCAACCAACCTCTAAAGTGGGTACCCAGCATAGGGAGGAAAGTTTTGCGGTTGAGCGTGATCTGGGAAAATCACCTCCCTCCAGAACCGTTGTCCATGATCACTGTTTCATTCGTCAAACATTATGGTCTGGGTAATTTCAAATGTAAATTCGAATTATGTTTTTCTTCCCAATTTCTTCTTCTGTATATTGCAATGTTTATCTTTTCTTTGTTTTATATTTAACACAATTAAAACGTTACTATTGTCATTATTGAGTTTTTGTTTTTTTTAGTTTTAGGTATCATTTTTACAACGGATAATTTCCGTTATTTAAGGTTAGGATAATATGTAGTTCGAGGTACAGCATTATATTTGTAGGTGAGGAATAGAAAAGCTTTTCTGGAAAGATGGTTTATGATGTGGATCGTTATAATGTCTTGTCCAGGAGCTTTGGGAGAAGGTAATATGTGATACTAGATATATCTGAAGGATGGAATGCTTTGGGAGGAAGGGTCATTTGAAGTGCAACATTTAACTCGTCTTTTGTTTGTTATCGAAGGTGGGCTGGGTTTATAATATCAGGATGTGGATGAAGGGTTGTAGAGAAATGTTGGCCGAATAACTGAGCTTTTTCTTCATCACATCTTGACCAGATATTGGATTCATTAAGGAGTGGGTGATTAAAATCTTTGAATTTCAGGATCTTTTTTGTGGTCATCCATATTCATGTTTTGTCAGAAGTTGTAAGATTTTCAGTTAAGTTAATTAAATTTTGAGTTTTGAAATTTCTAATTTCTGTTTTTAGTTGGTTAGTCAATTTCGTAAAATTAATTTTATCCGCAGGGTATCGAGTTCTATGCCCCTTCGTTCTTGCTATGCGTTTTTTCTTAATGAGATACGAATATTATGTGGCAGGTCAGCCCTCTGAGAATTATTAATTGTATAATTTGAGTTATTATGTAAAGTGTTTTTTATTGATGTAGTAAGTTTTTCTATGGCAGTATCAATGTCTTGTTTTGTCTTAAGTGAAATTGTTAAGTCCAGTTTGTTCTCCAAATCATAATAAAAGTTGTCCCAGTTTATACGTCCTGTAATCAATGTAGGAGGGGAAGGCTTGGGAGCGAAACTTGAATGCAAGAAAAGGAGAACTGGACTAAGTTCTAATGAAAGGTCGTCTATTGGTTTGGGTTGTAGAAATCTGGGAGGTGACAAAAATGTCCAGGATTGTTGGGTGAGGTGACAAATAGGTCGGGACGTTTTTGGAGGGATGTAGGCAAAAAGGTTGGGTTATTTGGGGCAAGAATTGAGTAATTCTTAGTGGATGTGACAGAAATGAAATGCGGTCCAAGAGATAGGAATAAGGAATCAAGGAGGTTATAGGAAAGATAATTACCAGGAGGACAGTACACAGCTGAAAATGTGATATGGAATGGACGAGTCGTTATGTTTACTGAGGTTGATTGGATAGCACCAGTTGGAGTGGAAGGAATAAGGGAGTCGGATATGTTGTTACGAGTGAGAATACAAGATCCGGCAGTGTTTTCTGGGTGGTATGACCTGTAAGTGATGTAGTCCCGTATTTATAATTTTGTGTGGTGTGTGAAATGTGTTTCAGTCAGTAAAGCAATATCAATTTGTTTGTCATGTAGAAATATGTCAAGTTCGTCACGGTGATTATTTAGCCTATTAGCATTCCATAAAACGACAGCTAGGGGCTTTATGTTCATCGTGGGTGATTAAGCGGGAATTCGATTAGGATTCTTGTCAATAGGATGTCAATAGGTTTTGTGGTTTCTTCAAGATCTTTCAGGAATGATGTTAGGATTGAATTAATGTCTTTTGGGTTTTTCATTTCGATAGGATATAGATCTGGAGGTTGGCCACCCAGTTTACATAAATAGGGGTGTTGGTTGAGGGTTGAGTCTGAGGTACTGGTTCTGTTTTCAACGTGTTTTGTGTGTTGATCTAAGTATGGGACAGGATTTGGATGTTGAGGTGGAAGATTGACCATTAAGGTTTGAGGATGGAGAGGTGTTTGCTGACGTGAAGGTTGGACTTTAGTATCAAATGTCTGAGGCTTGGATCGAGCATCTCGAGTATTAGGTTGGGTGGTATGTTATAGGAGGTCTAGGGTTTGTGTTGGAAGGTTTGAGGCGCCTGACATTGAGGCTGCTGCTGGTTCTGTTTGATTTCGAAGTTCTCTTTTCCTTTTCCGGGGGTTCTTGTACTTTATATGTTCTCTGTCGCAAGAAGTTTTTATACACCAAGCAACCTTTACAGTTCGCCGGATGGTCCTCCCCACAAAGAGCACATTTTCAGGTTCATTTCTGGACTTTTGGCTTGCTTCAGTTAGATTTGAGCTAGCACACTTGACGCATCTGGGTTGGTGTTGACAATAGGTCTTGGTGTGACCTAAGTTGTAACACATGATACACTGCATTCTAGTGTTTTTCTGCATTGACTCCTCGAATTTTACAGTTGTGTAAACAAGTCTAGTAACTTGAAATATCTCAACATTATTTTTGGCCGGTTCAAGTTCAACAAAAAAACAACGGAAGGGGGTATTTTTCAGTGGGGTGCAACACTGAAGAGATATTTCTGATGTTGTGGCTAATCTCTTCAAGATCTCTTTTGATAGCTGCCGTAGGCGTGGTCGAGTGAAATCCTCTTAGAACCACTCTATATGATTTCTCTTGTTTGAGTTGATAGCAGTGAATATCTTAGTTGTTGCTATTGAGATGATTTATCAATTTTTTGTATGATTCTTTACAAACGGTGTTGATTTTTATGTCGTTAACTCGAGTAGCATCTAAAATTTGGCTGCCCGATCAAATCTGCTACTTCTCTTCCAAAATTATAAAAATCAGTTATTTTAGTGATAAATATAGGAGGTAGTACCAGTTCATCGCATGTTTGTCTTGATTCTCATTAGGAGCTTTAACTTTGGGACCAGAGTTGCTGGTGGTAGAGGCTAAAGGCTGATTGACTGCAGTAGATTTACTGCGGATTTTTGGTGGTTCAGTTGTTACATTATTCTGAGTGGCTGTTGTTTTTAAACTAGCCGATTTGTTTTGTTTTTTGTGTTTGGCAAGTTGCCCGCTGAGTTGCTGTCGTTTCTGTAGTTTTCGTCTTTTCAAATATTGAGAATCGGTCTCACTAATTTCGGAAAATGGAGACACTTCCTCCAACATATCACCGAACTGTCCACACTCATCATGCTATTATTAATCAATTAAAGGAAAATTTGTTATGAATTAATTTTTTAATTATAATTAAAATGTTTAATTATTTAAATTTAAGGAGGAAAGGAAAAAAAATAGTTCACGTAACTGGGATTCGATTGAAGACCGGAGAAGGTAAACAGCCAAGCCTAGACCTTGATCTTGCTATCCATTATAGTATAAGTCATGTCTACACTACTGTGGGATTAAGGCCACATTGCTGCCTTCAGCGGCCGGCCACTAATTTATTTTATGTCTACTGTTCTTATTAATCACTCACCTCACTGATGATGTTAGTAAAATGTAGTAATGTCTATACATTTCATTTTGGCACAGTTTGATGGAATTGTTTGAACAAATAGCATGAAAATATTGTCTCAAACCACTGAACGATGTGAAAGTTACACTTCCCTTCCGGCAATGACACTTGAAAAATAAATGTGAATCGCAAAATCGAATACTATACAAAACTGAAGATCTTCCTGCGTAGACTGGGCCAGAAGACGGGTAAATGTTACTGAATGTTTCAGAAATCACGGAAATATATTTCAAATATGTATTTTAAAACTTTATCAAAACAGCTATGTACAAATGTTATTGAATAAATCATATGAGGCGTTCAGGATTGTTTAGAAAAGCAATTTTGTCTAAAACAAAATTTTACTCCAATTTCTCAGGGCTTGACCCCGGTTACGAACCTGAAGTTTCAGGAGCATAATGCATTGCTTGACTAACCTTGCGAAAAATGTGAAAACGTTGTTGAAATTTGGAGTATGCGCTTTTGATCACGAATGCATCATATATATCTCATTGTTTGGCAATCATTTCAATATTTCAATAAAGGTACCAAAATTCAACTTTTTTTTAATAACAAAAAAAATCTGTTTTCCTATAAAAGTAAATATGCTATAACGAGTAGTTTTTTTTAACATATTTGAGATCAGATATATAACTAAATAATGGAATACATGGATTGCTTTCATAGTTTAATCCTTTATAGTCATTACCGTGCGCATAAAGCTCTGTTGTGCTTTGAATGTGGGTATTGTGTGCCTATGTACCGAATAGACCGTATATGCACAAAGCCGACCGCACTACTGCCAAATACATATGCTATAGGGTTCATCACCCAAAGACTAGATGAAATTTACCTAAATTATTCTCCATACATGTTCGAAAACAAAAAGAAATGAAAATTTTCCAAAATTATATTATAATTAAGGATAGCTCGAAAAGGATACACAAAATAAACCTACTACCAGTGTACGGGTTGGGGTTCAATTCATGGTAGAGACTATACTGTTTCATAGACAACGGTTCTGCAAGCAGGTGACTTGTATACATAAAATACATATAATAAATGTTTTATAAGTACTCATTTCATTAATTATCACGAGCTGAGTATATTCTTGTACGCCTTATAATTAGAGATACAAAGCTGACTACTGGATATTGATGAGGAACCTGTAATTACTCCCTTACCGCCTCCACTGTCATTCCGGCTTGTTCCTCCTCTGTATAAGCATCTTCTAATTCATTATTACTAATTAAGTCCTCTTCATCATACTCGAAGTATTTACTGCAATATTATGGGCTACGGACGACGGAATAAATTTGACGGAAGAATCTAAAAACATTCCTAAGCAATTGTGTATCAAGTTCTTGTTAAATTCTCTAATTTGAATGCTCTGAATCAATGTGGATGAAATCGTGTTGCGGAAAGCGAATTAAATGATAAAAGTGAAGAATAAATGTCAAGAACTGAGATGCAAGAATGATCAATTACTTTCTTGCTTAGAATAACTTAAAAAAAAAATGTTTTTAAAGTAGAACAAATCATCTAATAGGATGTCATCTCTTGGATTAACTAAGCAGGAATGTCAGGATGTTTCGTACAGTGCATAAATCTCAAGCTGAGGATGATGTCACTGTGCGAGGTGTCCTCAGGGAAATTTATATTTGGCGCGGACAGAAAAGGTGAGTCTTGCCCACTTGAGAATACACCTTACTCGTCCTAAGAACACATGGAAAAGAAAGGGGATAAACTAGGGTGTCGTTGTTTTGGAAGTGAGTTAGCGATCATGCAAATAACCACTGAGTTAATAGCTCATAGAAAATAAAGAAGATTAAATATCAAAAAATATCTTAATAACATGTGAAGAGATTAAGAAATATTTTAAAAACGTATGCAGTAAAAGGAACAACCTTGTAAACTGAAGGGTCTTAAGTTTACAACTTGGTAAAGTTTGTATTATTTCTGAGCCATTGGCAGTACAGGCAGACAATTTGGCTGAGGCCACACTGCCACACTTATAAGATTCTGGGTGAACCACAAGACGGTCTCTAGAATCTGTAGGGTCTGTCCATGGCTGATGTTATAATAAATATGTTATCTGCCAAAGTCATTTTCGAATACCAGACCTTTCGATTTAAAAATCATAAAAAAAATATAACCTTAATAAAAAAAAACTGTTCACCACAACCCGTGAACGGGTCTGGGGTTTAGTACATGATATAAACTGTACTGTGAAGGGAGGTGAGAACCACCAGATTACCCTCCCTTATTTTGGGTACCCGCTATATAGAGGCTGGGTGGGCCCCAGGAGGGTCCTAGATCCCATATGGTCCATCTCCGACTGCTAACAGATTAAATAAAAGTCTTTCCAGCAGAGGAATTTGTACCAGGATTTTCGGCATGGCAACTCAGTGAGCCACTCCGCTCCACCCAATAAAAAAAGGATATCATAGAAGCTTTATCAATACTAATTATCGTAATTAAAATAAAATCATCATTACATACAAAAAACATAACGCTTGTTAAGTAAAACGCCCCTTTTTTTTATACAAAAAAAACATAACTATCTGATCTATCCCAGGGATCTTCCATCAGGCTAAAGTATTTATGATTTCTATGGTGAAGAACATTACAATCAATTGCACTGGGATTAGTAAGTCTATGTTAACTATTGTCTCGAAATGGCAATATTTTCAGCAATTCCTAATATATTGTTTATGCTTTTGAATTTTTTCTCCATTTCATATTTAAAAGAATTCACATAATTAAATAGAACAAATTCCAAAGAAATGAGGAAGATGCGAGTGTGCATTATAATTGTTCCTTCGGTGCTAAAATTGTTCTCCTTACACACCTTCCTCACGTTCACAAACCCTACACGCATTTCATCCTGAGGAAGTCATTTAGGGAATGTCTTTCGAGACAAAAGGAACACTTGGGTGACAAATTCACTGGAAGCATTATTACCACATTTCGTCTCGAACCCATTTCACCTTCCATTTAGTATGGAAAACTTAAAGCAAAATATTAAATTCCGTTTATAGAGAGGAAAATAGATGACTGGAAGATCTAATGTGGGATATAGATATTCTAGGGGTGCAGTCAATATAACACAAAATAGGAAAAAGTTATCTATTATCAGTGCCGACGTTTCCACTTACGTTGTAGGTCATCTTCAGGGCTGATAGAAGCCCAAGCCAATATCATATAGTCATTGCTCGCATTTCTGAGCCATAGGTAAGGAATAAACGGATCAGCGTCATGTTATGTGTGTAAGAAATAAATAAATTGGTACCGTTGATAGAGCTCTGCTACGGAAGTATTTCTAAAATGAGAAATAGCATCATGCCGAGAATATACATCTGTTTATTTCTTCTTCGATCTTATTTTGAGAATTTACTTGAGGAATTAGGTACACAAAATCAGGCAGCTTCTGAATTTCTTTTCTTTCATTTCCTTCTTTTTTTTTATGTAGTTATATAATTTTTTGTTGTTAACACTAAGATAAATAACCAAGTATTAATTTCACTACTGTATAAATTAAGGACACATTTCACGCACTTCGTAAATTATGTAAATAATGAATATTAAAGTACATCTGGAAACAGATCAGTACAATTTAAGGTCTTAAAAATGATGCCTGAAGAGGTGCTCCAGATATTACATGACTCTTCTACCAGAATAAGTGTAGGAAAGTCAATGTTATAATATAAATATTAAGAGTTCCATACGACTTATTCCCCTGTTTTTATATAAAGATGATTTACAGTAAATGCGGTGAAGAAGTTATTAATGTTTACAAGACGTATTAAGGACGAGTTTCAGCATTAATGGCATAGTACTAAGAGAAGGATCTTGTGCCTAAAAGAGTGGGCAGAAGTAAACGATGTGAACCAGGGAGGTGGAGACAATAAGGAGGAAGCATAACAACCGTTTAAGTTGTCTCGGGTCACACCAAGACTCTCGAGACTATAGTCTCAAGAGAGACTAAAAGGAGGCTGATAGTCCATGAAATGTCCACAATAGATTCACTGCACATGGTCTGAATTGAGTTTTCCCCAGAAAAAAAAATTAATTAGATATATGCAATGAACTAATCTTATAAATAAGTATAAAAGTAATAAAGAACTAAACGAAATTTAATAATATACAATACAATTGAATTGTCACTCCCTGAGTTTGAGAGGATAATTGTTCAAAGAACATTAGAACCTATACAACAATAGACATCGGACCAAACAATAGTCCTGTCTGGCAGAAAACACAAATAACGATTTTAAGAACCTTAGCAAAGATTTAGATATTGTGCAGTCCATTAAACTTACCGGATCTCGATAGGGAAGTCATGTAATAAGGATGAACCCTGAAGAAATTCTACGGAAGTCTTAAGTGAGGGAGTGTAAGGAACTAGGAGAGTTGGTCGTCCAAAACTTAGATGAGAAGATTCCGTAGCCACTGATGCCAAGATCCTGCCAGGTACCCGAAATTGGAAAGTACTTAATGGGGGAAACTGGCGGTCGATGATCGAACTTGAGACGTAGCGCCAATAATTAATAAAATGATAATCATTATTATTTCATTTGAAATTAAAATGATCCCTAAATAGGATCAGTTCAATTTTTCAAGGCATGTATGACTTCATCTGAAAGTACAGCAATCAATAATTATGCTTCATCATCAAAATATGTAAGAATTCAGGTGATGAAATTCGAACTGATGGATTATATTTTAAACAAACTTGGAAGTTCCAACAGTTTTTTTTTCTAAATACTGTGCCATACTTCGATAGATAGAGAGTGCTAAAAGTTTTAGGTCCCACACCGCAACAAGGCACGAGGACACATAAAAACGATATCTAATAAAAAATAGTAAGTTAGCAATAATAAAAAAAGGGTCGTCCAGACCCACGGTTATAGTTTAAAGTCCTTAATAGGTAAACCAAAATTCTAAAATAAATAACTGATTAATATTTTATTTTTAATGTCAATTTTGTTGACGCTAGTTAAAAAAAAACACATTTTATTTTGCTATGCCGTTCAACAGAAGGTGATATTTTCAATTTCTTTATTATATTTATTTATTTTTCGTTAAAATAATAATGATAAAAACCTTACCGTAGGCTTCGATATCATTAGTACCAATCGCAGTTTACATATGAATTTAATTGGGAATTCGTTAAATACCCTTATCCTACCTCCTACACCTTTCGGACGTTTACCTGCCAACTCAGCGATTGTTAATTTATTAAGGAATCGTTTGTTACTAAGCCCTTCTCAATATTATCGAATCTATCAATAACATCAAATATGTCAACTCTATTTCTGAGTTGTGTAGTTTCCTAAATTCTCCAATGACCTCATCAGTTTTCATCATTCACACATTGCCTTATTTTCAAATATCTCGAAATGTCCTTCATCCTTCAACATTAAAGGCTACGTCCCACCAGTTTGGGGCAGTCCAGCGTGTAAAAAGATATATATATTGAACAGATATAACTTGGATATAAAAAGATAATTTTCTTATATTAATTAATAGTTAGAGACTAATTAACTATGGATTAGCATTGTATCTTATGGGCTACTCTTCACCTAGCTGAGAGTCTACTCTCATGCTATAACCTAACCACACCATCTCTCTAATCTATATTCTCTCTCTCCCTCACTTTCTCTCTCTCTATTGTAATCTAACAGCATCCATCACCAACACGTTGTTGCACAAAACTATTGTTCTGTTTTACCATGTAAAGCCAAACCCAAACCAATTTGTAAGGGGAAATCCTCCAGAAAAACAATTCTATTTTTCCTAAATTAAGATTAATTTAAGAAATATAAAAGATTCACCAGCAGTTATGTACGATGTCCTCAGGTCCAGATAGTTGTCGGAGACAAGTACAAAGGATTCTGGTGCGTGCGAGACTGGGACAGAGTTGGAGTATGGCGTGCCCACGAGCTCTACATGTTCCTCCTCATCTTGGTCTTCCCGACGACCGTCATGGCCATCACCTACTCGGCGATCTGCTGGGAGATCTGTAGAGTCATACAGCGTAGGTCATATATGACGTCGGGAAAAGCGTGAGTATTCAGTTTATAATATTATATATATTTATTTAAAGTTTGTATATTTGTTGATATATTATTATATTTTTCAACACTTCGATTAAATAAATAAGAAATATATTTTTATGTGATTAAAACGCATTAGTTTTTAATGTTATTACCTGCATACAAATAGTGGAATGAATTGATAACTATGCTTCAGCTTTGAGCATACAACAACTTTTTAATATTTTTCAAAAATATAAGTTATCCTGAGCTTTAATATGGATAAAAGGGAATAAAATTATGGGGAATATATCGATGCCTTGGTTACAAATGTGTTAACTGCAAATTTTTCAAAAATTGGTTTTGTTAAATAAATAATTTTGTAAAGTTGTGATCAGAAAGTCATAGATCATCTGTTGATATAAAATTAATAGAGAAGCTGTGAAGATTACAAAAATATATTGTGTGCTTAAACATGAATATTATTATTCATTATATTATAAAAGTTGATTCCCGTATAATCTTGTTTTTGGCACTTGACACATATGCGACAACCTGCGGAACAGATACCCTTGATGGCGTACACCAGTTTTATAGTCTTTCTGTGTTAATGGTAGAAGGGACGAAGATTCTGAGACCAAGGAAAATCAATTGCATTGAAGGAAGTTCTCGTAATTTTACGCTTGGAATGGAGCTAAATAATACAAAAAAATAACTCTATTTCAAGCCAATTTCTGTCATAAACTGCGAGAATAACATGATTAGTGGAAAAGTTAGCATTCTTCAATACTATAAGAAGCTTCTCCTTACGATTTTCTTCTTCTATATTTTTTTCTGAAATATCGAAGCTTTTTGTGGATCGATCACACCGACTCTGTAGTCTCTCTGAGATTTCAATCTAGAAACTCACTTACCCGAGAGACTTTTATCCTATTTAGCCAGTGGAAGATCAAGATCGGACCCTCTTCACCGGATCTTACTGAATACTAATAGCCTCGAGCAGATAGCTTGCTCACTATTAGCCTAATCTTGGCTACTGTCCATCTCCGGTCACTGCGGCGTTAATATCCCCATGGCTAAAACATATAACATTATCGATATGGCTGCTTTAGCTAGTTGAATTATACCTCTTATCTCGCTGCTATAATCTTCATATTGAAAGGAATAGAATCCTGATTAACATCATACCGAATGAAGAAAGAAAAACCTGAATTAATGAACTTAAGAGAGTGAAATGATGAGGAAAATTGGATAATATCCCTTCTGGTTAGTAGTACTATTTCTTGAGTTTAATTTGCAATAGGTGCTAAAAAGTCAGTAAATAACTAATAATAATTAAGCTTTAACAGTTTAGAGTAATAGACAAGAAACCATTACATCTCGAATATTGATCAACACTTATAACTTAGTCAGTCAATAATTATGTTATGCTTATGATTCTAATACTTTCTGTACTAAACTGTTTTTTACCTTCTTCTTGATTCAAAGAAAGAAGAAGCAAAAAATAGGTTTTCAAGTAGACCAAGCAAAGACATTAAAGGCATATGTTGGCTAACCCTTCAAGGAAATCAGAAACCATCATCACATTTGACGCTTACACATTTGAAAGTGTCTGAAACTACCTTGGTTTTCTGATCAAAGAGGATAGCTCAACAGGTCCAGAAGTGTAGAGAAGAATTTTTGCCCCCAATGAATGTTATTTTGTGATAGCAAACATTCTAAGAAGTCATCTGATATCGAGAAGAGCGAAGGTCATGCTTTACACAACAGTTCTCAGTCCTATTTTAATTTATGGATCGGAAACCTGGCCTCTGTCCAGGGCAGACGCCAACAGTTTACTTTCTGTATAAAAAAATTGTATATTTTTGAAGCTGTAAGACTCAATTCAGACTCAGACAAAATGCAGAGCTGCGACAAATGTATCAGGAGCTAGACGCGGCTCAGCATATAAGAATAGATAGACTATTACGGACTGGGTATGTGGTCGGAATGGATAACGACGCTGCTCAGAAAAGACTTCTGTCTGGGTACGTTGATGAACGTGTACTGCCAATACTAAAATGCAGACCAGATGGGGAGGGTTGCAGATAGCGTTGTTGGATCCACAGATTGGAGGACCTTGGCAGCGGACAGAGAAGAATGGAGACGACGCCTTGATGTGGCCAAGACACGTACCGGGTTGTAGAGTCTGTGTATTGACTGATCTTGATCCAAACATATTACAATACGGTGAAAGTAGTTGTTCACAAGTGAGAGATGAAATGGCATTTAATCAGATAATCTATCATCGCCAAATGTATGCAGACCAATAGCATCAATTAATAATTTCTTTCATTTTGAAACTAAAGATATATTGCAAAAATTAGCCAATATCAAAATAATCACAAATTTAAGCCAAATAAAAAAATGTTCAAAATTTGAAAATATTATTATAGACTGAAAAGTTTTAAAGCATTGGTACCAAATCGTTTCAAAATTAATTTTCAAAGGAATTCTTGTTCTCGCATTACTAAATGTCAAGGTACATTTGTTAGTTAGAAATGGCTCTCAATAAAAAGGGCATTGTGTTTTATAAGATTAAAATTATAAAGGTTCAGAAAAATATGCTTTGGTAATATTAGTTAACGTGAATAAAATTCTATTTCCTGTAAACATTTCTTTTTCAATTATATTTATTTAAAGTGTGTTAAACCACTCCAAATACTTATACAGGAAATATTTCAAATCTATTTCGTCGGTACCGATATCCATCAGATAATTTTTTTTTTTAAATTTATTTATTGATATTTACAACAGTATTACAGTTTAGTCGCCACCTGGACCTGGACTGCCCGCCAGATAGAACGGACAGATCATTGCCTCTAAAATCGAAAAATGTACTGTACCGCCAAAACCTAGGAGAGGGGAGCGACGCTATTGAGTCACTTCACTTGCTATTAGTTCGCCGAACGGAACAGTTCTACCAGGCCTTCGCAGCTATGACCATCGCACAGTCCGCTCTCAAGCCGTTATTCATATGAGAACGTCAAGAGGTCTTCAAGATTGTCATTCGCCAGAAGCTATGCTGACATGCTAATTGGGTTTACATCACACAAATTGTAAATCCCATTTCATTATCATAAGGCCTCAAATTGTCAACTAATTCTTCTCCGGATGATCAACGTATCACATGGTATCAACCGGACAGTTCAAGTTAATTAATGATATACTCATTGTTCCGTCATGCCATGATCACTGGCGAAGATAATAATTATTCGCACATCTTCGCGCCTTATTGAAATCTGCATTACAACGTTCAATTTCATTTTGTAGTTATTATATCTTTGGCCATTATGCTAGCATGGAGCATTTCTGTTATTGTTAATTATCGCTCCAATTCATGTTAACATTTGTTCTTCTTTTTTGTTTAAAATTAATTTGTTCATTAGATCGCTAAGTTACATGTTTAGTTTTAAGTTAATTTTGTAGACGCTATTACTAATTTGTATCTTCTTTTACATGCATATTTAATAGTATTTAAGAAATCTCGCATGTTATTTAAATTAATAAATCAAACGCTTTGTTAATATCTGAGACTTCATTCAAATTCCCGTGGTACTTCCATTTGCTTCCTATTAAAATTATTCAGTCTAATCACGCCTTAACAATGTGATTTGCATCAAGGATAGGGTACAATCGTTTAAGGATGAGTTTTTCTAGGATTTTACCCATGCAAGGTAAAAGAGAGATAGGACGGTACGAGGATAGGTATTCTGGTTTTTTTTTAGGTTTGGGTATCATTTTTACAATGGAGAATTTCTAGAGGTCAGGAAAATATGTGGAGCGGAGTACAGCATTATATATATAGGTAAGGAATAGAATGGCTTTTCTAGGTAGGTGTTTTAAGATATGAATTGTGATGAGGTCGTGCCCAGGAGCTTTGCGGGAAGGTAATCTGTGAATAATGTTGGATATTTCTGAAGGATGGAATGCTTTGGGAGGAAGGGACATTTGGAGGGGAACATCTAACGCTTCTTTTATATATTCAATTTGAGTTGGGTTAATGATATCAGGATGTGGATGAAAGATTTTGGAAAGGTATTGGCCAAATAACTGTGATTTTTCTCCGTCAGATCTTGTCCAGTTATTTGATTCAGTAAGGAGTGGATGATTGAATTCTTTGAACTTTAGGAGTTTTTTGGTAGTCATCCATAATGTTTTGTCGGTGGTTGTAAGATTTTCAGTCCAGGTAATTAAATTTTGAATTTTGAACTTCTTGATTTCTGCTTTTAGTTTGTTAGTTAATTTTGTATAGATAGTTTTATCTTCTGGATATCGAGTTCTATGCCACGTCGATCTTGCTCTGCGTTTTTCTCTTAATAAGATACGAATATGCTGTGGCAAATCAGTCTGTTGATGGTTATTATTTGTGTGATTTGTGATATTGTCATGTATACTGTTTCTGATTGATGTTGTAAGTTTTTCTATGGCTGTATCAATGTCTTGTTTAGTCTTTGGTGAAATTTTTAAGTCCAGTTTGTCCTCCAAGTCATAACAAAAATCGTTCCAGTTAACACGTCCTGTAATCAATGTGGGAGGGGAAGGCTTGGGAGCGAAACTTGAGTGCAAGAAAAGGAGGACTGGACTATGATCTGATGAAAGGTCGTCCAAGGATTCAATATTGACTTGTGCGGGGGAAATTTGAGATGTGATAGATATGTCAAGGATATCGGGACGTTTTTTGGTATGTAGGCCAATAGGTGGGGTTGTTTGGCGCCAGAATGGAATAACTCTTTTTGGATGTTACAGCAGACAGGATATTTCCTCGGGAGTTGGATGTTCGACAACCCCATCGTTGGTGCTTAGCGTTGTAGTCTCCTCCAGCAATGAAGCGTGAACCAAGAGATTGGAATAAGGATTCAAGAAGATTATAGGAAACAGAAATTCCAGGAGGACAGTATACAGCTGAAAATGTGATATGGAAAGGACGAGTTGTTATGGTTACTGAGGTTGATTGGATAGCATCAGTTGGAATGGAAGGAATAAGGGAATGAGATAATTTTTTGTGAATGAGAATACAAGATCCGGCATGTGAAGTGTTATCTGGGTGGTCTGATCTGTAAGTGATGTAGTCCCGTATGTAGAAATGTGCGCGATGAGTGAAATGTGTTTCAGTAAGTAAAGCAATATCTACTTGGTTGTCGTGTAGAAATATGTCAAGTTCATCACGGTGATTAAGCAGTCCATTAGCGTTCCACAGAACGATAGCTAAGGGCTTTATGCTCATCGTGGGTAATTAAGAGGGACTTCGCTAAAGATTCTCGTGAGTATGATGATGAGAGGCTTGATAGTCTCTTGAAGGTCTTTGAGGAAGGATGATAGGATAGAATTTATGTCGATAGGATTTTGGACATGGAATGGATATGAGCCTTGAGTTTGATAGGGATAATTAATGGGCAAAGGAGGGTTGGCTGGGGGTTGTACCCGAGGTGCTGGATTTTCATTCAATGTTTGATGAACTACAGCATTCGTTTGAATGCTGTGGTCGTAAGGTAGAGGATTTGGTTGTAGAGGAGGTAATTTGACCCGTAAGGGTGTATGGTGGGGAGGAATTTGTTGACGTGGAGGTTGAGGACAGGGATTGGCTGCCTTGGGCTTGGATATGGGTTCCCGAGGCTTGGATTGGGACGTCTGGGATTTGGTAAAGGAATTCTGAGATTTGGTTTGGGAGGTTTGAGGCGTCTGAGCTTGAGGCTGCTGCTGAATGCTTGATGTTCCCCTAGTTCTGTTGTCCGGAAGTCTATCTGTGGGGTTTACGGTTATATACGGTTGTAATATGGCAGGTCTAGGCAATTCAGGAAAGGTGGCAGTATTGTCAACTTCAGGAGCCTGGATTGTGCTCTTCTCTTGACTTTTTAGTTGATAATTCTTGGTTCTAAGGCGTTGAAAGTTCTTATGAACTGAACAGCCTCTATAGTTCGCTGGGTGATCCTCACCACAAAGAGCACATTTAGCAGGCTCGTTTCTTGATTTCTGACAAGTGTCAGATGAGTGTTGTCCAGCGCATTTGACGCACATAGCTTGATGATGGCAATACGTCTTGGTGTGGCCTAAGGCTTGACAGTTAGTACACTGAACTACAGCATTTTTATGCCTAGGTTCTTCAAATTTTACTGTTGAGTAAACAAGTCTTAAAACTTGAAATATTTCTGGGTTATTTCGGGCTGGTTCAAGTTCAACGAAAACAATGGAAGGGAGTACTTTTCGGTGGGATGCAACACTGGCGAAATATTTCTTACTTTGTGACCTATTTCTTCGAGGTCACTTTTGATTGCTGTTGTGGGCGTTGAAGAGTGCAGTCCTCTTAAAACGACTCGATACGATTTATCCTGTTGTAATTGGTAACAGTGAAAATCATAGTTCTTCACTGTAAGATGGTTAATTAATTTTTTATAGGATTCCTTGTTCGATGTATTTATTTTAATGTCTTTTACTCTAGAAAAGCATTTAAAATTAGTTTGTCCTATGAGTTCAGATATTTCTTGAGCAAATTCATAAAAATTTGTTATCTTCGTGACAAAAATAGGAGGAGGGTTAGGGTCAATGAACCCTCGGCATCAGATAATTAAATATCTTAACAATGTTGATGAAAAGTAAAATCATATTGCATCCGGAAGGTGATGAAATTACTTCTTATTTGTTAGTTATTACAATATCAATACTAAATAGTTGAAGTTTAAAATAACAAATATATAGATTAAAACATGTCCTTTTATGCTATTTATATAGTTAAACGGATCTAATCATCAAATCTGTACTATAGAATGCACCATAGTGTTGTTTGCATAATATCCATTAACAGACCCTGAATTGATGATAGTTTACTACTTGGCTAGCTCCTTTCCTAAGAGCAAGAGTAGAGAGTGAGAGAGAGAGAGAGAGAGAGAGAGAGAGAGAGTGAGAGAGATGAATGCTAAGTTAGCGATTAATTGTTTGGGTGGAATAAGTTTCGCAACATTGGAACAAGTCATGGAACTGTTAACTGATAGCTTGCACGAGGATTCCAATTTCCCTATTATTATACCCCGAAATATTTACGTAAACATCAAATTTTGGTCTAAAATTAGATAGTAAATAATTTCAATCTCCTTAACATAAAAGACACGTTTATATTTTCGAGCTTATGTTTTGATATATCTATAATTCGGCTAGATCTTTTCCATTCAGTGGAATCAAAAAATAATACAGGATTTTATGTGGGTTTTTTTAAAAGCTCCTCCAAAATCATTAGATTTTTAACTTTTTTAGATGTAAATACTTACTAATCATCTTTCAAAGACTTTTTTTTAGCTCTGTAACACTTTGCTGCTTGGAAACATTTCAGTCTTTACTTAAGATGTCAAAGCGTGATTTTTGCATTTACGGGTATGTTTTATGAGTTTGACTCGGCCGGGACTGGGTCCAGAACGGTCAGTAATATCAAGAAAGTCTGGAGTAAAGGCAGTATACGTGACTGCACTGTTCAGCGGTGAACTGTTGTGTCAAAAGTTAGTTAGTCAATAGATAGTAGTCCTACTATCCTAGCTATATGCTTGAATGTCAAAAGTGCATTAACTCAATTGTTCTGCTTAAAATAGTATCCCCAAAAGCATTGTATAGTTCCTGGTTCGTGAGTCATATCCTTTATTTTTCATTCAATCTTAGCCCTCTCTAAAATATGACCCAAAATATATTGTTCAGTCATATCATACTGCAATATAGGAGTCCCGAAATGGCCAGGTAATAAGACCACTAGGATATCCAGAATTAAATCTTTTGGGATATCCGGGTACTGCAGATAATTGCGGCTGATTGATGGTAGAAAGAATGAGTTGAAATAAGTATATATCCCACCCTTTTGGCTTGTAAGCTAAAGATACTTTTCGATAACCACACCAGTTATGTATTTGCAGGTTTTAGATCAGGTTCATGATAGAGACCCATGTGAACAACCTCAATTGGTAGAACCTCAGAGATAGATCAGAGATACACGTAATATAAAGTGGGCTATAATGATTCGGAAAATTAGATAGAATGTCAGTCTAAAGGATAATTTGTTACTAATGACAGCGTTGACAGGCGTAAAACCCGTAACAATATATTACCGCCACGGCCATTTGTGTTAGTATTATAAATGTGTATGTATATAATACGCATCTTTGTGTAGATATTTGAGCCTTATTGATGAGAAGAGGAACCATTATTATCAATTAGTGAGTTCCGTGGTGTAATTTACTGCTTCCCGGCAAACCTACAATGAGGGCATCGCCTAAATTTTCACTCCATATATCTGAATAGTATTGAATTTGACATTGAATGAATCTTCTTTAAATTGTTCACGATTCAGATAAACGCAATCAACAATAACACGTTTGAAAATACCCGTTTAAATAATCTCTATATTAAACACAGATATTATAAGATATGTTGTAATAACTTAATAATTAAATCAATCATAAAATCTCTATAATTTCTTAAAATATTCAATATGGTTATCTAATATACTCCATTGGATCTGATTAATTTACGATATATGAGGAGTTTAGGATCAAATGCAGGTAACTCCTAAATTTCAAAAATGTCTAACGATACCTAGCACTTGGCCGCCTTATTTCTTATGGTTTTAGTCCGATTTTGACCCTTATGTTTCGGAATTGCAGTCATTGTCAAACCACTGCTTGACTAAACTAGCGAAAAATGTGAAAAAGTCAATTTTTCAAAATGGATATTTCCTGTTTTGATCCTGAATATTTCTTCACTTGTATGTAAACATTATGTATTAACATCATTCAAGTGTCAATTTTATGTTCCAAATAGTGTGTTATTTAATATAATTCACTAAAAGCCTGTTTTACGAATAAATCTCAAGAACTGAAATTAAAACTTATATAAATTTTCAGTCCATTTCTATTAGTATTTGATGAATATTTGTTAAAATTCAGCCTTTAAATAAATGTTCATTTAAAATTAGTGTTAATAAAATTCAAAAAAGTCTGAAAATACATTTTTTATTAGACAATATACGTCATAAATGATTTACTCTTTAATAAACTTACCTCTCAACCATTGCCACATCTCCTCCCGCTTAAACTGATTAGATCAAACAGAGCCCTACGGATCTAATTGCGGAGCAGACTGACTGTAAGATGTGTGCAGTGAGGAAGTGTGGCTGAGAACCTGGCTTTGGAGAAGCCCTTCTGCGGCCAACCAATATCTAGTTTGTTTAAATCAGTTTAATAATTAATATAGTTCGTAACTCCCCTAATGAGCCTCTTAAAATATGAATACTTTCTCAGAATTATTGTAAGATATTAAATGTTGCAATTAATTATTTACTCATTAATGATGGCATGCTTTTTATTTATGGTAGGATTGTTTCATAGATAAAAAAATAATTTATGGTATACAAGAAAAATGACAATCTTATTTCACCGAATTCTCTGTATTGAAACAACAGTCCTAAAACCGAAATATTGCCCTAAAATGCAGTTTGTTTTATTTATTAAATCGATGCATTACGTTTCTTCCACTAAAATTTAAAAACAGTTTTTTTTTTCGTTTAAGGATACTTCAACATTAATTAATTATTAAATTATTAAGCTCCCAATTAATTACAAGATATTCATATACATGACTATTTGGGGCTCCTTCGGATTCCTCTCGTATCTAATCCTTACAATTCAAAATGCTTCGTAAAATCCTCAATGCTCCTTACTTTGTTACGAACAACGTCCTCTAAATGATTTTATGATGAACGACATTCATATACCAAACCAAGATATTCACATACATGACTATTATAAAACCCATTTGGACTTAGGGGGTTGAGTTTTGGGGTCCATCTTGTTAGATCACCTCTTCAATCCAATACTTACAATTCAAAATGATTCGTAAAATCCTCAAATGTTCCTTACTTTGTTACGAACAAAGCCCTCTATAATGACCTTTACGTCCCTTTGCTACTGATTTTTCCCGAACCCGATATCATCCGTTTCATAAAAAACTTTATTCCCACTCAAAAAACTAGTAAATCCTTCAATTCCCGATAATCCTTCTAGACATCTAAAAATGAGATGGCCTCATGACCTCTTAAGTTAAATTTGTTATTGCAGTACTACCGCTGGATGGTTTCTCTATAGTCCGGTAGTGACTGTTATGCAGTTGTTACTGTGCGATTACATTTCATAATATAAAAACCAAATACTAGATAAAAACAAAAACAAATAAAAAAAACTTCACTTTTAGAGACTTCCGCAGTTTCTGGGCTGCTATTAATAAAATTGTTGACCTTTCCTGATGGTTTATTTTTCCTTCTTTAAAAATATCCTTTTCTTCAATTTTAAAAGCAAATTTCTTCCTTATTACAGCGAAGAAATTAATAAGGGACTCGAATAATTGTTGCATAAATATAATAAATAAAAAATAGGAAAAAAAACTTAAATATTCTTCCCCTCTTACTAAGTAATAATGAAATAAATATGAAATATATGAACTGCTATTTTGGAAAGTGGTATAAGTTCATTTGGATCTAAAAAAAAATCGTTTGTTCATTTTAATAATAATCATTTATTAAAACCAATATGAGCATTATTTCATAATAAAATTTAATAGGTGTATAGGGTTTTAAACGTCACTCTTTGCTAATGTTAAGTGATGATAGCATTTGCTTGTTTGCCCATACTTTTGAAGTTGTTCAAATAGAAACCATAAGATACCGTGAATATGAAAAAATGGAATTATCTAATACAGTAGCTCATATCAGTTCTGTTAATAAAATTCCCATTTAATTAATATTTTATAATTCTATCTTGAGACCCATTGATGTAATTATATTGTAAAAATAAACGTAATTCAATATTTTATGTTTTTAAGTTCTATGAATTGTAAAAAAACACAAAAATAATCACTTACCTTTAAATAACATTTAAAAAAAAAAACATTGCTTGAATTTTCTGTTTGTGTAATTCTGAAAGCTGAGAGATCGTTCATAGACTATTGTTGGAAAATGGCTTGTAGCCTCAACCACTAAACCATTTGTCACGGCGGCAATAGAACAATGGACATCAGTTGTAATTCCTCACACGTCAAAGCCACTTTATAGCACCTAAATCTACAGAATCGCCCGCTCAAAGTCCCATATCTTTGTCAATGTGTGAAGTGTAGCTCTTAAAATATACGGTATTGGCTTTTGCCATTCGTTCTCCTCGATCAATTATCAATAAATGCGCCGTTCGTTAAGCATTTGAAATGTTTCCGAAGATTGATAGTCTAATGCACCGTATTCATATTAAAAATATTTTATTAAATATTAAAATATATATAGTTTTAAATTCCCACGGCCAATATTTTAATCCATTCATCAGGTGTTTCTTCTGGTTTCGGCTGTGTAGTCAAATTCATTACCAAAAGAACTGTTTAATCCACCGGCTAAGAATTTGATTAATGTAGTTTTATTTATATGGTTTATTGTATTTTTATTTAGGAAAAATTTAATTGTTATTGACCTTAGAATTATATCATCGCGCCGACACACGATGTTTTCTGTTGTAATGATTTAATGATTGGTTTTATTGTGTTAGAGACGTGAAATTTCATGAACATATGATTGTAACCTGTCAATGATTCTTTTTTATATTTGTATTAAAGCATAATCTATCCTCATCTACTCCCTTTTATTTTCAATCTACTTTTATCTATCCATCAAATTATTTATAAAGCGTTTTCTTTTTGAGTTATATACTAATAAATTTACTCTTCGTAAGAATGTTTGGTATTCTTGTAATTTTTGGTGTTTATGAAACATTAAAAGACTCCCATTTGGCATCTTTAAACAAGTTTTGTTGCTAAAGGTAAAAATTACAACAAATATATTTTTTTTTAAAAGTTTTTCATCTGTTTAAAGCGCACTTCTTAAATATAAATGTTGGACTGTCCGCCAGCCTGATGACGTCACCCACTAACTGACAAAGAGCGCGCCCACGGCGTTTTCTGTTGTAATGTTTTAAAGATTGGTTTTATTGTGTTCGATACGTGAAATTTCGTTACCATATGGTTGTAACCCTCCAATGATTCTTTTTTACAGTTGTATTTAAGGCTTAATAAAGTTTGTTGATTGTGAATTCGTTCAATCTTTACAGAAATCCCCAATATAAATAAAAAATATAAATATAAACTTCAGCAGATTATGCAAAAGCATTCATCACTGTTATTTTATTCATTCGTAAAGAAATTTCTTTTATATATTTCCTATAACTGGGGAACTTTACCGAATTACCCATTCATTCCCCATTCTTTTCATTCGGTTTGGGATCAAAACGAACCATCTTCTTGAGTTGATTTTGTTTATTTCATTAATTACTTTTTAAGTTTGTGTTTTAATTTTCTGTAAGCAATTTAAAAAAATATATAGATATCTTGTATCCTAGAAGTGATAGATTTATTAATAATCCAGTTTTTATGGACTGCAGTAAAGGTTGCTATTGTGAAAATTGACATTGAACCATTGATTAGTTAAATTAGTGATAGTAATTACTTGTGAAAAGGTCTTATTATTAGTTTTGTTCATCGGTTCACCGTTACATGGCATGTTTTTCAAGAACGCAGAATATCAAGAACGCATTGCAATCATGTTGAATTATTGCGTTTATGTTGAATTATCGCGTTTTGATTTAAACTTATTTTTCTGGACAAACCTAAAAACAAAAATAAAAATAAAGCAGCAGAAGTGAGTGCCATGCAAATTTATTTATAGAAATATAAATACACTAATTAAAAATTACAAATTAGTATTTACATCTCAAAACTTTGGAATAACTGTGTTATTTTTTGAATTTCTGAATCAATTATAGTCTGAACTATTTTTAGATTTTATAGTCTGTAAATTTATTTTATTAACACTAGTCTGGGTTTCAAGCCTACTTATAGCACTCTATACTATATTTTAGCATTATTACCATAGTTACAATACTTATACTCATAGCATTTTCAATTATTTCGTAAAACAAGACGATTATCTATGGCAAATAAAATCTTTTAGGGGAAACGAAAAGTTTAACTAATTATCTTTAAAGCTATTATTAGTATAAATTGCACAATTATACGACTTTTTTGTTAAAAATTATTATTCTTATTTCAATCGAATAGTAGCCTGCTATGTACTGATGCAGGCGGCACCATGAAAGGGATGCTGAGGGGGGGAAATGTGTCATGTCGGGACACATGAAAGGGAATATGTTTGGGACAATGAACTGACCCTTGGTCCCCTAATGGTTTTATGGTCCAAGATAGTGGAGAAGGAAGGAGAGGGGGAGAGAAGAAAACTCTTGAAATAGGAGGCTGAAGAAGGCACTCGGGAGACGAAGGTGGAACAGGAAGGAGGTACTCGAGAGGGAGACGCACGGCAGGAAGGTACTCGGAAGACGAGGCCGGAAAGAAGAAGACGGATACTCCGAGAGAGAAGAGCGGCCGAACGAAGCGGGCGGAGATGTCGAGGAAGAAGACCGACCTGTAACCCAATCTACCCCTGTCCACAGATAAGTTTAGTTTAGTTCCTGTAATGTATTTTATGGCAATCCTATTTATATATATTATTAAAATCTGAATCATTAACCTTGTTGAAATTAAATGAATAAACGATCCTTATTGTAATTCTTTTGATGCTTACATACCAGATACACTATTTAGTTATAAATAATATGTTGAAGGTAGAATAGAGATGTAAATTGGTAAACACAAGAATAGACCTTTGGAAAGGAACCCAATTAAGATTAAGGAATACAAATAATAATTTGAGTACTCATCCTAAATGAGACTCTGGCATCCCAAATATCAGTATATACTTATATTCAAGAGATATTTAAGAGTAGAAACATAGCATAGCAAAGCAATCCTATTTATATATATTATTTATAACTAAATAGTGTATCTGGTATGTAAGCATCAAAAGAATTACAATAAGGATTGTTTATTCATTTAATTTCAACAAGGTTAATGATTCAGATTTTAATAATATATATATAAATAGGATTGCCATAAAATACATTACAGGAACTAAACTAAACTTATCTGTGGACAGGGGTAGATTGGGTTACAGGTCGGTCTTCTTCCTCGACATATCCGCCCGCTTCGTTCGGCCGCTCTTCTCTCTCGGAGTATCCGTCTTCTTCTTTCCGGCCTCGTCTTCCGAGTACCTTCCTGCCGTGCGTCTCCCTCTCGAGTAACTCCTTCCTGTTCCACCTTCGTCTCCCGAGTGCCTTCTTCAGCCTCCTATTTCAAGAGTTTTCTTCTCTCCCCCTCTCCTTCCTTCTCCACTATCTTGGACCATAAAACCATTAGGGGACCAAGGGTCTGTTCATTGTCCCAAACATATTCCCTTTCATGTGTCCCGACATGAAACATTTTCCCCCCTCAGCATCCCTTTCATGGTGCCGCCTGCATCAGTACATAGCAAGCCTTTAAACTAAAGTTGATTAAAACAAATTGTACCTCATTCACAGGCTGCTACACGTCGCCAGTCTCGCCCAACACGTCACGAGCATGTCGTGCATGTCAGTGACGCAAACCCATAAGTTTTCCATCACCAAAATTGCTGATGAAGTTTCCAATTCAAAAATATTGAACGGAATAAAAGATAAGAGAAAATAATTATTATCACCAATTAACCAATAGTCAATTTTTATGCACTAAAAGCATAGCGAAAAATAAATAATAATTGAAAGAAATATACATAGTACAGGTAAAAGTAAGCTTATCCCAGGTTTTTTAGTTTTTCTTGAGTTATTTTTGCTCAGTGTTGCAATGCTCTGTAATAATGTTGACAATAAGGTTACAATGTTCTAAAAATTTCTCTCCATATAATCAAACATATTTTCTGTCAGGTCAAGGCACTATCCTCGGCCCAATTCTCTACAAAGTTTATACAGCTGACAGCCCAGCCCCCCCCCAATACTATCCTTACCACATATTCGGATGACACGTATCTATTGTAAGTCAACACTCTTACAGCATCCCGGACTCTTCAATTCCATATCACTGACCTGGAAAAATGGTGTCAAAGCTGGATGATTAAAATAAATTCCAACAAATCCCGTGGTAAAGCAGTGGCTTTCTGTACTCCAATATTGCTTAATAACACCCCATTGATTCCTGTAGGACAGGTCCGGTACTTGAAATTTTTACAAACGTTTAACTTGTGCTAGACTGAAAGGACAAGAACAGCTCGCCGTTTCAGGCTGCTTCAGCATTTACTAGACAAACGCTCTAGGCTCCCAATTAATTACAAAAGACTCATATACATGATAATCGTTAGACCCATCTGGACTTACGGACTAGAGCTTTGGGGCTTCACTAAGCCATCGAATTCCTCTCGTATTCAATCCTTACAATCCAAAATCCTCTATGCTCCTATGAACAAAGTAATCCATAATGAGCTAAATGTCCCATTTATTACTGATTTGGCCCGAATCCGATATCAAACTTTTCTTGAAAACATTATTCCCTCTCAAACCCTCTAGTTTCAAACCTGGCAACCTCTTCGATTCCTGATAATAATCCTCCGAGGCGTCTGAAAAGAAGATGGCCTCTCGATCTTATAAGTCGAATTTCTTATTGGGTAGTTTCTCTACTTGTCTTAATCTCGTGTCATTATTTATCTTTCATTATATTTACTTGATGTATTAGATTATACAGTTGCTGATTTCAATAAATAAATTTTGTTTTAAATTTTCTGTCTGGAAAATACTTACCAGTTGTTAACCGTAAACGAAATGGTTACTTTTTAACATCTAAATCCTCCTATGCAAGAAGTATCCAGCTTTTGTAAAATAAAATAAATTACTTACACATTATAGTTGTTTATATTACGTGTATATTATTATTATAGTTTTATTATTAATTATAGCTTATAATTATAGTTAATGTTTTAGGAGTTTCCTGGTCTCCCCCTTCGTTCCAGGAAGTTCTGACCAAATAGGGGTACCGCATTATCGTGTCGCCCAAGGCCCTGCAAAGTTTAAATCCATTTCTGCATGTTATTACAATATCAATTATTATTGTTACGGAAGTTACTTAAAACGTTACTACACGGTTAATGTTAAATACACCTTTTACAAAATGTTTCTGCTATTTTTTGGGGTATTAAATATGTTTTAAATAATTCTATTCTTTTGGGATGCCAGAGTAACAATTTATGATATTTACTCAAAATATTATTTATTTAAACTAATCTAACTTTATTTTGAAATGGATCCCTTTTCAGACGTTGGTTGTGTGTTTACCAATTTATTGATCAGTCAACTCAACACTTAATTAAACCATCAATATAGTATTCATAAATATATAGTGCATCTGGGTCGAGTAACTAATAAATTATAATGGATATACTTTATTAATACAATTTCTTACTTGTATTTTCCATAGGTGGAGTTTTGAACCCCTCTCTTTCGTATCTCTTGAACCCCCCTTACCAAGGTGTCTTGCTACCTGCCTGAGTTACCTACTTCATATAATCGTAATTTATTCATTTTTAAATTCATATTTATTTTTATACTAAAGCCTGGGACTCTACACAGCAATCTTTACTTGTGACTGGAATTAGTTTCCTAGTACTAATTACTAGCTGGTGTAGCAGCATTAGTAGTAGTTTTAGTAATTAAGTACTTGCTTAAAGAATGTGTAACAAAGGACAAGCCAGGGCTCGCCTGCAAAGACTACGGCGGATAATTTATTTAGCATTGCGATAAGTAGAACTGCGCCTTGAACTAATGACTGTTTGAATAAGGCAAAGGGTCCCTGGCTGTGGCTAATTACTTTCTCCCCCACACCTCCCAATTAACCTCTTCTAACTGGTTATTGACACTACACGTAAACATCTCTACAACGATTCGCCGGTTTCCATTTAATTGTATCACTTTCATGTGGTTATTGCGTCACGAAAAGGATTTTTTATACTAAAACGATTCTCTTGGAAACTTTAACTTCAACTAATGTAATCTTATTATATTAGTAACCTTTTCGCAAAGGAAATGAGCTCTCCACTTAAGAATCGATGCCTTAGAGCCCTAAAGAATGAGATCCGTTAAATAGCTTTACACATCATAACTCACATGAGGAATCTTCTGACATTATAAATCTATGTAAGTCGTATAGAGCTAACTTAAAGATATAAAAATGTAAAGTGCTCTCTTTCTAAGTTTTAATAATGTAATATTAAATAGTACAGGATCCCTAGTACATTTTTGCACTTGATTACTATCAACCTGAATCTTCGTGAATAGCTTCGTTTTGATGAGACGCCCAACAATTTCCTTTGCGAAAATTCTCGATTGTGGTAACTAACAGAGGTAGCAAGGATAAAATATGTCGATTTGATGATTCTCCAAAATATAAGGATAAGGTACCACGCAATTTGTAGGACAATATGACTGTTAAATTATATAAATATTAACTAAGCAAAAATAAAATCAGCTGGTTAGTAATCATTTTTGATGAGCTCGTTATCGATCAACATGTATCATCATCTGTAACTGTAATGACACTTGATTTAAGTTGGACTGGTACATTTAAACCAGCATTTATAAGTATGTTTGGATGTTTTTTTAATAAATTGGAATGACTAGCAGATTATGTAATTAAGTTACCAACTGATCTCTTCTTTACTATCTCTCCTAATGCGAGATCCCTTATTTGTTCAGGATAGTTCAGAAGTAACTGTTTATTTCTAAGTATTGGAAATTTATTTGTAGCGTTACTTCACTGAAATGGCTTGAAAAAAATCAGGTTGAGAGATGTAGTAGGTATGAAGAAATCAGTTTCCTATAAAACCGCTGGAGACAGACAATGCACAGACACATATAGCTTCTGCCGTACTAATTTCCCGACAGAAGTTGCAGCCTCATCACTAATTAGGGAACTCCTTTGTGAGCAACGCCAGTAGACAATTAGCTGTATGTAGTTCTGCCAACAATACTTTAACTCATTTAGCGCCATGTGCGGCACCGGTGCGCACGACCTGAGTACTCGTTTGGGCCGCGTGTTCACATATCCACAAGCAACCTTAATTAAAAATTACTTAAAATTACTTACTGGGGCCGCGTGATCACCGGTGCACACACGGAAAATTGATGAAAAATCATGGAAAAAGATTTTGGCCCGAATGAGTAAATCGCGATTTTGGGGCTTGGCGCGAGATGTGTTAAATTTAAAATAACCTACCTTCATATTTGTTTAATCCAGTTACCAAATGTTCGATGATCTAAAGTAAATTGTTTATAAAATGGAATTGTTACCCTGGGAGTTTCAATGCTTCTTTCCCGGTAGTAATGTACACTCCTTGACCTTTTAGCTTATTTTATATGTATGTAAGCCCCTAGGGATAAGGATATAGGGAGTGAGAGGAGGGGGAGAGAAAGAGAGAGAGAGAGGGGGGAGGAGAGAGAGAGGGGGGGGGGAGAGAGAGAGAGAGAGAGAGAGAGAGAGAGAGAGAGAGAGAGAGAGAGAGAGAGAGAGAGAGATAGAGATAGATAGAGAGAGAGAGAGAGAGAGAGAGAGAGAGAGAGAGAGAGAGAGAGAGAGAGAGAGAGAGAGAGAGAGAGAGAGAGAGAGAGAGAGAGAGAGAGAGAGAGAGAGAGAGAGAGAGAGAGAGAGAGAGAGAATATGGTATGACTTGACTATAGTATGTTAAGAGAGTTGTGAGTTCTGTATAAGTTAGTTCTTGAGTAGTCACTAAGTTAGTTGATAAGTTATAATACTAATCCATAATTAGTAGGCAATGTAGGCATTTCATATCTGAAAGTAACCATGTTACATCGTTTCAAGTCAGTCAGATGTTTGTTAACTATCCTCACCATCGGCCCTAGTAACCGAATGATCAACCCTTCTCTCTTCTCGATAATAACATCAATGAATAATAATGAAGAACAGTTTCCTTTAATGTTTCAGAACCCTGAACTGCGAGAGTTACCCGCTGAGCTCAAAAAGGACCGGGTTCAAACCCAAGATGCGATTGGAGGAAGACAGCCACACGGTGAGGCAGGTACGTCAGTTTGGAACTTTGGAATCATAACACCTAGACCACTTAGGATCTGATTTGTTTTTAAAATAACCCCAACTAATCAAAACACCCCCTTCACCCTTCAAAGTAGAAGACCGCTCTGCACTTGAGAAAATACTTGTGGCTTAAGTAGTTGTTACGATCCCCAGACATTAGTGTAAAGCAATATTTCTGTGTATATATTTGTGTGTGATATACTGTACAGTTACATTGAATTATTATACTTTTGTTTAAAATATTTTCTTGAATAACTTATTAAAAGACATCTAAAACGGTTTGAATGTGAATTAGAATAGAGATATATCAGTGCTTGGTTTTGCAGACGATTTGGTTTTGTTTGGTGAAGGCGTAGAAACTATAAAACTAAATAGGGACGCATTGATGAACATTTTTTGTACCGTAATCTAAAAAAGAAAAATTTATAAAACTATTATCCTTCCAACGAAAAGTAGATGTGAAACGCTGCCGATTGCGCTGAAGGATGATCAGTGCCTTAAGGTATCCAAAAATAAGGTGTTGCGTAAAACATTAAGTTTGAAAAAGGATGAGACCAATAGAGAATTTATACAATGTGAAATTGCGGATCATGCACCCGATTGATATTATAGAAGATATAGCGTCGTGAATATTAAGTTGGGCCTATGTAGTTGTGCTGAGTACCGAAAGAATTCCTAAAAAGTCTTAATCATTCCCATAAACTATATATACAGGGTGTCCCGACTTTAAATGGCAAAACTTCAGGATCTTATAGGGGAACGAAAAAACTAAGACAAAAAGTCCTTTAGAGATTTGCTCGTTTTTGCTTGGTTGTAGAGAAAATCGCAAAAAAAGAAACAAAACAAAAATCTTACAGGTAGCGATTATGACCTTTCAAAGTTCGTCAGGCTAGGCAGTGAGTATGTAAACACTTAATATTATCCTTTACATTCTTTTATTTGTTTACATTTTGGCTTCCTTCTAGGATTATAATTCCTAAATCAGTGTTCAGTCAGTTACTCAAATATTTTTGTGTGAATAGCATCAGCCACAATGCCGCATACATATTCTAACGTTGAATACGCTGATATGATTTTTGTGTATGGTTTCTGTAACGGTAATGCTTTAGAAGCGGTGCGGGAGTATGCGCGCCGATTTCCAAATGGAAGAGTGCCTAATCGACGAGTCTTTTCGTTAACTTTTAATAGACTACGAGAGACTGAGTCTGAGAGCAGATTATCGGAGAAGAAATCGTGTCCAACGCCACTTCGATAACAATCCTGAGACTAGCATCCGAAGAGCATCTGCTGCATTAGCGATATCGCGGCAAGCAATATGGCGAACTTTGAAAGGTGATAATCGCTACCCATACCATCTTCAAAAAGTTCAGAATTTATTACCTCAAGATTATGTCAAGAGATTGAATTTTAGTAACTGGTTTCTTAAAAAAATTCGCGATGATAATTTATTTGCATTAAAAATTATATGGACCGATGAAGCTACCTTTACAAGAGGAGGATTCGTTAATCAAAGAAATTATCATCTATGGACTCTTGAAAATCTATTAGAATCAGATAAATAAAATCTATTATATCAGAGCTATTAGAGAGAATAGGTTTCAGAATGGATTTGCTATTAACGTTTGGCTTGGAATTTGGAGCGGATTACTGGTGGGACCATATTTTTTGCCTGGAAGATTGAATGGTATCACATTTACACATTTTTTGGAGAACGACTTTTCTAATTATTTAGATGACATTCCCTAACAACAGCGGATTGAAATGTGGTTCCAACTCGATGGATGTCCAGCTCATTATAGCAGAGTTGCTCGAGCTTGGCTGGATATAAATTATCCACAACGATGGATTGGACCTGGAGGAGTAGTACCTTGGCCACCCAGTTCACCTAATATGACACCCATGGATTTCTTCGTATGGGGAACCTTGAAGCAGAAAGTTTATTCGGTGTCAATCAACTCAAGAGAGCAATCAAGAGACCGAATCATAGATGCAGGGCACCAAATATCATCAGAACAATGTTTAGCTGCAATTTATCAAGTGAGTGCTAGATGTAATGCTTGTATTGGTGCAAAAGGACAACATTTTGAGCAATATTTACATTAAAGAGAACATAACATAAATATAAATGTAAATAAATAAGTATAAAAATGAAAACTTGTTTTGTTTCTTTTTTGCGATTTTCTCTGAAACTAAGTAAAAACGAGCAAATCTCTAAAGGACTTTTTGTCTTAGTTTTTCGGTCCCCTATAAGTTTCTGAAGTTTTGTAATTTAAATTCCGGACACCCTGTATATATATATATATAGAAATCTATATAATCTAGAATATAAATTTATTTTAGTTGTTAAAAGGGGAGAAAATGTTTCCCGTTTTGTTTGATGAAAGGGAGCAAATAAATCTAGAGAGCAGCGCCTGCATTTGTGGGAGATGCTAAGCCCGCATAATTTAAAGGCTTCGAGTACTTAGCCTCGAGGCACAAAGGCGGCGCTTTGACCCCTAACCAGCGTTGTGTCCACGCTAAGGTGGGTTAATTGAGAGGATATTAAGTAATTCTGTCTATCAGCCTAAACATCACTCTCCTCTCATGCCGATCATATTATTACTAATGATATCATGTAGTAGAGGTTGAAGTAAGTTTGTTCTTTTCTGATGCGTCTGAAGGAAAGACCAAGGCATAAGTGGGAAAATTACGTTAAGTGGCATCTGGCGGATTTTGGTTTGGGTAGTGGTCCTTGAATGGAAGTTAGTAATCAGAGATTAGAGGTATCAGCATCGATACTTCGGTTTCATTAAGCCTTATTATTGTTATTAAAATATTTTGACGAATTGTTATTTTAGTATAAATAATTCACTTTACACCTTTATATCCTTTCACGATATGCCGGTATGAAAAACGTGATATTGAAAGGAAAAAGGTTTTAAGTTGAAAGAAAAACATTTATCATCAGCATTATGGAGAAAACACTGTTTACAAACTAGTGGCATATTTGTTCTTCTGCATTTACGATTAGGTACAATAATATGAATAAATTTATACAATTTCACCGATAATAAAATTTTGTTTAGGAAAATTTTATGGATGGCAATAAAAGATTAAAGGGGGAACTGTCGTTTTATAGAAGCAATCATAATAGACAGGAATTTCTAAAATTAGGTGGCCGTTTATTTTTCGAAAGAAAAAATAATTTCTATCGTCGGAAACCTTGCACGTTGCACCCCAAGCAATTTGTTTGAAATAAAACCTTTTATTTGTTTGGCAGTGGTAATGTAAGATTTTATAATTTCTATTTCGCTAAATTTGAGTTTTGTACGTGGTCTCCTTCAGATAATATGAGCTGAGGCTTTTATGGTTTTTACTGTTAGGAAATGGAATTAATTAAGTTCTATAGCAGAAATCTCTGTTTCTTGTTTGTTAGGTGGTCCAGAAAATAATAATAATAATGATGAATTCTTTATTTATTCTGGAACAAGTCCCTTTAGAACAACATAATTGTACATTATTGTGGGCTTTAGAGCCTTAGAGTACAAAGAAAAAACAACAAGCAGAAAAGTCAATCTATAAAGCTGATTAAATAATAATGAATAAAAACATAGCTTCTTATGATAATGAAAAAATGAAGATTTCACATTACTTCACATTAAAAATAAAAATAAAAATGAATAACAAAATAAATAATATTCTATCGATAATGTTATGTATGCTCTTCGGGGAACTATAGGGATAGAAAGTAATCAAATAATAATAAAATAAAATAGTAAATAAAATACTACAATAAACAAATAAATAAATAAAATACTGCATGATTTTATGTTTTCTTAAAAATGCCTCTCTAAATAGTAAACTGTCTATAGTTATAGGAATTTTATAAATGTAAATACTTATAAACCCTCTTTCAAACAGAGTTGTTTGTTTACCTCTGTAATATTTTGCTTCTTGTAAATAATTCAGTTTTCACTAAGATGTCAAAGTGTGATTTTCGCTATTTATTTTTTTTTACGATTTCAAATTCGGCCGGATCGTATCCCAAACGGCCAGAGAGATCAGCGAAGTCTGGAACGAAGGCAGTATAAGTGAGTGCATTGTTCAACAGTGGTTCCAGATATTTTAGGAAGATAGTGGAAGAAGTTGTTTGAAAGAAGACTAATTTGTGTTTACATTTATAAAAGTCTAAAGTCTTAAACACATAAACGATTTAGAGAGGGTTAAGAAAACATAAAATCCTGCATTATTTTTCGGGCGGCCCAATAAAATCAGATATTGCAAAAAATAAAAAGGGAATGAATTGGAAGGAAGGAAATATTTAGTTTCACTTGGGAAAAAGCTACCTTAGTGACAGAACAGTCGATAAAACGCCGAATTTATTATTCATGTTGTAATATTAACCTTATTTCGACTTGCTCCAACACCTCAACCTGACTGTGTTGCGCCTTGCTTGTAAACGATTTTCCTATTACTCCATTTGTAACAGTGCCCATGCTAGCGATTTCTAGAATTAGGGGGGTTTTTGAGAAAATATGAATAGAAATAATGCCCTTTAGACTGGTTTATATTCTGTAGAGATGTAGAGCCTGAAACTAGATATCCAGTCTAAGTGACATCCGACCTCATTTTAGGCGCAGTGTCTCCGTTCCTTGTCCCGCACGTGTTTCCTCAAGTTATTCCTATTTTTTGTAGGCCTTCTGTTATCTAATCTGTTATCGATTCGAACTTTTGATAGATGAATTATTCCACAAAAAGTTAATCCGTTCATAATTAAGTTTTTTTCGAAATTAAAAAAAAATATTCCAAAAAAGAAAAATTGTCATTAACATCAACATATTCATTCGAATTCCATATCTTAATCATCAAGTATCAAAAACATACCTCTTCCATCCTACCTTAATCATTTGAAATTTGGCATAATCTTTTTCAAATATAACAACACAATTCATTTTCTCTCTTATGAGACTGAATTTTAATCTCTTAAGAACTTACAGTTAATAATCTAATAGTAATTGATATATTTCTTTTCGTTTCGATTAAAGATTGATGAAGGAGAAATAAAGATCAAACTATCCAAAATTAATTTATTGAAAAATCGATTAATTAATAACATTACTAAATCGATTCACAAATATTTAGACTAAGTAATCCATCAGTAAATTTATCAAAAGTATATAAATTTTCGCACTATTCGCACAATTGTTTATTTTGTTGAACAAGGCTGTGAAAAAGTCATCTTGAACTGGCCAAAATATTATTCAAGGAATATTATTCTATTCTTAACTGAGGCTACTAACAAAGTTATGGCATCAGACAAGTAAAAAAGAAAAATACTAGCGAAAAAAAACTGTGGCGAATACTCTCCATTAATTTTGGTGATTAAATAAATTGTGTATTTTTTTACATAACTAATTACATCAGAGCTCTTCGATTGCTTCCATGGCAGAATATATATATATATATATATTTCCAATATCCATTCCTGATTCCAATATCCTACTCTTTCTTTATCTACCCCCTTACGAAAATAAAAAAATATATTTTTAAAAGTATTAATGTTATATATTACTCGTTTGAAAATATTACATAATGAAAAGATTGATAAGAAAACATACTTGCCCTGTTGAATGATTTGGCAAATACTTTGATATAAATTTACGAATAAATGTTAAACAGTATATAACAGATAATATTATATATTAACTCCTTTCATTTTAAAACATAAATATAAGCACACTGTTAGTTATAGTCTAAAATACTTTTATTTTTCTTGCAGTTAAAATTTAATTTACAATGTCTCTACTCATCCTTAATTATGCATAATTCATTGCCATTAAATAAAAATATGAACCATCACTAGTAATAATGATTAATAATAACCATAACTATATTATTGCAAGTATTTTCTCAAGTAAAATTTTATTATTTTATTTTATTGGCTTATTTATAATGCAATATTTGGTTTTATTTTATTTTATTTTATTTTTTAACGAGACAAAAAAACAATACCAAAAAACAAAATTGATATTTTCCTTTTGTGTTTTCCTTCTAACGAAAGGTTGTCTTCTTTTCAAGATGTCTAACTACAAGAGCGAAAGGCAGGTAAGTGGAGCATCAAATATGTGGCTCTGTGGGCGGTCTAAACTTTATTTCTTCTCCTTTGGTGTATGGGGTGTTTGGTGCATGTGTTTGCTGCAAATCGCCACACATTTTCTGTGTAACACTGCACAACATATTTTTATTAAGCAACAGGCAAAATTCAACATCTTGCTTCGTACTTTGTTTTTCTTTTTGAGCTATTTTAACCCTGAAATGCGGATTGAAATTGGTGTTTCTAAAGGCTGTTGGTCCTATTTGCCTCACCAAACATTTCAATGGCCTATTCTAGCATGATCATAATGAAAATTATAGATGTATGTTTTATATATATATATATATATATATATATATATATATATATATATATATATATATTTTTCATTTGTTTTATTTTTATTATAAATATTTAATACTAAATTTAATATATTATTCTTAAATAAATATTTAATTAATGGTTATTATCTAAATTGTGCAATTTTATAAGCTAAAGTTCTATAGCTATTTAAATAATTGACGCCATGATGTGATAATATTAAAATAAAAAATCAGTAATCTGTATATTAGTTAACGATTAATAATTGAAACTAAAATTTCTGAGCAGGTAGATAAATGATCCATTTTGAATATTATTTCAAATTAGTGAATTTTAAAAAAGAAATTGATTGTTTTAAATATTTTTAGATAAATAGTTATTTAATATAATTAATTTCTAAATGCTAAATTAGTTTCAACAGCACCTTATTCACATAATTCACTTCAATTTGTAAACGGGTCTATTTTTGTCCATTAACATCATTTTTGTAGCATTTTAAAATTTAATTTGTCTTTACTTCCCTGTTTTATATAAATAACTATTACATACAATAATAATATAAAATATACAAAATCAACTTATACTGATAAATGTTGTATACTGACAACCGTAATATAAGTCACGTATATTATTATTTTAGGCATAATCTAATTGTTTACTATTGATGTTTATGTTTTTAAAAGTAATTGAGGGATTGGTTTCAAAACCGGTTACATCCATTTTAATAATTTTTTCAGGATTGATCAAAAAAGATTCAGTTTTAAAAAATAATCAATTTAACAAATTGTTTTATTATTTTTCGTTATTTTGCTAAAAATTTACTGACAATTTTGTATGACCTTCTCTTTTTTTAATATATTCATTTAATTTAAAAATTATGTTGGATACAACTGAATATGAGACAGAAAATATGGATATCTGGTAAGTTTATGGTTGATAAAAAATTAATAAATAAATAAATAGACATTTTTAAAAACAAATCACTTTAATCAATATAAAAAATTATATATATATATATATATATATATATATATATATATATATATATATATATAGCTTTAATTTTTCATTTACCAAAATTTTTCATTTAAAGTATTGGACTTTTGAAAAGAAATGAATTTTGGTACTGATTTTTAAAGGGTCAGGCAGTTTTGAAACAAACTACTTTATTTCTGATATCAGAAACTTATAAAAAATAATGAAAAAACACTTTTGGAAAAAATGGATGCACCCAATTTTGAAACCAATAAAAGTTGAGTACAGCTCCACTACAATTAGTTATGTAGTAGGTTGGTTATAAGAACCACTTTATTATCCAAAATAATATTCTATTATTGACCTTTCAATTAATAATAATGAAAAATTCCATTTATATTTAAGATGACGGACTAATTAATGGAATTACCCACAGACCTCTAAACGCATATATTTATCTATGCAAATGAAGAAGCAAAAATAACATTCTCTCAATTAACAGATATTTGTCAATCTAAATGGTATCTTGGTCTATTGCTTTTACACTTAGCAAAGCATGTAAATGTAAATACTTCTATCATTATTTTATGCTTTTAGATATTGATGTATAGATTTGATGTTACATAATACGGTATATACATCATTGACTCATTGTATATTTAAGACACTCTATTATATGAAACATAAGAAACATTAATTTATACATCCATTTAGATCGGATGAAAGTTTTCAGCTACTTAAAATTCAAACACAGAATCTATTCCAAGGATTCCTCATTTGAGGTGTTCAGAATAATTTGATAATTACAAACAAAAATACTTTACGAAACATCCTCATCTCAATTAGATTTAAGTAAGAGTGAACGTATAGCTCTGATTAGAATGCTCGGAACTCTTGAGATCAAAAATACAAAAAACAAATGCAAATCTTATAAAATAATCAATGATAAAAAATCAATGCAATGGTTTATCAACTACCAATCAGAACAAAGATTGTCAAAGGTATGCAGTGGTTAATAGTAATAATAAATATTTATTTGAGGATAATTAACAAATGAACAGTGGTTATTCGGTTGAAAAAAATCAGAATATGTGGAGTATTGAGTATATATTTTTTATATTAATCATTTACACGCCACCCCCTAAATTCAATGGAAATTTATTTTTCTGTAGTTTTGTTCTCAATACGGTTCAGTTGAAATAGCTTCTAAAAAAAATCTATAAAAAATCCTTTATGCTTTTCCAACTTGTTATTGAAGCGCTCCTTTCGTGGCTCAGTGGTACAGCGCTGAGCTGTCATGCCGAAGGTCCTGGGTTTAAATCCCGCTGCTGGCAAGACTTTTATTTAATCAGTGACCAGCCGGAGATGAATCATATGGGATCTAGGACCCTATAAAGTTAGTATCCAAATTTAGGGGAAAAATCTGGCGGTTGATCTAGGGCAAATCAACTCCCTGCACAACCGTCGTCCATGAATCATTACTGTTACTACCAAGCACTGAGCCTCAAACCCTTAATGGGTATTAGTGGCATAGGTTATTTAGTATAGTATAGTATATAATGTAGTATAGGTTCCTATATTATATATAGGAAGCAAAACGGCAGTTTCAAATTATCCCAGGAAAAACACTTCTTTTTTTACTTAACAGTTTTAGTGTCATCTACTAACACGAGCAGATAATAAAGGCAGGCTACATTTATATTACCACGCCTAAAGCTTTGCATCTTTGCAAAGTGAGGTCATCAGAAATTCGTTGTGTAATGTAAACCAGATACTATCCAGAACTCTGAATCCGTTAGCTCCTCTGTTATTAGGACTTCCATTATTCTTCTAATCCTCGCCTTTGGGATCCTTGAGTACTTGCTTTATCGCGGTGATCGTTACTGTCCCTTTCACCTCCCTTCTTATTCAAGGGCCTTATGAAATCCATGTCCAACTCTTTGGAGATCCATTCCTGTTTCCAGACTAGATTCAGAAGATAGAGAACCATCTCCTGACCTTCATGCCTCGTCATTTCCGGAGTAGCCTCGCCCTGTCCCGCGAGATTTATACGTTCCATCTTGGAGATCCCATTATCCTGGATAAAGAACTTTCGCTCGAAAATATCGTTACAGTCAGGCTAAGCACATTCCCGTCCTTCGCCGCATTGGGGTAACAACTTATCTTACATGATTTCAATTATTGCCATTCTCCCAAGCCTTGCTCAATTTTTAAACAATAATTTTATATAAAAATCTCGTGATGGATGATCTCGAGTTATTAATATTTAGGGACACTAAAATTCTTTCTTTATCCTGGGTGGCGGCTTTTTTAAAGCTCTTATTAAAATTAATTTTGCTGGTTCCATATAAAGAGTAGGTATCTATATAACAATACTAAAAATGTTATTAACATTGTCTTAATAATTGTTAATAACATTGCTTTCGCCAATATCCCAGTAAGGATTCATATATTAATCAGAAACCATTTTCCTTCTAATGATTTCGCTTATTACATTTGGTAGTCAACGTACCTTTACATTTGTGCTTATATGACAATTATTATTAGCCATAAAAAAACTTGTACCACAACAACCCGTGAACGGTACATGGTAGAGACTGTACTGTTTCATTGACAACGGTAGTGCAAGGAGGTGATTTGTCCTTAATCACGTGTCAAATCAGGCGGTTGATTTTTTCCCCTTATTTTGGGTACCCATTTTATAGAGGCTGGGTGAGTGCTAAGAGGATCCTAGATCCCACAGGGCCCACCTAGGCTGCTAACAGATAAAATAAAATTCTTGTCAACAGCAGGATTCGAACCAGGATTTTTGATATGGCAACTTATTAACTCCGCATTCTTATGTTATAAGCCGTAACACGTTATAACATTCAAATTATAAATTTAAAGTGTTCCATAATTATTATAAACCTTGAATTATTACCTACTATTTCAATTTTTAATTAACTTTTAAAAATAAAAAAACAGTCGATTGTGAGTTGAGATGAGGAATTTAAACTGTTTACGAGTGCTATTAACTTCAGGAGCAGCTGTGAAGAGCCCATCTGTCTCTTGCAAACGATACTAACCACTGCTGTTCGGGCGCCGTTTATTGTGAAACCGCAATGAGTAGGCACTTCACATTAGCAATATCTGGGCTCCAATGAGCTCCCTTCGGTATAAATCATCTTCCAGCTGCTCTTTACAACTGAAGCAGTTGAAATATCCTTCAGATTTTTTTTAATAATTAACAGTTTATGTTGTTTAGTGGAGAAAAGCGTTGCCAAAATAGTTCAGACTGGTAATACTCACCCGACTCGGTTAGTGAGGCCTGTTAAACCACAGGAAGTAGCTTAGAGAGGTTAAAATAATTACCTAAGTTCATCTTATATCTAGTATATCTTGTGAAAATTCTAATAAACCTTATGTCCTTCTTAGTTAGAATCAATTTCCTTTTCTTCTTGAAGTTTCAACGGACTATTCCTGCAATGGAAGTCTAATAAAGCTTGGAAGGATGCACTGGGCATGATACCAGAATAATAAGTGTTGAAGGCCCCAGAAGAATAATAGAAGAAAAGGTGCGTGGCACAAGAAGAGTAGAACGACCCAAGCTGCGATGGCTGGATAGGTTCAATTTAAACTCCAGGACCCAGCTAAATTTTCGAACTGGAAGGCCGCTGCACTGGACAGGGAGGACTGGCCGTATCAAGGAGTCCCAGGCTCATTGATGCGATGTAGAGCCACGAAAGAAAAAGAAGAAGAAGAAGTTTTTGCAATGGACTATGTGTCATTAAAAATATAATTTTCAGATACTTAATAGTTGTTGATCATTAGGGTCAAATAACATTCTGAAAAGCAAAGTTAAAGGGACCTATCGCCTCTAGCAAGAGCAGCCATAAAAACGAAGATTATTTTTGTACCTAATAGATCAATTGTGAATAGGGTATGTGGTTATTTGCTCGGTATATTTACATTTTATGTGTCATTTTTGAACTGCCTAAATGTCGAAATGTTGAATGTTTATTATTTATTGACATCGAGATATTATAGGGAGATTTTTACATTGATATTACATGAAAACAATGTGAACTGAAGCGAATGAAGTTTATCAAAGCACAAATTGGTAATTTGCATTGTAATTTTAATAAACTGATGCATACGAACTTAAATTTTTACAACAATGATTTATCAAAAATTAAATATTAAACACTTCCCAAACTCATTGTGCAATTATTTATTTATTATAACTAACATTTTCGTCACAGAGTTTTTTTGTTTGTTTGGGTTTTTAAGGCATAAAACCATACGGTCATCAACGCCTGTGATAATTTGAATTCGTCACAGAGTTTTAAATAATATAAAAACTTTACATCAAGCAGCTAAAGCTCAAGAAGCTGTATGTTAGGTTATACTTCATTGGAAAGTTATTTGAGGTGATTCTTCAGTCAATCAGTGACTGCACGTTCAATCCTGACAGTTCCTATATTGAAAGCTTTTCTGTCAATTGAAGGAATTCGATTCACTACTCTTAGGGGATTTAAAGAAAAGAAACAAAATGCTTGTCTTCTTTTTGTTCAAAGGTTTATTTAAAATAATTTGTCATGTATTTCAATTCGAAATATATGTTTATATTTGTTTATTGGTACTGACATAATAAGTTAATAATAATTTATTTTGTAAACGTAATTACTAAAAATCGAAGTGGAGTATTACATTTTTTAGAGCGCTAAGCTGCTGCGCTGAAGAACCCAGCTACAATGAACGTTTAAACAGTAAAACCAGCTGTGGTAGATACACTTGTGAGATCAGCAGACTCTCCTTGGGTTCATCCAGCCACCATAAAGTGATTAGGGGGAAACCTGGCGTTTGACCGTGATTCCGAACACATGACCTCCCTGCATATCTTTTGTCTTAGGAGCAATACTTTCTCTACCATCTGCAGAGCCCAAGTCCTTTCATGAGCTGTAGAATTACAAGTTTTTTTTTAATAAATAAAAACAGTGTTACCTCATTTATTATTTGATTATAGGTAATTTTGTTATTGAGATTCATTATTATATTTTCTTCTTCTTTCATGGCTCTACAGCCGATGAGCCTTGGCATCGATCCGTTTCCGCCAGTCCTCCCTGTCCTGTGTAGCGGCCTTCCAGTTCCCAACATTTAGCAAGCTCCTGGAGTCCTCCCTGACCCCATCCAGCCATCCCAGCTTGGGTTACCCAACTCTTCTTCTGCCCGGTACCTTTTCTTCAATGATCCTTCTGGACCAATTATTTTTTCTTCAACTGTCATTCTGGCCACATGGCCTGCCCAGCACATCCTACCAACCTTTACTTATTACTTTGACCACATCCGAGTCCTGGAATAGACTTCTCAGCTCCGCCTTGGTACGTCTTCTAATTGGGCTATAAATTTGCCGTACAATTTTCTTATTATTTTTTTTTTTACCGATATGAAAGTAGGACTCAACATGGAGAATGCCCAGAAGTTTAAAATATGTTCCATATCTATATTTTCATAATAATCATCTACTGTAACTCACTAGTTGACCTGTGACTGACTAGTTATAAGTTATAATAAACCAAAATGAGCAAAATCAATATCAAAATAGTTATTATTTTACTTCAACTCCCAATCCTTTCAACAAACAAACAAAAAACATTTGATTTAATACTGAAGTACTATTCTATTTTACTCAATTGTTCCGACCTACGTTTGATGTTTTTACCTACTATAAAATATACGAAATCAATGGGCGGTTCCACAGACATATTTTATATTTATTTTCATAATCTATATTTAACTGTCGAGAAATAAATGAAAATATGAACAAAAAAAAACAAGGTTTTACAAATTAGTTTTTGAAAAGAGCCCAGGCTAATTTAGCCTGAATTAACGACTAGTGGTTTGCGCCAAACATCTTCTAATCCTTGTTACGTTTGTTCCTTTATTAGAAATAATTCCCAAACCTTAACAATAATTAGTTTTTACTCAAATAAGTTATAATCTTTTAATTTTAACATTCATTAAGACAATTTTAGCGTTTAATTGTTTTTTCCCAGTTCAGTTTTACAAGGTCGGAGCGAGGAGCGCGATACGGATTTTAATTTCCAGGAGCAGTTATATAATTATCAGCGGACGGGCTTTAATAGAACTTGTAATCATTTTGGAGCTTAACAAAGTCCCTTCCTCTGCCGCAGGACTTTTAAGTGTAGCTACGTGCTGGCAACTTTTAATCTGAAGCCCCTAGTATTTTCCGTAAACATCATAGTGATTCATACTAAATATAGGAAAATAGTAAATTTACTGCAAAAGAACAACGTCATAACTCAAAAAACCTAACTCCTCAATCTCTTCTAAATACCTCTGTATTTGAAAATTCCAAGTATCCAAAAATAAAATAATGGTTATGAGTAACCCAAATCATTTCTATTATAATGATGAGATTGAAACTATTTTATAAACCTTTTTTTATTTTTTAAAGAGAAAAGATAGGCCCTCGACCGGGATTTGAACCCGGAACCTTTGTCTCACCGTGACATCGCTCTGCCAATTGAGCTATCCAAGGCACTTCTCGGTCGAGGACAAAGCTTCTCTCTTTTAGATCTTAAAGCCCTAGTGTGCTCCCGCCATTTTTGCGATGAATACACTAGAACGAAGTTCTTTGAACATTAATTTTAATTTAGGATCTTATTGACTTTCGTCATATTATTATTTATAATTTTTTTTTTTTATAATTATTGGTCATTTTTTATGAGTTATAAATATTTTTATTTTTTAAAGAGAAAAGATAGGGCCTCGACCGGGATTTGAAACTTCGTTCTAGTGTATTCATCGCAAAAATGGCGGGAGCACACTAGGGCTTTAAGATCTAAAAGAGAGAAGCTTTGTCCTCGACCGAGAAGTGCCTTGGATAGCTCAATTGGCAGAGCGATGTCACGGTGAGACAAAGGTTCCGGGTTCAAATCCCGGTCGAGGGCCTATCTTTTCTCTTTAAAAAATAAAAATATTTATAACTCATAAAAAATGACCAATAATTATAAAAAAAAAAATAAAAAAATAAAAATAAATAAATTATTTCATAAACCATTAGAAAAATTTTAAAGCTTGAAACTTTTCTTAATTTTAACTTAGGTCATTATTCCCATTCAGTTCAAACATGATACGACTATTATCTCACGTAATATGACATTATTAAAAAAAAATGTTGGAAATAGAATATCAGATACGTCGCTCCTGAATAAAAAAACAGTGAACCAATATCATTGCTACTGAAGGCTTCACTCAAAAATTCCAAAGTTTGAGTTATGTTGTTCTTTTGAACGATTGATTTGATCGAGGTAGAATCTTCGTTTAAATATTAATAAAATCAAAATCCTTTTAAATTTTCTAAATCATAGATATTCAATTAATATTAATTCATACTGTAATTTATACATTATTAAACAACAATAAGCATTGGAATAATATTAGTTAGTTTGACGAAATAGATTATTTGAGGCATTAATCATAATTCAATTTTAATTCAATCAACGATCCCAGAGTTGGCTTACATCTATTCCTCCCTTAATTCCAAGCACAAGTATTTTTAAAGTACTTGAAATATTTATAAATGTTTATTTTTAATCAAAAAATGCGAAATAAAATTATTAAAAAGTTATTGAAAAACAATGGCCAAAATGGCCTGTCAGATTATTCTCTTTGTTGTTAGATTAGTTGTGATGTTTTATATTTTGTATTTCTGCCTTTTTTTATGATATATGACGTTCCCTTTAACATAACTGCAGTCTGAACGGAAGAACTATAGATCTAGGAAATTCACATTGTCACATAATTTATGTTCCCATTCATTCTAATATTTTATTTTTAGTAATAATAATAATAATATTTCCACCTATCAGCCACAACGACCCTAAATACACAAACCACCACCATACGTCAAGGCACTCATAGAAAGCAGGGGTAATCTTTCTGCATTATTGAGACCGCCTCCTAACAGCAGCTGATGAACAGACTGAGCAGCTCAGCATTATAAGCGTCACATCGAGGAACGAACAGGAGTGCTATTCTCAATACCCGTATTGAGCAAGGAGAACAATTACATGTTTGTTAGCCCGAAGCAGTTAAAGGCTATGCTAGGAAGACCTCGTGGAATTCCTAAGTACCCCTGGTCATAATGGAATACAAACGATTCTACTAAAAAAATACCATGACAGGGAATCGCTTACCTTGTGATTCTTTTCAATCCGTGCTTGAAGCTGCGATATTACCCCGAAAAATGGAAACATGCCATCCTGTTTCCACGCCTCAAGACGAGTAAATCAGGTGACAAAGCAGACCGCTACAGAACAATTAGTCTACTGCCTCACCTCGCTAAGATATATGAAAAAATCATCCTGAATTACCTGCAAGAATTCTGTAATGTACAATCTGTAATACCTTATGAGCAAACGGGTTTTTAAGGCCAGATGAGCACGGATCACCAACTCATGAAACTGCAATCCGAGGTGAACACAAACTTCAATCTTAGTAAAGCAACGGTGATCATCGCAATAGATTGCAATAAGGCTCAATAGATTTGACTGCGTGTCCCACAGCATTTTATGGCGTAAAATTATGGATCTGTAATCACCTCAAAATATTCAGCCATCGTTTAGTTTCTTATTAATAGAAGCATCACAGTAGGGATTCGGGAAAAGCACTCTAACAATGTACCTCTGACATCTGGTATGCCACAAGGAACAGTTCTTTCTCCACTATTGTTCTCGATATATACTGCGGATGTAGTTGGTAAAAACTGTAGAAAAGCTACTGCCGCTGCCTACGCAGATGGCATTGCTAATTACAACAGCAGTGTAAACCCACAAAGGCACTAAGAAAGGCTGAAGAGACGTGCAATGAGATTGTTTAATAGCTGGAAAACCTCAATATACAAGTGAATCCGGCAAAAATAGGTATGTAAATTTTGCGCATCAAGCAAAAATGACAGCGAAACTCCTGACAGCTCTGCGAGTGGCAAATTCTAAAATAGCTCCTTCAAATTCAATAGTATATCCAGGTATAACTCTTGATCGCCATCTCAACTTTTTCAACTTTTAAAGGCGATACTGAGACGGTCAAACGGCAACCGTTCACCCGGTCATGAAGAAATACAAACAATTCTTTTGAAACAACTACCTCGGAAAGGAATAGCACACCTCACGCATGTGTACAACTCATGCCTCCGAGTGAGATACTTTCCGCAACAATGGAAACACGCCATCTTGTTCCCGCTACTAAAACCAGCCAAAACAGGGGATAAAGCGGAACACTACAGGCCCATCAGTCTTCTACCGCACCTCGCAAAAACCTTTGAGAAAATTATTCTAAATTATCTTAAAGATTTCTGTGAGGAAAACCCTGTTATCCCCTACGAACAGACCGGCTTTCAAGCACACCTCAGCACTGAACACCACCTTATGAAAATCCAGACGGAAGTGTGCAGAGACCTCAACAGAAATGCAGCAACAGCTATGATCTCAATAGACTGTACAAAGGCATTCGACTCCGTGTCTCATGGAATTCTTTGGCAGAAGCTTCTGGATCTCGAATGCCCGGAACAGCTCTATAGCATCATAGCCTCATTTCTAAACCACCGGAGTCTGGCCGTACGCGTACGGGACAAACTATCGAGAAACAAATCACCTGTGGAGTTCCACAAGGAGCGATACTATCCCCGACCCTTTTCTCCATCTATACTGCTGATATAGTGGGTAAAAACTATAAACGAGCAACTGTCACCGCATACGCGGACGATATAGCCATCTATAGCAGCAGTATGAGCGCAAAACGGGCATTAAAACAAGCCGAAAGTACGTGCCAAGAAATAGTAGAAAAATTGAGACACCTCAACATCCAGGTAAACCCGGCGAAGACGGACTGTGTAGTGTTTGCCCTCCAAAAAGGGCAAAAGGCCGTTTACCAAAAACTCTACAAGTGGCTAATACCACTATCAGCCCATCTAACTCCATAGTTTACCTCGGAATCAAACTAGATCGCCACATGACACTGTCAACCCACTGCTATTCAAAAATCCGCAAGGTAAGAAGAAGAACCTATAGATTTCATCACCTACTATTATCTTCAGCCTTATCACTGCGTTTGAAAATCAAAATTTACAAGAGCATCCTAAGGCCTGCACTACTATACGGAGCCCCGCTATTCACCCACCTCAGAATCGGAACTCAGCGCCAATTACAACTGTTTCAGGACACTATACTCCGAAAAATTGTTCAGTCTACATCGCTGAGGAAGCTAAAACCGGAAGAATTACACGATTTCTTCAACTTACCCACAACGACTGAATTTTATAAATTCAGAATACGAAGACACATAAAATACGAAGACACATAAAATTCTTCGACTCCCTCAAATGCACAACAAATGAATTATTTAAAACTCTGACACCTGCTTCAGCTCCAATAAGGTGGCAACAAGTAATGGAAGAAACTCCATAAATACTTTACCATGTATATATGTAAATAAACTGTAGTATGTAAGATTGTAATTAAAAAAGTAAACACAAAAATTAAGTGTGCCCCGGCACTTAAACAAATAAGAAATACAACAAAAAAGAAAAAACAACAAAAATTGCTACCATTTCAACTCCTTAAAATGTAGTCATACTACAGTAAAAGGATAAGAAATACAAAAAATGAATGGGCCCATACTAAGAGCACAAAACCCAGTAGCACCAATAAACATATTTAGGGGTTATGAAGAAAAAAAAAAAACTTTTTCTCTCATGTTTACAAAAATATAAAACAGTTATTATATTAAAAATATATATATATATATATATATATATATATATATATATATATATATATTAAAAATATTAAACAGGTCGTTTCGTTTACATCAATTTCTAACATCATCAGGTCTCTCACTCCGGATGAAATTACAAGTATACAAGATTATATTAACGCCGATGGTACACAGCGTCGCCTACAGAAGTTTCAAAGCACCATGCTGCGGAAAATAGTAAAAGCAACAGTATGGAAAAAAGAGAAGCCTTCTAAACTTCATGAAATACTTCAAATACCAACAGCGCCGGAATTAATTAAGATAGGTCACGTTAAATTCCGAGACTCTTTAGAAATTTAATAACCCACTGTTTCAGGCGATATCATCAGCGGCCCCACCAGTAAGATGGCAGAAAAGTTGTATATAGAAGAAATTTAAAAAATTTGTATGCCCCAACGCCATCCTAGTTGTTGTTAATTAACATCAAATATAATATATCTCCGGAATCCCTTAAAATGCAATAAATTGCAGAACAAGGCAACACGATGAGAAAAAGAAGAAGGAGCACTTCAAAAAATATTCATTTATATTTAGGGTTGTTCAATCTAAACTAGCCGCTTTTCCTACTTCACCTCATCTACCTCCTTGCACCAGAGGTAGTGCCTTCTATAGATAGGCCACCAACAAGAGGGACAAAATGGCCACAACTGTACAGAGCAGGACAGCAGACACGGAACATCTAGGAGAAGAACATGCGCTCAAGTCATCTCAAGTCATAATAAATGGAGTAGAAACGCTCAGCAGAACGCCAACGGACTATGAGGAAGCCAGCAGCCACCCAGAAGACACAACATGCCATTCACAGAAACTAAAACCTTGTAAATTTTGTTTTAATAATCATTATACTATGTATCAGTATAATGTCTTTCATTTCTATTCAAGATATAACATACAGTTCACTCAAATCAAGAGATACCAGATCCCAACAAGGGAATATATCATCTCTAACTTTAAACAGGGGTTTTGGACAAAACAAATAATAATATTATGTATGTATATACTCTTGTGTAATAATAGTGTTAATAGTATTATGAAAATAGGAATAGGATAAAAATGCTTTTCAACTTACTATTTACGACTAAAATAGAGTTAGGCGGGAGGACACTTAAGTGTTCGGTCAGCTACTTACAAGCCCGCAATATTTTCCAACGTCACATCTTGGCTACGACTACAAAAGGAAACTTTCCGGGTTGTGTATAATATATGTTGTACTCTAGTCTACATATTTCTACATCTACTGTGTAATATATGTAGAAATATGTACTCTCATGGAACCTAGATTGTCTTAAAAACTTTTTAATAATAACTTTGTTTTCATTATTTATCATAGGTTAAAAAAACTGTACCACTACAGTCCAATGAAAGGTCTTGGGTTCGATAAGTTTTATTGACTGTACTGTTTCTAGGACAACGGTTGTGCAAGAAGATGATTAGCCCTGGATTACGATCAATCACCAACTGTTTCACCAGTTGGATCATCTCCAGATCCGACAGCTTCTGTTAGCAGATTAAATGGAATTTTCTCATAAACATACAATTCCAGCTAACTAGAAACTAAAGTCGGTGATAATACACACACAGTTCTATATTTTGAATGAAAATAATTCTACTTCTTGTACCATGGAATGAATTGCTATGAATATTTATGGTACGAAATACTATGGAAATTTACGAAAAGAATATTCATTCATAAATCTTTTTTAAAATACAGAAGAAACGGTAAAAAAATACTTTTTTATTTTATTAAGCTATCAGCGTTCAAAATTAACAAGGATGATAACTGTTAATTTATTATTTAATGAAAAATAATCATTACATGAATACCTAGAACAACAGCACTCCAAAAATAAAAAAGTAATAAAATATTATTAACTGAAAAAAACAACATATTTATGACCATAATTATTTTTTTAATCATTATTATTATCAATGAATTCTTCATTCTTCCTAAAGCTATACATTTTGTACATTTCCAGCTTTTCTATCTCAAATATTCATTCCCACCTTGCAATAAATTTGGTTTGCTAATCTTGTCATGTGAATATTCAACGAGGAATCGAAATTCTCAAGTCTGAGATGATCATCTGAAACACCAAAAATAATTTTAAAACAAAAATGTTAAATGAAACGAAACATTAATCAATTCCTGTCTTTCAAATGACTATTCTCAATTAAAACGGGATACCTAAATTCCATCGATAAATAGTGTATTGGGGAAAAGAATTAAGTTCCATTTTTATCAAGAAACACACACACACACGCACACACTTTCTCTGCCTCACACACAACATAAATATATATCGAAGACATTAGGAGCAAGTTAAGAATATAATAAGAACTAAGAATTAAAAGACAAATTATAAAATAAGGAGGATTAATTCTGACAGCAAGAGCTCTAGATTTTCTGGCACTCAAAGCAAAAACTAATTTTGCGGCTCTTATAATCTTTTTCAACCCTCTTTGAAGTTAAACTAATATTATAATTTTATAGGAATATAAAGTCCATTTTCAAAAACCTTATTTCCCATCAATTATTCCAAAAATATATTCCTTATTATTTAAGTATCTTTAACCCCTTCTATCCGATCTGCATTCTTTTCAAAATTTTAAATTGATATTAATTCAATATTTGATAATTATTTACTTTAAAAATGCATCAAATATAGCAGAATACTGAGTGATCATGATAATTCGAGAAACATGAGTTCGTATAGGGTGTTAAAAAAATAATATAGAATTGAATATAGCATAACTGTGCGTATATTAACATTCTGTTAATATTCACAAACTCAAGTAGTTATTATGGCGATAACTTTTTAATCACTAAATGATATGAGTATGTGGAAATGAAATTCTTATCATTATTATTAATAATAATAATAATAATAAGCTTTATTTTTTCCTCTTTTTTCTATGTACAATTTTTACATGGTCTTTATATTTACAAGGTTTTTTAAAAAGAAAAAAAGGCCCTTCTTTGGGCATAAGCCTCTCCCAATGTACCCCAGCTACGTCTGTTCCAAGCAGAACGGTGCCATAATACTCCTATGAAGTTTTGTATGTCGTCCCGCCATCTCGTAGCTGGTCTCCCTCTTCTCCTAGTGCGGTGTATTGGATACCAATCCGTTGTTGCCTTAGCCCAATGTGTTGATGCCATTCTTGCAATGTGTCCAGCCCACTGCCATTTAAGATCAGATACTGTCTTGAGAATATCGCGCGTACCAGTCAGCTTCCGTAGTTCTGTCTTCTTTATTTTCTCCCTTCTACTTTTCCTTAACATACTTCGCTCCATTGCACGCTGAGTGATTGCTAGGGATTTAGATATATCATTATTTAGGCTCCAAGTTTGGGATCCATAAGTTAAAGAGGGAATGATGCAGGCATCAAAAACTTTTCTCTTGTGATGTATGGCCATGTTGCTTTTAAAAATATTTTTGTGTGACCAAAATTTGGACCATCCTATTTTAATCCTTCTATTCACCTCTTTCTTGGATTTATCTGCAAATGATATGAGTTACCCTAGATAGGTTGTTTCTTTAACCCATTGGAGTTTGCTGTTACCGAGAAATATTTCTTCTTCTTCGGCATTTGTCATCAAGACTGATTTGTTAAAATTTATCTCCAGCCCAGCCTCATTTCCTTCTAACATGTTCTTCAATTCAGATGGTGAGTGTGAAATGAGAAGTACATCATCGGCGAATCTCAGATTTGACAGTTTGTTACCATTAATGTCTATCCCAAAATTCTCCCAGTGAAGGTTTCTGAAAACATCTTCCAAGACCGCGTTGAATAAATCAGGTGATAAAGGATCGCCCTGACGAATCCCTCTTTCGATTGGAAAATCCTCTCCATTTAAGTCCAGAACTACTCTCGCTTGGCTGTTGGTATACCAACATCGAAGAATATCCAAAATATGTTTATTAATGCCTTGGCGTTTTAGACTGTTGATAAGAAATGAGTGGTTGACTGTATCAAAAGCTTTACTGAAGTCAATAAATGCAAAATATATTGAGATTTGGTATTCATTCGATTTCTCAATGATTTGGTTAACGGCATGGAGATTATCTATTGTAGAAAGGCCCTTTCGAAAGCCAGCTTGTTCTATTGGTTGGTTCTCGTCGTTCTCGAATCTTTTTAAGCGGGTTTTGAGAGCTTTTGAGAAAATCTTGGCGAAGATAGGGATCAGACTTATGGGACGGTAATTATCTAATTTTGATGGGCTACCTTTCTTAAAAATCAAAACAATGTCTGATTTTAACCACTGGTCGGGTATTTCCCTAGTTTTCATAATTACATTTAACAGTTTGGTTAATATAGGAGCAATTAGTTCTGAAGCTGTGATAATTAATTCTGCAGTTATGATATCGCGCCCAGGCATTTTGTCTCTTTTATTATATGTTTGAAAATCTTCAAACACCTCGTTATTATCTTCATTTCCGCTGGTTGGTCTAATTTGGTTTGGATACTTTTCAGAATATTCAGAGTATATAGAATTTTGTAGCAGTATGGATTATTGCAGTTCTACTAGTTTGAATTTCTCTTTTTTCGTTATTAAGTTTTAAAAGCCAGTTTTTTCCGGGAGTTATCAACCTTTTTTAAGGGATGTATTTTTTTGAATCAAGTTTTCGACAATGGCCTGGTTATGTCTTTCGAGGTCAGAACGAAGTTTATATTTCACAAGTTTGCACATAAGATTGTATTCTATTTTTTCTTCTTTTGACTTATTTCTTTTCTGTTTGAGACTTTCTCGTTTATTGATTAATGTCAGGGTTTCTTCGGGCGGTTTAAAGCCAACGTTGGTTTTTGTCGTTTTAGAATTTAGTGCTGCAATTTTAATTGCCTTTTCGAGGTTACTATAAGCTGTCTGAATGTTTTCAGAAAAATTTAGTTCTTCGGAAGTTAATAATTTTGATAGTTCTGCAATGAATACTTCTTCGGTAACATTCCTTGGTATTTCGTTCGTTTTTTTTCTTGGTGAAGGGACGCCTGGGTAGATAAATAGTGGCTTTTAGGATTCTGTGGTCAGACTGGAATGAAAATCGATGGGATGCTTCGATGTTTTTAAAAATAGTATGGTTCGGAGATAGGAAGTAGTCTATTTCATTACGATATAATCCAGATCAGACATCCAGGTCCATTTCTTTCCCTTTCGCTTCTTAAAAAAGGTATTAACGATTTTTAATTGTTTTTCTATACTGAAATTTACCAGTCTTTCTCCTCGTTTATTCCTCGATTTCGGATAACCATATGGACCAACGCAGTTCTCTTCTGGACAGGCTTTTCTTCCTACTTGACTGTTGAAATCCCCCATAATAATCAGATAATTCTGGTGATTGGATTTTATAGTTGAGATTGTTTCATTCAGGAGTTGATAGAAATCTTCCACTTCTTCCGAAGATGCACTCGTTGGCGCATATACTTGTATTAAAACTAGTTTCTTTTTTTTCTAGTCCATCTTCATTTTTAATACAGCAATTCTATCGGAGACGCCTTTTATTTCCGTGATATTATCTTTAACATCTTTTCGAATCATGAATCCCACACCTCGATGTCCACTGACCTGACTATATTGAAAAAATAAATTACCACTTTTCCTTAGTTGTATATTTTCTCCCTTTCTTCTTACTTCAGATAATCCAAGAATTGTTATATCTGAGTTAAACATCGCGTTTTCCAGTTCTTCTATTCTCCAGTCGGCTAATAGACTTCTGACATTAAGTGTGGCTATTTCTAATTTTTGGAATTTTTTAGAATGTTGTTTTGGGAGGTTTTAGGGGGAAGTGAGTCCGGTTTGTTGTCCTTGTCGATGCCTTTTCTCATTAACTTTGGTTGTTCTCTCCGATTTATATGCTATTTGCGAATCTTTGGGTCTTTGGAATTCGTTTTTGAAACCAAGTTTTTATTACCACTCTCCTCCGATATTTTTTCTTCATGATATTTCAAAAATGTGTCTAGGCTGTTTGTCCTTTGATGATAAGGTTTCGCTTCCTTTGGCTTTTTGTCTTTTGGCTTTTTGTCCTTTGGTTTTTGCTCTTTTCCTTTTCCGACAGTTCCTTCTTTTTCTTCACTTCTTTCTTTCATTTTTCTTATGGCTTCTTGGGTCTGCAGCTCTTCTAGGGTAAACAAATTATCATTTATTAATAGTTTGTCGTATCTCAGGGTAGCCTTGTTTCCTTTCTCCCAGTGGGATTTCATAAACGTAAATAATTCCTTTCTAGTTTCTCTGACAGCCTTTGGCATATCATCTTTGATTTTAATCATTTTAAATTCTTCCAATTAATTTAGATTTGTTTTTCACATCTATTTTCAAAATTATCGAGTTTAATTTCACTAATACTGGCCCATTTTTATTTTTAGGCTTAATTTTCCTATCTCCGTTGTATCATAAGGTCTGAAATCTGGTATGATGTAATACAATATTCTAAATATCGTAGTCTTCATTTCCATTGTTTTTTCTCTCTCTAGTCCGAATATTACTATATTTTTCCTACGAATATTATATTTTTCTGTTTCCCTATAACTCTGGATGTCACTGGATAGAGCATTTATCTCAAATTTCATCTTATTTAATTCCTCCTCTTGCCATCTTTTATTTTCATCCAACTTGCTCTCGAGGCCTGTAATTTTTTCTATTAATACATAAAATTTATCTTCTATTGTTGCCATATTGGTAAAAATTGAGAGATCAAAGATTATTGAATTTATTATTATTGAAAAACCAGAGAGGTTGCAATGTGGTCAGTGAAGCTACCGATGTAAAGCTGTTAGTGAAGTGGCAGCGGAGCCCTGGTGGGGGAGATGGGCGGAGCTAGACCTGGTGGGGACTATCTCTATATACTAGCACTGATCTTAAAGATAACAGAAGGATTTCACCTTAATAGTCCAGAAATTAAAATCAATTTTATAGTTTCTTCCTCCGGTCTGATTTCTTCCAAAATTCACTAATCTTTCCACTAATCACTAAACTATACTGTGGTAAAACGTCGATCAATTTGGTCCACTTCAACCGATTTTTTTAGCTGTTAAACCTGGAGACGATGTGATACACTTTACGGACTGGCCGGAACTCCATCATTATTATTATTCAACAGTAAAATAATATGAATATAATAATGAAAATAATAATAATAATGACATAAAATATCGCAATGAAATTGAGGCACACTATAAAATTTAAAATACAACACGAGATCATAAGTAATTACAACTACCTACTTTCATTACGTAGTTTTTCTTACAATTTTTTAAGAATATAATTAAAACTACATGGTACCTTCGTGAAAAAAATAATCAATCAATAATTAAATGTAAAACACACGATTAATCCCTATAACAATCGCTTGTATGAAATCACTTGAACGTTTCGGTCTCATCTAAAATAAAATTAACAAAACCAATAACGTCTTTGTAAAATTTTCAATTTGATTTATTGTCGTTTCTTACCCTTGTCATGCCTCCATCTCATGCGACATTGGCCTTTTAAGAGTTTGAGTTGATGCGTTTTACTTTCATAATTCGGATTGAATATTGATTAATTCTGCTGCAGTGGGGAATATATTGTTAGTTTATCTTGGGAATACAGCCCAAAGTAGTTCAATAAAATTATAGAGCTGTATCTTAGTCATGATGGGTTGAAACGTTTTATGGTATTTTACTTATTTTTCTATACTAATTAAAAACATAGAATCATTAAGCGATTTATCGCCTAAACGTTTAAAGAGATATATTAAAATTTAATGATTGTAAAATCGCTGGAGGATTATAAAAACCGTTAGTGGTGCAGAGACTCGAGAACAGTCCTAAGATAACTCAGTGAGATAAAGATCGGGACACTATCTTGAGTTATTGACTCAGTTTGTAGATAGCTTAATAGCTAATCCACGTTCTAAACATAATTACTTCGCGTTATAAAAATTTTTAATCAGTAAAAAAGTTTATTACTTATTTTTAATTCAGGTAATCTTCCTTGGGGAACTTAATATAGTAAATTAAGTCAACTATAATCCTCGAGTAAAGTTTGTAGTAGTAGTATTAAGAAGATATCTGAATAAAATATAGTTTAAAAAAGTCTAATAAAGAGATTCGAAAAAATATATTATTTTATAATTATGTTACCTTATGAATCCTCTTAGACCTCATGGATATCTGGAAAGGGTCGGATAGAAAACTATGGACAGTCAAGGGCACCTAGGGAAAATCTTTGGGTAGAAAAGCTCATAAATATCTTTAAAAAAATCTACTATATTAAGAATATATTCACCCAACTATCAATAATGATGATGACTAATAAAAATAATGTCTATATCATAGATATAATAGTCACCATGACTAATAAAATAATAAAAAGCTATAGTTTAGTTATTTATTTCAAAAAGAAACGAGACAGTTTCCTACGAAATTCTCGTAATTTTAAGGCATTATTAGAAAAACGAGCAACTCGTGAAATTATTAAATATGAAGGGAAAGATGTTCTTCACCAGCGCACTGCGCGGTGTAGGTTTGAAAAATTTAGCAGTGGAGATACGACGTTGGAAAAGAAGAAGGGCTCCGGGCGACCATTAATGTATGTTGATGAGGTTCTGAAGGAAGCTGTTGAGTCAAGTCCGTCCACAAGTACTCGCGAACTTGCGAGGGAGTACGGTGTGTCGAAAGATATTGTTAGTCGCTATCTCCTCTCCATGGGGAAGGTGAAAAGGGCAAGTAGACTGCCAGTAAAAACGGTCATTTTTATTTTATACACCCCAATAAAATAATAACAAAAATTATAGCAAGATTCACCATCGATAATAATAATGACTAATAAAAATAATAACTATGGCATAGATATAACAGGCACCATGACTAATAAAATAATAAAAAACTATAGCAAGTTTTACCTTCCCATCTGTTTTGTGGTCGATTCGTTACGAACAAAAGAAAAAGAGAGGAAAAAAAATTTAATTGTCAAGCAGAATCTAGTCAGATTAGAGTGCGAAGGAAAATTCTTACCTTGAGAACTCACCTGGCTTCTGGTCAGATCACGATACTTTTCAGTAGTACCAGTCTTCAACCCAATATATGTATATTTATATATGTATATGTATGACTAATGAGGGAAAACAAAAGCTCTTAAAAAAACTCATTCCTGCTAGCATCAGCATTTTTAATCCTGTTCCCATAATATGCTGCTCCCAAGTGGACAGAGTTTTGGCTAGTTTCTTTCTCTCCCGTGAAAAGAATTGAGAAATCCATGACTAATTTCCGGCGACGTTTCCAGAACTGGGAATGGAATATTATTTGTAAGCATGTCTCAAGGAATTGTAATAGTATCATCAACTGAAATGCTGCGTTACGTTATCACTTTCATATTGATTTTTTTTTTTAATATACTTAAACTTCAACTCTAGGATGTGTTTTCCTGCATTATTCTGATCCACATGTTTCTATTAAGCAATGCTCATCAACTTAAGCCGAACAAATACCATTATATCGATCAAAGCTGTCTCGAGCTCAAGCTACTACTACTTAGAAACTTTCCATTTTGGACTTATTCAAGTTGGAATAACTCATCTTCTAGAAGAGACAGCTGGGATACTACAACTGAGGCAGACGGTGTCAGGATCAATCTTTTCGACTGTGAACAATCTTTTGACGTTAATTATAATATAAAAAGGAATATTAAGCTGGAATATAAAACTTGACTACTTAGGAGCCGTCCAACGACATATTTTTCTTTACTACACATAATATTAAAAAAAGGTGAAAATTCAACAAAAATCAAATAAAAAGTTCGTTTTTTCAACAATGAAGCGATTCTCCATTCTAAATTATTTTTGCGATAAGCAAATTTGAGCCCTTCTTTGAGATTGAGTTAAGTCTACAAATAAAATGAAAGGTTCCGGACGGGATGTTTGAGTTCAGGTTCCTTCCAAAAGTTTCATTCGGTAATTCAGTCTGTTTGTGTGAGAGTTCGTGTTTATGTTACCTATATGAAATATTTTTGGATTTGTTTCAACTGTTCGAAGTTTTTTATAGTTGATCATTTTTGGTTTTGTGTTCTTCAACAGGAGTTAAATTTTCCTGTTATGAATAGATTTAATTCTCATGAAATAAAAAGAAAGTTTTTAACAATTAAGGCGTTGACTTGGCAAAGTACCTAAGCAAGAAAAAGAAAATTTCATATAAAATATTCATTTTAAAAAAAAATCTGTACCACTATAACCCGTAAAGCGTCTGGGGTTTAGTATATGGTAGAGACTGAACTGTTTCTTGGACATCGGCTGTGAAGGGAGGTGATTTGTCCTAGAACACGCTGAACCACCGGATTTCCCCCATCATAAATAATAAATCATGCTAATAGGATAGAAAAAGGACTATCAACTAGGAGTGGTTTTGTTTCTATGAACGGTTGTAGTTTATATTTTCCAATTGAAACATTCATTATTAGTGCTCAAACCATTGCTTCTTCTGTTAGATTACCTTTTCAGGATTTACTGTATTTTCTATGCCAACGCTTCAATATTTTTTGCTTGAAGCCCAAGATAGATATATAGGCAGGGACAAAATTATTGTACTGTATTGCTTAAAAATAAAATAAAAACTTGTTATTCAAGAGAACCTGTAAAGAAGTGCACTTTGCTAAAAATGTTTCAAACAGTTCGATTATTTTAAAGAATAGTTGGAAGTTGTTTAAATCATTACAGAATGACTTTAAACTTAATCTCTTTATTTTTCATTTATAAAATATGGGGAGTGTAATTGCTAGTGTTTCTATTATTGGTGTGTCTTTTTTATGGATTCGCAAGAGACGAGGACTGCTTTGGTAGGTATATCCCTCCGAGGTCGTGTAGTGTAAGAATGGAAGCCTGAAGAAGAATTGATAAATACAAAGATGGCTAAGACCCATCGGTCAATGCTGTCACAATCCTTCTTCTTCCCTCCCCAACAGCAACCTCCTTCTCCTTCTCCTGGACTCCGAGGAAAAAATTACTACGATCCAACCCTTCGGGTGTTAGGCAAAGTCACTCCAGCCGATAAGAAGCGACACCTCGGAGTTTTCCATGTTACCTAAATTAAATCGGGTCTCGAAGAGAAAGCAATTAAAGTTTGCTAAGTATTTAGAGAACTGCTCGGATCCAATAGATCGGGGGCTGCTGTTGAATACTACTCGCTTCGGTTCACAACTTTTTAGTTAATGGCAATTAGTCAACTGAAAGAATCGTGTAGTCGTAGTTTTTCTCATGTTGGGCTATTAATTTAGTTTTTTCTATTCTCTATTTCATTTTATCAATAAATTCGATAGTTCGCTTCGCATATATAAACTAAAGGAAGCGTTGTAATTAATCTATGTCTTTTTCCTTTGGAATTATTTTTATACTTTATTGAACTAAACAATAATGGTTAATAATTACTGTTAGCTATTAGTCATTTGCGACTTCACAGCCCGACAGGTGGATAGAGGAATTTTTATAAGGGTTTATAAAAAACCCTTGCTTATGCCATCCTTCGTAAGGAGCGTGAAATACGGAGCGTAAGAGACTTTACGATGTCAAGTACTCATTAAAGATTCCTATCGTAATTATACCTGAATAGGGAAAATTTAAGATAGGACTTCCTAGGATTTCCTACTGTAGCATCGTCCGATTAGCCATCGCAGCATAAAGTGGTGTTAAAAGAATAAACAACTGCCTTCTCGTTCGTCTCAAAATCTCACTTAGGTATTAAAAATGTCTTACTCTATTTTTTTCCCTTATTTTGAAAATGTGGAACATGTGAAAACATACATCCTTAAAGTAAATACTCACTTCAAATAAGTATTTAAAAATCCAAAAACAAGTGAAAATGCATGTTTTATTAGTTTCTAGGGTCTAATAAATTATTTACTCATTAATAAATTCCTACCGCAGCCATTGCCACATCCCCTCCCGCTTGTTATTCTCCTGGTTAAGCTGATTAGATCGAACAGAGCCCTACAGACAGATCTAATTGCGGAGTAGGCTGTAGAGATGTATGGAGTGAGGAAGTGTGGCTGAGAGTAGGCGTTCTGCGGCCAGCCAATATCTGCTTTAATTAACAATGAATAAGTGATACCTCTAATCACCATGAGTGGATTCCTTCTCCTTGTCTACATCTCCGAATGAACTACTCGCTTTTAGATTGACTGTCACATAATTTGGACGAACATCTATTTTAAAAATTATCATTTAATTGATAATAGGGTACATAAGTTTTAGTAGAGGTCCACTTATATTATTCCAGAACAAATTTCTAAAAAACAAAAAAACAAATCCTAGTAATAGTTGCATTTTGCCCTTCTTCAAAAATCAGCTCTGCATTTATTTCAGATGATCAAAGTTACTTCTGTAGCGACACAGACCACGATTAGACGCCTTTATGGAGTCTACAGTATCTCTTCTTGGATAGACTTAAAAACCACACCTTTAAATCTGAAATATTTTTTTTAAGTTGATTTAAAAAAAAAGTATACCCACTAATGCGTATGTCTTGGACACTGTACATAGTAAAGATTATACTGATTATAAGCCGTAGGTTGTGCAATGAGGCGATTTGGCCAAGCTCATGTACAGCCTTAATCCCCTCCCCCCAAACTAATGATACTCATTTGATATTCTGTGTTCATTACAGTTTATTATAATCTACTCTATTCCAACCCTCACTAATTTTAGGCTTTAATATTACCTATGGCTGAAGACATAATAAATAAGTTTCTTCTAGGATTGACCTGTTGTGTAGCGGTTAGCATAATAACTTACTATGCACAAAGGTCTGCAGGTGGCCTTAGATTCTTTTGAAGGCAGTAAAAAATCATTGGTTTTGCCGTCCTTCGGAGTAGACGAGAAATGGGGTCCCGAGCCTGTTTGGTTTTACTGGTCAATGAATCTTATCCTAATTATAACTGATTAGACAAAATTTAGGGTTCCCAATGTAGCATCGTCCGATTAGCCTTAACAGCATTAAGAGACATTGAACAAACAAACAAACAATGTATCGGGTTTAATTTAGAACCAGATGAACTCTGAGTTCAGTAACTCAGAACCTTATACACTTAGCTACCCCACTGTATACATAAACTTTAACTGATCAGTTATCAGCTATGATCCCAAATAGTCCGTGTATTTATTTTTAAACAAGAGATAGACATATGATATAAGAATGCTTTGTATATACGCTTCCCATCAAAAGTATCGCAATGCTTTGAAAATTTGATGTTAACAAAAACGTCTGTCTTTTCATAGTAAAAAAAGGTTCTGAAGTCTGTTATAAGCATTTTTAAACTGGACATAAACAAGTCATATTAAAATAAATTACAATATCTCTTCCAATAAATAAAAAGAAAAAGAAAATCTCGAGAACTATTAGTGTTGCAGTACTATTGACGGGGAGTTTATATATATATATATATATATATATATATATATATATATATATTATATTGATTATTGTTCTTTTGATTATTTTTTAAATATTTTTTCTTCAATATATATATATACAGATACATTCCTTTTTATCCGAGTTCTTACATCTAAGCAAATATTTTTTTTTCCATCAACCGGTCCAGCGGTAGCCTCGCTTTGAAGTAACAGTGCAAACCTTTCCTACATAAATAAAGAAAGGGAAGAGGATAGAGGTGGAGAGGGAAGGGTGGAGGAGGGCGGTGGGTTCCGAACGATAAAGCCGGACCAAAGAGGATTAGAGGATCATTCAGCTCGGATTCCGCTTCTTCTCCATTCGCTATATCTATCGGAACCAGTTGCTTTCATCCGAGGACGGGTCTTCTATTAATCGTTCTTATATATTATAAAATATTATAAAGATAGATAAAAACACTTTTTTTTTCTATTACACATTTCCCATGCGCATTCATATAGGAAGAGTTTTGATCGTGTCTTTGATGCAATAGAACTAAGTAGAATATACCTAATTATAAAAGTAGTAGATTCTGCTGGTTGTATGAAATAAGTAAGTCTTGTTTCTTTATTCCAGTATATCAACCCTACAGAGTATACAACTAAGAGCGATCATAAAAATACATTGTTGGTAAAACTATTTATTCATTTGTCACTTTATATTTATATAAATATATGTCACACAATTGTGCGAGGATGAACTTTCTTCCGTCGATTCTATGGTAGTATCTGAGCGTACCGCGTATCGCATATCGCTTAAAATATATCTCTTACCTTATATTGCTACACCCTCAAAGAAGACTAGTTAAACATTACAGAATTTTAATAAATGGCATGATCATTCAGAACGATGCCAAACATATTAATTATTCCTTAAAAAATCCAACAATTGAATTATTAATTTAGAAACAAAAGCATGTAGATATATAGGTATCTAATGATCGGTATCTGTACGGATATCTATTGGATCTATGCTTATCTATCTATACTGCGCAATCATTAATAGGGATATTGCTCATTTTTTAGTATATACTTTACCTACCATATTAAAACTACAGTAATATTTAATGAATTATAATTTTTAATAAATATTAATGTTTTTTATAATGAAAGTAATATTAAAATGCTAAGCAAAGTAAATACACCAAGATTAATGGTATCCCTATTTATTTTTGCCCCGTTTAGACAAAACTAATCAGTAAATGTACTAGTCAATTTTTCTGTATTTTTATTTGTTGACAAATAAATAATTTGTACAATACGCATTATGGCTAGGAGATCCTTCTATTACTTGGGCCTGCAATTTACTAGTTATTACCTTAAGATAAGGTGCTTTTTGTATATGTTGGTGCATTGAGTAAGTTTAGTTACGTCGAATATGTAGACACTTATCAGTAACAGTTAGATGGATTTTATTGTTTAGAGCCGCGAAACTTGTCTTGTCCGAGCTTTTATTGTCAGAACTCCAGATATATTACTTGAGTCAAGAATATATCTTTGAGTATTTATTATATTTTTAATGAAGTAGAGCGTGTAACATAACACCCTACCTTTGTCATTTTTCTTCTATTTTTTGTCTTTGAAAATTTTGTCCTTGAAGTTGATACAAGGGTCCTCGTTATCTTTTTGAGAAGGAAAAATATAAGTCCACCTTAAATGTATCCAATTGCGTTTTTTTTTAATGTTTTAACTTTTTTAATTAAAACCATACTTAACTATTAGAAATATTATGTTACAATACTCCTTATTTTTAGTTCATTTCTCCTAGGCTTTTCCTGGCACTTTCTTTATTCGTAACTTATCTGTTAAATGTAGTTAATATAGAGAATGAGTCGGTAAGACACGATATTACTGATGATGATATATAAAATGGCATAGTACAATATAATATGACAAACTTATAAATATAATATAAAATTATATAATCTGAAATACGAAGTACAATAGAAACCTGAAGTACTAACGTTTATATTTTATTATTTATTCTGGGATATAAAACTACTTCTATCAGTTCCCACTCACGGTACAACGAAAAAAATTTAGAAACAGTTTTAAAACTAAATATTGATGAGATAAGGTCTAAGTGCTGAAAAATCAGAAGCATATAACCATATATATATATATATATATGCACAGCTGGCAGATGTCCTTCTTGGAAGCTACCTAAGCACAATTATTCCTATCTATCCCACCTTATCTAATAGATGTGGATCATTATTTAGCGATAGGACTAGTTACTTTTACCGCTGTCATTTTTCAATAAAGTGACCTAGTATTGGAGATTATTTAATTTTATAAATGTGTATATATAGGACTGTATTTAGAGCGAGAAGTACTCAAATGCGAGGGAAATATGGAAAACTGACGGCATCCAAAGTAGAAGTATTAAATATCTGGAAAGAACATTTCAAGAAACTTCTAAGCCAAGAACACACGAACGAAGAGGACATAGACCACGAGGAGGATCTTGACCCACAAGATGTTGAAAAACCTGACATTCTGGACGTATAAATAGCAATCGAAAGGCTTAAAAGAAGAAAGGCCCCTCCCTGGATTGGAAATCTATCATCAGAGTTGTTCAAAGATGGGGGAGAGACATTAGGAGCCAAACTATTAGAACTAATCCAGAAGATATGGGAGAAAGAGAAAATACCAAAGGCTTGGAAAACAGGTCTAATATGATCTATCCTAAAGAAGAGGTCCATTTAATATGTGAACAACAATACGAGTGTGGGGATTACAGAGGCATAGCGCTCCTTCTCATGACCAACATATTGCATAATCGAATATATCCGTATTATGAAAACACAGCAGAAGACCAGCAAGCAGGATTCAGAAGATGAAGGAGTACGCTAGACCAGATATTCATTCTGAAATAGGTTCTCGAAAAACGATGGGAAGTAGAACAAGATTTATACGCATTATTTATTGATTTCAAAGCGGCATATGATTCCGTGGACAGAATCAGTCTATGGAAGATCATGACTGAGCTGGGTATTCCTGGCAAGCTGGTGCAGACGACCTTCGATGAAGAGTCCTGATACAGGGAGATGTGTCTGAGGCCTTTAAAATGCAACTGGGTTGAGGCAGGGAGACGGACTCTCAACTTTACTGTTCAATATAGCCCTTTAAAAATTATAAGAGAAACATCAAGAGAGAATGGCGGGGTGCACGTCGGAATGGTACATAAAATTCTTGCATACGCCGATGATATAGAAGTTCTCGGAAGTAATGAAAGGGATAACGAGAGACTCGCTAAGACGCTGATGAAAAAGGAAGACCAAATCGGCTTACAGATAAATGAGGAAAAAACAAAATACATGATGGTAAGCCGTAAAGTCCACCCCAGAACAGCATCTGCCTGGATCGCAAATCGTTCGCGAAAGTAGATTACATCAATTGCCTTGACCCCAGAATAACATCATCGAATGACCTATTAACTGAGATAGACCAACGTATAAAAAGCACAAACAGAGCATTCTTCGCTCTTTTAAGGATATAAATCCCGAAGCATCTCGGGAAATTTAAAATTAATGGTGTATAATGCTGTAATAAAGCCAATTCCGATATACTGCTATGAAACGTGGGCTCTCACCGGCACCCTGGAAAGGAGAATCGAGAGATATGAAAAAAAAAACTTCGCACGATAACCGGAGCGGTATGGGATGAGAGTCTAAACTCTTGGAGGAGAAGGACCAAGAAAGAATTGCACACGGAAACAGGTCAGGCAATATCTCCGGATTTGAAAGCAAGAAGGTTAAGATGGGCGGGGCATGTAGCTCGAAGTAATCCGTCAGGCTGCCTCTACACAACTATGAATGCCACAATAATGGGTAAGAGACCCCGTGGGAGGCCAAGGCCAGATGGATGGATAGGGTCAGGATGCTGCGTAGCTACATGTAGCGGACTGGAAATCAGCGGCCTAGGATAGACAGAGGTGAAGAAGGCTGGTATAGGCGGCCGAAGATCTGCGAGGTCTGTAGAGCCAACCGAAAAAAAAATAAATATATATATATATATATATATATATATATATATATATATAGAGAGAGAGAGAGAGAGAGAGAGAGAGAGAGAGAGAAGTCATATATATATATATATATATTGCTACATGTGAGGGTGGTAGTGAACCTGGGCCAGGTAGAGTAAAATGACCTTTAGGGTTTATTACCTTTTAATCTGAAGAGAGGCAGTTGTCGAGAAGGAGCGGAAAAGGCAAGAGGCAAGAAACTGGATGAAGAACTGCAGAAAAACAGCAAGTCACATATGCCATCCCCCACATATAGCATTTCCTTGTAAGTAGTTTTATAAGTTAATTGTAAACCACGATCAGTACAAATAAATATCATTTTATCCAATAATTATTATTGTTTAATAAACAACTCCCGATCAGTCAGCCACGTTAACCTTTGGAAAAGAATAAGAAGGATTTTTCTGTTAGCTATGAATGTTATAGGTTTAATATATATATTAAGTATAATGTTCTCAAGGTGGCATCCCATTTTATTATTTAAATCTAACTCTTCCTTTCTTGATTTTATTTCTTAAATCTGACTTTTCCTTGAGAACATAGCTTGGGCAGTAAAGCCAATAAAGCAATATATATATATATATATGACTTCTCTTACATTAATAACTGATACAGGGTAATAAGTGTATCTTAATTTACTCGGTTGTGTAGCATCCATCAAAAAGCTTAACATACTAAACCCAATATCCTTTCAATCCAAATCCCCAAGGGCGACGATAAAAGCCTGTACGAGACCGGTAATGAAAAACTTGCTGTATATCATCAGCCAAGGGTTGGCGAATTTATAAGGTCCCTTTGCTTACGATAGGCAGCTATTGCAAATCCGATTATGGGTTATCGGTTAATAGGTTTTTCCTTTTAATTCTTATTTCTCAAATCGTTTATCCGAAAATGATTTATTGGTCGATATATCAAAGACCAATTTATTGGAAACACTGATATTTACTGGAAAATAGTGTCATACCATATAATAACAGGGCTCATTAATGTTTGAAGTAAATAAACATACTAGAAGTTTTTATATACATAATCCATATAAAATGAGTTGATAAAAGATATATATGGCTTACGGTGGCATACAATATATTTTGGCATAAAATAACATAATATGATACTGTCTGAAAAGCCTTATTATTATATTATTATTAGAAATATTTCTTTTTTATTATTTATTATACCTTTTTACTTGTAAAAATCACCTCTATCGATTTCCGCTGACGACACACCCAGAAAAAATATTAGAGACGGTTTAAAAACTAAATATCGATTATGAGGTTTTTTAATTATCAGTAATGACATTTTTTATTTGGAATATGTTAGAGAAAAAAAGTCGATGCAATCCTATAAGATTAAATGGAAGCTCAAAATGCTGCCGACTCCCAGAAGCCTATAAAGAGAGAGAGAGAGAGAGAGAAAAACTATTTCTAATATATATATATATATATATATATATATATATATATATATATATATATATATATATATAATATAATAAATATTTATACTTCGGTTATACTATTAGAGCGTTAACATATAGATTTTTCATATACTTTACGCAAAACGATTAAAACTAAAATAAATAAAACATTTGATTTGATAGGAAAATATCGCTTCATATATATATATATATATATATATATATATAGACGATACACTCCTGTAAGATGAAATGTCAGGCGCTTACCGTATGCAATCCGGTATGACACTAAGGTGTTGCAGAATGGTACATCTCTGCGCCGTGTAGGTGGGTGAACAGTACAGTCGCCAAAACACTGTCAAATTTAATTTCATAACTAGGTGTTACGGACCAAAATCGGATAAGCGGATTTTTAACATTTTCACTAGTTTATTCAAGCAATTTTGCCTAACACAACACTTTGCCACCTTAGTCCCCTTGGTTTTAGTGAACCTCAAGTTTAGGGAGCATATGGCATTGACTAAACAAGCTAAAAATGTTAAACATCAATTTTTGAAATTTGGAGTTATTCGCTCTTGATCCTGAACGGCTAAATTAATCTATCCATTATTCTTATTATTTTTTCTTCTTTGTTATCTATGTTCAACTCCATACTCCATATACTGATTTCCTTATTAATCAATTAATATTTATCATTTGGCGATTTATTAAATGTCTCGATTTATTTTCTAATACCTGGCATACCGTCTGATTGAAAATATTGTTTAAAATTTTATTGCAAACGAAGTATCAATGCCACTAAAGTTTATTTTCAATACAAGTTTACTTCTTGACATCTAGCTCAGACGTTTATCGATTCGAAGCTTAAAGATCCTTAGACGGACTTGATTTTCGACGAAACTTTCCGCCTTCAATTAATCCACCCTGTGATTCTCCCTTCTGCCTCTGACAGCTCAAGAGTGTTCAAAATATTTTGGACAGGAGCCAGACCGGTATCTATGATACAGAAAATAAAACAATAAAAAAAAAAAAGTACCTCAATATTAAATAAAATAAGTAAAAAGTTAATACTTATTGATTTTCACTCCCAAATAATTTAGGCTTGGGATATAGTTAGGTTCTTAACTTGCTGTTAGATTATTTACTAATCATATACCCATCGATCACAGAATAAATAAAAAATAATCCAGCATAAATAACACTACTATATTACTACTATATTTATTTAATATATTTATATTTATATTTACTACTATATTTAAGATTCTGTACAGTTCTGTTATGGTATTTTTATTAAGTTTTTGATCTAACTGTAGATTGAAATTTATTTTCTCTATTTCAAGTCGGAAGCAGTTCTGGAAAATCTTCTTATTCACAAAGTATATGTTTATAGCGTACAGTAGCTACATATTACAAAAGTTTTATATTAAACGGTTGAACACTTTATAAGTCCGTAAATGGACTTTAAATTAAAAAAAAATGAAAACTTGTTAAGAATAAAGCAATAATCTTGAACTGAAATAAATGATGAAGAATGATTAAAATTTCTATTTTAAAATTCGATTATCGACATTAAAGATTCTTAATATCTGGATTTATGCTGAGTTATTAACATTTTATTCTCAATATTAGACGATTGTTGGAATAAGGAGGATTAATATTTATTTTTTTAATTCTCATGTATTTTCCTACGTATGGAAAAATAATAGTTCCATTGTCACTATTTTAAAAAATATGTTTGGTGTGTTATATCCCATAGGCAGTCAACTGATAAATTCCACTCAACATATGTTTTAAAATAGTGACGATGGAACTATTATTTTTCCAAAAAAGAAAAGGTTACACTTTGTGTACTGATGAGATAAGTATATATTGTAAATGACCACGTCGGGTCGAAACGTCTAATAAATAGATGAAATGCAAGGTTTTTTGAACTAAAGGATTTCTACACCCCAGGAAAAATATATATTTAAAGTCCAGTACCCCTGACACGAAATAATAAAGATATATCAAATCAAACAAGATTTATCTCAGCAACGTGATCAAAAGATTGTTATATTGTGCTTTCTCATTTGTAAAGCCTAATGTTCGACTGAGCTATTTAAGTAAATGGTTCTGTTGATTTTATTAATTAATCACCTATAAACAATATCTCTAATGTACGGTGTCCACTATTATGACTATTTTAAATTAGTTTAGGTTTCTATTCGATTGCAAAGAACTTCCAATCGATCTAGTCTTCGATGTTTCTCTCAAATCAAAACCCTGCACACAATTGTAATCACTCGAAACAAATATTATGACTAACTTAGTAATTATTGTTTGTTTGTTCATTTAACGTCACTTTATGCTGCTATGGCTAATCGGACGATGCTACAGTGGGAGCTCTAAATTTTGCCTATCTATAGGGATTTTTAACGAGTATCTGACATCGTACTGGCTCGGGACCCCCGTTTAGCGTCCCTTCCGAAGGACGGCGTAACTAAGGATTTTTTACTCCCTTAAAAAAATCCTAGGGCCACCTGCCGAGCTACGAACCCGCGATCTTGGGTTTAGTAGTTTGTTACGCTAACCACTAGACCACATGTGACCTTTAGTAATTATTGTTTTACTACTCCAAAATAATTTGAGCTTGAGATAAGTTCAGTTTTTTTAATTTACACCATACTTGAGATTTTACTGCTAAAATTTTAAGGCAATGCGTAGCCAATGGAAACTGAAAATTTCCTGATAAGCCGCCGGCAATATAATTTTTTTATAATAACGATATGACAGTATTGTTAGTATTTATGGTAATCATGCACCAATACTGTTACAAATACACCATTTCTTATCATATTAAATCAGACTGAATTTATAGTTATAATTTACATTAAAAATACCACCTTGGAACCAGTGGGAATAGATTCTGATACTAGAAGACAATAGTTGAGGTAGAAACAAGAACACAGTTACTGACCGTTTTGGTACGAGGGGCGGTAGCGACAGTTTGGTGTTGCAGGTGATAAAGATGCTGGTGGCTGTGGTGGTGGTGTTCGTGGTGTGCTGGGGCCCGATGCTGACCGACAACCTGCTCACCGCCTGGAGCGTCCTTGAAACCACCAGGACCGACAATCTCAAGCACATGGCCACCGCCTTCCACCTCATGGCCTACTTCAACAGGTAATCTAGTTTATTCACTATATTATCTAATTTAACCCTTAAAGAGCTATGGACGCATATATGTGTCCTGGGAAAGCAATCGGTGTGAACTATGAGCACATACATGCGTCTGTTGAAATTCACCAACGGGGACTATGGGCGCATATATGCGTTATTCAATCTTTGCGTTTTTTTAATGTAATAATTACATGAAACTGTTATTGAAGTACGAATAACATTTGATTCAGCATTAAAGAAAAACAGATTACATTCTCAATCGAGTTTATAGAAAAAATTTTAAAGATTGTCAAAATATTAACTATTTCAAATAAGATAAAGTAGCCCGATATTTTGAACAAATTTTATGGTAGGTATTATTGATATATAGTGCCTAATCGCCCGAGACCCAAAATAACTGCGATGTCGCTCCGAAGTTTTTTAAACTTTTAATTTTTTTTTTTACGTCAGCAGGCGCTAAGTGGTTTTGCTATATGCGATGACATATTACCAATCAAAGTATGTCACACTAAAAACTGTTGGTTTTCAAAAGCAAAGGAATATCGTACAAGTTATTCCTATATCCTCCACAGGATAACCATTGAGAAGAAAGAAGAATAGGGTACGACCTATAGTGGACTAGGATATGTGAGTACAGACCAAGACAGATAGATTAGTAGAATAAACCGAGAGAGAGCTTTTTAAAAATGCATAGTAGGAAGGTACGAAAATATTAATGGATAATATACACTAACTGTTAGTAACAAGAAATTTTAGATCTTACAAAATGAAAGATATGTGATTAAGATAGATAGAGTTTATTCTTAACAGAATAATTGTAAAATACGTCACTGAGAAAACTCATAGTATGTAATTTCAATTTCTTCTCGATTTAAAAATCAATTTTCCATCTTAAAACACACAACTGATTTTTTTCTAAGAACACAATATCTGTTGCACGCAGTTAAGAAAGAAATCAACATTAAAAATACAAGTGGATAATTAAAATCCAGATTTTTTTAAAAGAAGTTTGAACCATCCCTTTCGATCAGATTAATGTTCCATTAAAGTTATAACATATATCATTATTTATTATTATATGTATTTATTAATATAATATTATTTTATTATATTATTGTAAATTATAATGTTCTCTAAGTATTTTATATTAATAAAGAATTTATCTTTAAGTACCTATCTTAATGTATCTGTATAGAAAAAATATTAGTCTTGGAATGGAGTGGAGTGGAGCATTAGGACACTAAGAGTGACTCAACTGACATATGGCAGAAAGGCTCTGAAGTTAGATTGATACAGTTTTGATGAGTGACAAAGATATATTTGCCCTTTTATTTTACGGTCATAACTCACCCCTGAAAAAACATCGATTTTAAAGTAGTGTCTCTTTAATTTATGAAGTAAAAAACCATTTTCCAGTCAGTTTTTTATTTTCTACAAAAACGTTTCGACTTTCTTAGTCATTTTCAATTTCTTAATTCCTTACTGGGAGTTTTCTAATAGGTCTGTAATTCTACAATATAAAAATAATCAACAACAGTAGTGTCTTTTTGTGTTGTACAGAAGGACCCTCAATTTTTGTCCTTCTGGAATTGAAAATTCCCAAAAAAAAAAATGGAAGCACTGGGTTGTTCCATGATATACTGTATGCGGCGTTTAGTTTCAAAATCGGGCACTTCCATTTTTTCAAAAAAGTTTTTTTTTATTTGCATTAAGTTTGTAATACCAGAAATGATGTATTAGATGTGTTTTAAAACCGTCTAGATGCTTCAAAATTCAATATCAAAAGATTTAAAAATGGTTACATCCAATGCATTAAATGAAAAATTTTGATGTAAAAAAATCAAAACTATGGATATATTATTAGGAACAGAAAAAACTAAACTATGGATATAAATTGTTTTATTATAATGATTAAAATGATTTAAAATGATTGATTATTTATTTATGTTTTATGTTTTATCAACCATAAATTCACAAGATATCGACATTTTCTGATCGATGTCAAGTATATCCAACATTTTTTTGTATTAAATAAGATTTAGAGAGATGATCATAAAAAATATCAGTAATTATTGTTTGAAGTTAACTGTTAACTAAATAACGAAACATGATAAAAACAATTTGTTAAATTGATTATTTTTAAAATTGAATATTTTTTATTATATTCGTTGCGACTGATAGCTTGTCCTTGTAAGCATTAGGAAATGTTGTTATAGTTAATTAAATTATTAATACAGTATGTCAACAGCACGGAATATGGCACCTTTCTTGAATTGCTCTCTGAAGTATAATCTCAATGACCAGCGGAGCACCCGAAGGAGGTGTGCTGGTGCTGGGGTTCTCCACTCGCTCATAAAGCTTTCATAGCTCACTGATTGGATTACTTCTTTATCTGAACCGCCTCCCAAGTCCAACCCACTTTATAAGCCAGATCCTCCTGGGGATGATTTATGGCCTCTGTAGGAAGGTTCCATAACTCACCGCCAGTTTCCGGAGCACTCCAATGGCTTCCGGGACGTGCGGAGCTGTCTAAATAGAGGTTAATATTAATCCTATAGAAAAATCATTAAGGTTTACCTATTAATGGTTTCAATTTCTCAATGTATTTTTAAACCTTAATCTGTCATCAATCATATCGTCGCTATCAAAACAATACCGCCTATCTACACTTTGGGCGATTTTACAGAAGTGAGAAAAACCGCGCCATATGTTATATTATCTTATGTATATCGGTTATCTTTCAATTGCTAATTACAGCACTGCCTTGCGTTCAACCTAGGCAACTTTTTTTAATAGTGTGTAATTCAACCTGTTGAACTCGTTACCGTTACTAACACATTTTCACCAAAAGTTGTTGATAGGCGGTATTGTTTTGAATGCGGCGATATGTTTGTTTGTTTATTCGTTTAACGTAACTTTTTGCTGTTATGGCTAATCGGACGATGCTAAATTTGGAGTAATAAATTTTGCATATCCAAGTTTAATTAGGATAGGGGTTTTAACGAGTACCTGACATCGCACAGTCTCGAGCCCCACATCTTATCTCCCTTCCGAAGGACGGCACAACCAAGGAGTAAAAGCCCTTCAAAATATCCTATGGCCATCTGCCGGGCTATGAAGCCGCTATCTATGGCATAGAAGGTTGTTTACTTTCCACTAGTCCCGATGAATCATGTGTTAAGTAGCATAAATTGTAGATCATTTCATAATTAAGAGAATTGACGATATACAAAAATTGTAACGGGCTGTTCCAAGGCAATATTTTAGAGATCCTACAGTTCGTTGGCTTTCTTCTACAAGTATCATGCGCCGATCTGCCTGTTTTTGTTTTTTTATTATCTATCAACGAAGTTCCATCTTTGTTTAAACAGCTATATGTTGTATATTTAGTTGCTGTATAATTTTCAGGCTTAAGGATTCGGAGAGGTGAGAACAAAGTTTTAATATTTGTCTCTTTGGGTTTTTTTTTTTTTTTTACATTTTTCTTAGTGAGCCCCATGCATTTTTCGGTCTAATTTTAGACAAAGGTAAACTATAGTGCTCGTAGCTTTGATCATCGCAATTTTGTCCTGTCGGAGAGTGAAGTTTACGATTTAATCGAATCGTTATATGCTGTTGTATCTTTACCCTGTCAGTCGCATAACTCTGGTAGGCGTGAAGAGAAACTGATATTTAAAAAATAATATTTAAAAAAAATGGATATTGTTCCCTATGTAATTTCAAATTAGTGTCTAAAATTTCGCAAACAAATTATTTAATCTGTTAACAGCCAGAGCTGTTGAACCCTGGGACTCACCGAGCCTCTATGAAGTTGGTACCACTTAATTAGGGAAAAACCTTATGGTTGAGCGTGATCTCAGGAGATTTCAGTAGTAAAGATTTTTTTATCTTAATGTTGCTTATCATTTTTAACTGAAAATGAAGTATGAAATAGACATTAAGCCCTTCCCCACATTTTAAGTCACCTGGGAGCTGTCTCTACATCGATGGAATAAAATGTGTTCATTATTTCCACATCGAAAATTTTACACGACATTCCTCAATAATTAGAAGAATGTAATGTTTTTTATATTTTCATAGTCCATTAAAAGAGGTGTCCTCAACCAACTCATCGTTGAGCAATATTCGCTCAGTAAAGAGATTTATTCCTTCATTTTTCAGTTTCCAAAGCTTTTAACTGTCATTTGCAATACTGTGTCATTTATTGCTTGCTAAGCCATATTTCAGATGATAAAGCATTAATATTTATAATTATATTATATTTTTTTTACTTCACTCAGCTGATTGAATATATTTCACAGCTGCGTGAACCCGATCGTGTACGGGTTCATGTCTAAGAACTTCAGAGACAGCTTCAGCAAGGCCCTATGCTGCAGGGGCCGCGCTCCCAGGCGGCAGCTCTCCGTCTCCCATACCAGGACGACTTCACTCAGGACTCAGGACACCCGGGCCTATATCAACTAGCACCAGGTACATTATCAACTTCATTTCTATTGATTTCAAAATAATATTTATTTATTATATAATTAATCTAGTAAATTTAGTGAAACAGATCAACACAGGAGGAAGATGACATGTTTTCAAATTACAATATAGCGTCGATTGTTGGCTGGTCAATTGTCTATACGTTCAATCATCCAGATTATAGTATCTTAACCTTAACAAAGCTTGCGATTTACACGGTAATTTGCATACGTACATACATATATTTTACTGAGGTTTATTTTGTTTTACCACGTGCATGCATTTTTTTTAAACACGGTATTTTTTTTTAAATTCAATGCAACACGACCTTACAACCTTGTGTAGGTCTTAGCCCCTCAAGGAGCGTTCGCTACCGAATACGGTCGCAATCCAGTAACTGATGTTCAATATGCGCCTGGCATCCTGTGCCACTTCATCTGCCCATCCCAGCCTCGGTCTTCCTCTTCCTCTAACTTTCCCTCTGGTAGTTTCTTTGCGGGATTCCCCGCACTCATTCTGGCAACATGACCGGCCCACCTTAATCTATTAAGTTTTACCCAAGTAATGATGTTGGCCTCCCCAAACATCTTGTAAACTTCTACATTAACAGAGACTCATATACATGACTATCATTAGACCCATCTGGAATTACGGAATAGAGCTTTATATATCTATAGAGGGGCTCCTCTAAACCATTGAATTTCCCTTGTATTCAATCCTTACAATCCAAAATCCTTCGTACCAATAAATCCTCAATGTTCTTTACTTTGTTACGAACAAAGTAATCCATAATGAGATTAATGGACGATTTGTTGCTGATCTGGCCCGAATCCAATATCAATCATTTCATGACAAACTTCATTCCCACACAAACCCACTAGTTTCAAACCTAGCAACCGCTTCAATTCCTGATAACCCTCCGAGGCGTCTGAAAAGAAGCTCCTGGCCTCGTGATCTACTACGTTGAACTTGCTATTTGAGTACTACCATTGAGTAGTATCTCTACTTGCCTTTATCTCGTGTCATTATTCATCTTTCATTACATTTACTGGATGTATTCCATACAGATACAGTTGTAAATTTCAATAAATTATTATTTAAAAAAAAAAACAGATCCGAAATATCGCTGGAGCAGCATTCTTTAAACAGCTGTCTCTTTATCTTTGTTATTGGATAAAGTCCATGTTTCGGAGGCATAAATCAAGACTGGCCTAAGCAAGATCTTATATAACATATGTTTTTTTTTATTAACGCGGTGATTGTCATTTTCCTTTTTAAATAAATATCGATTATGCGATTCTTGATTATCTGAATAACATAATTGTGAATCAGTGACATTAGTTCGCTCTATGATATCACGCTGACTTATAAGATTTTGCACACATACACAGCTGAAGGATTTTTTTTTTTATTCAAACGTCGATCGGCTCCGAATACCGAGAAGTCGGTTATCGGTTGTTGGTAATAGTTAACACTTCGGTTCGTTGATCCAATTTCTGGAGAATGAAGTCTCGATGATGGCCGATGAATCCAAGGGATGATTAAGGGGGGAAGGCACGGGGGCACGTGCCTTCCAGACAATTTTTTGTGTGCTGTGGAGAATCCATTACAGTACATACTTATAGGCAAATCACATGTTCATAGTTGTTAAAATATACGAATAAAATAACAGAAAGAATATTTTTTAGATATTTTAATAAACCTTTGAAACCTTTCTATAAATACTACAAGTTTATTTCTAAGTTATTGCTGATATTTTTGCCCGTTCGCACATTGTCCCCTTCCCCAGAAAAAAATCCTTGGTCCGCCCTTGGCCGAACCTGACAATTTATTACGATTGCGGGTATAGTTGCTCTATCAATTGCTGTAAAAACCTACCTACTAAAACCATCAAACTTGGTCCAAAAAAAATCAAGTACTGGAATGAACTGGAATTTTACAAATAATGAAAAATTTAAGTGAATTAAAATTTAAAAAACGGTGTATCTTACATTATATTGAAGGAATGATAGATATAAAAACAAAGTATTAGGTACGAAACTTATTTTTATTTTTCATATTTGAGGTATAATTAATAAATTTATACTCTGTTTAAATTATAACTTAATATTTTAGTGAATACGTCTTACAATTTTTGTATTTTGTAAATATAATAAAATAGTAGAATCCCTTGCCAAATTTTGAGAAGCATAGAAAATGATCCAACCGAATTCCCTGCAGACATCGATGGCAGAGACTGCGAAAGAATAATATTTTATTTCAAACATTTACATCAGAATATTATAAAAATATTATTAGATCTTGGTTTTTATTATAAGGTGTTGGTTGCCTACATTATTGACGTAGAATTAGAATCAAAATAAACATGAGAACGCATACAATTTAAAATTATCTATTAAGAAACGTGGCTATTGGATCTGATTTTTTCGGACAATCACAATCCAGGTTACTTTTGTATAAGAGTTACTTTTGTATAAGAGTGATTTTTGTTTAAACAATAATAAAAATATTCATGGAATATTAACAAAGGATAGAAATATAGAGAGTGCAAAGTGTAGCGGTAGGTGGCTTTCCGAAATCCTGTCACCTTGGCGATCGAAAAATTCACTCTACCTTCGGACCCAATTTGAATACAAATGTGTACCTTTTACGTCACCCGGCGGTCTACCTTTTAGAGTTTTAAATGGAAATTTTTAAATGTTAACACCATGTTTGCTGTTAACAAAAATACAGTTTTTAATAATAGATAAAAAAATGAATAAGTTAAAGAATTAATAAACAACTTTAGTAACAATTTATTATATTACCGAATATAACCTCCAGTGTGACACTCCTTAAATAAATTGGCCATATGGTACACAACTTCAAAGTACAATTTGTCTATTTATTTATGAATAACAAAATGAATCAGAGAGATCAAAAATTTATTCTTATTTTCTTTCAGAAACAATTCACTGCCCAGTATCACATAGGTGAAACAGTTTGCAATAAATTCATCATTTTCCGATGCTTTGACATGAATGAACTGTGACAGTTTAAAATATTTTGAAATGAAAAACCCAATAAGCCAATGGAATGTGTTAAAACAGGTTCCAGATATTCGTTGCATTTTTTTCAGCATTTCTGGAGGAGTCTGGTCTCTCGTAATTATGTCTGAAGTAGCCAGGTAATCAGAATTTCACAAATCTGATTAATTATGTTTTGTAACTGGTGGTTAATACCAAGTATCCGTTTAATTTCTCCTTGTATTGCTTGTGGAAAAATAAGTGACTAGTGAAAAAAAAATAGCACTTCCATGTTACAAATTGGTTTAATCATTTCTTTTATAGAACGGAAAGCACGATTTATATTTTAAATTAACTTTGGAATTTAAAAAAAGAAGCTTATCTTTCCGCTGATTGGAGCTGGCGATTGAAAATTGTTTATTAAAGCCAACTCGTAATCTGTTGAGGTACAATGTAAAGTATTCCTTAATGAGGGATATTTATTTATGAGCCTTCTGGATCTGAACGGAGTATGGCCATTTAAATATTAATTTGCCTTACGCCACTGTCAAAAGCATCCTATTTTGTATTCAACTTTTTCAAACCACAATTAAATCATTCTTCAGAGACATAGATATTTAATAAATCACAACGACAGAGATATTTTTATCTTTATTTGTATTGATAAACAAAACTACAATCATAATTACGATTAATTTTATTTCTGAAATTACAACTTCTTTACTACTGCCATCAGCGCTCAATAGTCCTTTTTAGTCATTACGGCATTTCGACAAAACGACATCCATCTTTTACTACCAATAATAATAGTAAAAGCAATGAAAACATTAGGCGTTATGTGTTCCCAAGAAAAATGGAGGACATCACTCTTGTACATTAAAAAAAAGGAAGAATACTAAATATCATAAAAATTTTAACTAAGAACACTTCTCAAAAATTACGTTAAGCAGTTGGAATAAGGATAAATCAGGCAGAGCATGTACAACTTTAAATACGAAGTATTTTCTCGAAAGTGTATGAAACATATTATAATATATATATGTTTATAATTTACGAAAATTAATATAAACTTATTAGTGAGTATCGTTGGTTCCACTGGGCAGGCTCTGGGCATTCAGCTCTTGCAAAAGGTCACTAAGAGCGGAAAAAAAAATAGCAAGTTGAATTTCCCAAATATTTTAGGAGGTACTGAAACACTAACCTTCCAAAAAGTTCTCAAGAATCCAAGCCGCCTTAATGTTCCAAATGGCTCTTGAAGTACTCGTAACAACGAAGGATAATTTTTAATCGCGATAGTCATTTTCCTAAGTAAACAGAATTAACATACCGACATTTTTTACGCGCAAAAGCTCACTTTGGCCATAAATAAAAAACAGCATGAAAAAATTAGCATTCTGGTAACATAATTTATTATAGCAGCTATTCGCTTTTTAAATGTTTCCTTATCTGATATATTTTATATTTTACTTTTTAGCCAGTCATTGTAGGAGTCCCTGCCTATTTTAGTGAAGTATTCATCCAGTGATAACACAGATCAACTCACTCTTATTGTTCCTCACACTGTAGTGTGACTCTGTTGTGAGCAAATTTTATGGTGTGTAAAATTTGTATTAGAAAATCACTTTTCGGCGGCCCTCCATCTTCTCCTAAACCTTACCTTTGTCGCATCCTTACATTACAGTCACTCGTCAGTTACCATATATAACAGGGATGATTGGCAGATATTTTAAATCGACTTCTATATAAAAACGTCTCTCTGAAAAATAATGAAATGAGCTTAGGCAGAAGGAGTTGTGCAGGTAACAAATTTCAAATGTAAATGAAGGGTTTTCTAAAAAATTCTCAACTCACTCTCCCACTCACTGTTGGATGCTACTTGCAGAAACTGGGCCTTTCACCATTCTGTTTCAGATTACAACAATCCAAATCCAATTCAGCCATTTAACAAATGATAAAGTGATAATGACAAATTTGATAAAACTTTTATTTAATGTCACTTAATTTATTTTATTTACATTTTTAATCATTTTGTAACTGCTACAGGTGATGCTTCTTCGGAACCTTTCGTCCCAAAGAAGAGAATCGGTAATGACAGTCTACACCAAAGTGTAATTAATCAGAGACAGGACTGTTTTTAAAAATGTGGCAAAACTGGTTATTGTTTCTAGGCCTAGGGAGTTTCACATCAAATGCCTAAATGCAAACTATTTGATGGGACTGTCATGCTCAGAGGTTAAATTAAGTGTTGTAAAAATCTGTAACTTTAACTTAGTAGTTTTATCTATATATAATTAGAAATATATTTTTTAAATGTATTAATTTATGTGTTTAGTCTTAGAATAAAATGTCTGCAATTTGTATAAGAGAAAACAATGTAAAAGAGGCGGTCTATTCTAAACTCTAGTGAAAAATATGGATGCTTTGTTAAGTCCATTGCAAAACTTTTCATTAAGCAATCTCTGTATTTCTGGAATTAATTTGTCTTCTTTCTATCAAAATACTTATTGGAATATAATTATGTTGTATTGATATTTAACCAGACCTATTGAACCTTCCAGTTTTAAAGAGTTCGGCACCAGTTCGAGCCTTATGCTTATAGCCATTTAATTAATTTCACTTTTTCTCCTAGTCAATCAAAATGTAAAGATATTTTTAACAAGCAAATAAAATTATTTTAAAATAAAAATACCCAGTTAACTATTTATACGCGATAAAAAACTACAGCCCATTGCCAAAACAACTATTGTCCAAATTGTCAAGAATAAGTTGATTCAAATACTTAAATCTGCTTTCCCTAGGAATGATTCATGTTTATATTCAAATATTAAATTATCTACAACACTGTAAATGAAGATTGAATTCCAAAAATTGACTAAAGACAAACTAAATTTAGAATGTTTCTAAAACATAATTTAAACTCAGAAAAAAAATAGTAAAAAAATGTTTAAAATACCTTTCCCAGACATTTGTAGTAAACCTATTTAGGGTTTAGATTATTTGTCAGTTTTGAAACCATATATGTATATACATATATTTTATTAATTGTAATATATATTAAAAAAATATAAGCATTAGGAGGTGATATAACAGCTATTGTAAATAGTTTTACCAGTGTTTAAGAAAAAAATGTAACTCCAGCTGGTGCGAACTTGGTACTAGTCACTATCTTGTCCATACTTCATTACCAAAAGTAAGGTTACTATTCTTACTTAGAGCTAAGCCTGTAAATAATAAATCTACTTATATCATTTATGCAATATTGTAATTCTTCATATCGATAATTTTAGATTTAGGGGTGATTACTCTCTTAAATTATAGTTATTCTGTATAGAATCTTTAGTGCCATGATCGGCTGCATGAAATGTAAATATATCAATTTAATTTAATTAAAATATCTTTATATCAGTTACTTCATAGCTTATATTTTCCAAATTATTAGTCATTATTGAAGATTATTTTATTTTATTCAGTAATTCACAATCAATGTGAATTTTTTATAAAATCGACCAAAGACATATCAGTTTTTCATGACTTTATCAACCAAGTATTTCAGGATAAATGAATAAAATACAGATTGATTATGAGTCATTAGTTCTCAATAATTTTAAATATTATACACATTGGATTTAGTATTTGATAAAATTAAAATTATCATATCCATCCTGTGAAAAAAACTTATACTACTATATCCCATGAATGGTCTGGATTTCAGCACATTGTAGAAACTGTACTGTTTCTTGGACAACGGTTGTGCAGGGAGGTGATTTGACTTAAATCACGCTCAACTGCTAGATCTTTCCTCTTATTGTGGGTAGCCATATTATAGAAGCTCAGTGAGCCCCATGAGGGTCCTAATAATCCCATAGGATCCACCTATGGCTGCTCACAGATTAAATAATTTGGCGGGATTTGAACCTTCGTCATGGCATCTCAGGGTCTCTTTACCACTGAGGCACTCTGCTCCCACCATATCATCAATAAACAAAATTAAATCAGCGTTCAGAGATAAGTTAGCGTGTTAACAACCTTAAACTGACAAAATGTTTAAGTTACCAATGGCAACTAAGGATTTTTACATCCTTGTAAAAAGATAGAATGTACTTAGATAGTTTATATTTTCCCCATTATACTGAAGTTCATTTATGTTGAATGAAATTATATCTCGTATTTGATTTGATCCACACATTATTTAATAATGTAAAGGAATTTCCTGAGGCTATAATGTAATATATAATTTATTATGTGTTCCTAATGCATAACTTTTTCCTATTCACATTAATAATTATAGGAACTTTAAAAATTAAAGTTTAAGATTTTAAAATTGTACCATATATTTTAATATATATGTTATATTTCTAGCATCGATATCAATATTAAAAATTTATTAATATAAAGATATCTTATAGGTAAAACAACTAACGTACAATAATTTTCATTTATAATTAAGAAAAACATCCTTAGGTTACTCCTGTAACATGCACAATGATACAGCAAATTGTGCAACTAAACTAATAGTTTTAATAAAATTTTCCCTGTACTTGGGTTACACACTTGTCATTAGTCCCCATCATTCTAAAATCTACCCACTTTATAACCTAAAACCCTAGCATATCATAGCACATTGAACTCTCTCCCATTTTGTTTTCTGTTTACTTAAATTAAATGCTATGGCTGGTAACAATGTGAAAGTATATAGGATATTTTTGTATATTTTTTAAAACAGCAATTTTTATTGCTGTAAACAATTCCTTATTGCCAATGAAAGTTACAGGAAGAAAGCAAAATTGCAGAAACAATCCATTAATTAACACCAAACTTGATATAAACCATTTATTTTGTTTTAAAAATTTGGCATACATCATGAAAATTGTCATGGAAAAATACCGACATTGACACGGAATTGATGGAATTAAGCCATCAAGTCTCAAAAGTTATTTAACTCCACACTATAATGTCTCCATTAATTAAGGAATCATTAAAAAACAAAATCAAAATATAAATGCTACTTTCAAACAATATAACAACCTTTCCCCCAAAGAAAGAAATCAATAAATAAATTTCTTAATATCAATCTACTAGCTATTTATTTTATCTTTATTGTACTTATGATGGTGATAATTTTTAAATATTTTTATTTTGAAGAGAAAAGATTAGTCCAGGTCGGAATTCGAACCCGGGTCGCCCGTGTCTTAAGTGCGGTGCTCTAACTAACTGATCTAACCTGGCTCGTAACATCGGATAGGATCGGTAAAGTGAATGGATTTGTCTGGCCGTTTTATGAGCCAAGATAGCTCAGTTGGTTAGAGCACCTTGCTAGAGACGTGGGCGACCCGGGTTTGAATCCCGGCCTGGACAAATCTTTTCCTTTCAAAATAAAAATACTAGCAATTTAAATTTGCTCATCATTTGGCTGTAATTTTTCAATCACCTCTTCAAAAGATATTTATTGCCTTGAAATAAAATAAAATAATATTTCGTTTGGCAGCAACTTCTTTAATAACCATTTATGAAAATATGTTGATAGATAATATTAACAATGTTTATCAAGAAAGTAAATTTGAATAAGGTGATTTTCACTTTGAAACTGAGATTAAACAAAACAAGAAGCATTAAATAATCTCCTCGTTCAAATTAAATGTATCACTTGCATAGGTTGTCGCTTTGAGTTAAGTCACGAGTTTTAAATTTTCATTCATTACCTTTTAAATATTCTTGAAAATAAAAATAATCGTGAGTTTTAAATTGAAAAATAGGGGTAAGTATGGGAAATGCGTATATTTCGGTAATGTATATTTCGAGGATATTAAAAAGGAAACAAATGAAAAATGTGACTTAACTTGATACGACAACCTGCAGAACTGATACCAAATTAAATAAGCAATTAATTACCAGAATTGTGCATATGATTTAAATAAATATTTTGTGCATATTTTAAATAAAAATAATATTCATTATTGAGTTTTTTCTGGCTACATATTTCAATTTATTACTCTTTTAGCTATGCCTCAAGTTGTTAAATTAATATAAACCTAATTATATAACATATTTGTTTTTGTTTTATAAAATTGATGATTATATTTATAAAATTAAAATTTCATATATATTTTAATTATTTCAAAATTATCAATGGTCAAATATTATTAATTCTTTTTTCCTGAGATCACATAATTAGTACTAAGCAAATTGATGTTATTGTAAGAATATTTTTCCTGTATATATTGTAATTAATAATTACTTCGAGTATTATTTTGAATTGTTAATTTATTACATTTAATCTCCAAAGAGCTACATTTTATGATGAAAAATGAATAATAAAGCTTACCTTCTTGATTGTATATAATTATTATTTTCCTCTAAAGAATTTATAGGTCAATGTTAGCAAGTTAATATTGAGAAGCTAATTTTGAAAATTTAACAAAATCAGGGCAAATATAAATAATATCCAATGTAGACAACACATATGGCAGAATTCTGGAACATTTAACCAATAAATTGATGTCTCAAAAAGTGATCTTTAATGTAATGTAAATTTCTACTCCCAGTCGATGCTTGTAGTCAAAATTTAATACATTATTTCCATGTCCATAAATTTTTATTTACCAATTTAAAATAAACTTGATATTATGTGAGAATATCTTTTAAACCAACGATCAACTAGTTAAGGGCCATGCACGGATATACATAATATGTATAGTACTGAATAATTAATGTAGCTTATTAATTATTACATATAACATTAAAAATATCTATGTATTAACATAAAAAAAAACTTGTACCACTACAACCCATGAAGGGTCTGGGGTTCGGTACATGATAGAGACTGTACTGTTTCATGGACAACTCGGCAAGGAGGTGACTTGTCCAAGGTCATGCTCAACCGCCAGATTTTTCTCAATTATTTTGGGTACCCTATTTTTATAATATTTTATAGAGGCTGGGTGAGCCCCAGGAGGGTCCTAGATCCTATATGATCCATCTCTGGCAGCAAACAGACTAAATAAAAGTACTGCCTGCAGCGGGATTTGAACCAGGATTTCCGTCATGGCAACTCAGTGAGGCACTCCGCTCCCTTGTATTAATGTAAACTGAAATAAAATATAACTTTTCTGACAGAACTCATGAGATTACAGAAAATTTAAATATACATGTCACCAAAAAGATCTGAAAAATTCAATAACATTATTTTTTATCATTTGGAATTTCTCTGTTCTGCATTCGTCTATACAAAATTAAATTTTTTTTTTTAATAATATGTCTAAAGGCCTAACTCTGCAACACACAAATCAATAGGGAGAAGCCAAACAAGAGCAGTACAACTAAAAAATCAAGGCAATAATTTATTTAATGCAATTAAATAATTTGTTATTTCTATTTTGAAGAGAAAAGATTTGTTCTGGCCGGGATTCGAACCCGGATCTTCCGCAACTCTAGCGCGGTACTTTACCAACTAAACTACCAGGCAACCAGATCCTAATTAAAAAAAGTAGTGTTCAATGAACATTCATCCACATACATACTTTGCAAAAATTGTGAGAACTGGGAATATAGGATCGGTGAAGGGAATGGATTTGTCGGACCTGATTACGAGCCTGGTAGCTTAGTTTGTAAAGTAACACGCCAGAGTTGCGGAAGACCCGGGTTCGAATCCCGGTCAGGACAAATCTTTTCTCTTCAAAATAAAAATATTAAAATATCACAATAAAATAAAAAAAAATATATAAATAATATATTTTATTTAAATTAAGGTAATTATTTAATATATAAAAAGTTCTTTTTGCCAATTTCTTCATTTACACCTTAGAGGCAGTGATATTTACTAAGCAGCAATAATTTCAATAATAATTATCAATAATATTAATATTATCAATAATTATTGATAAAATACATATGTAGGTGTAGGTAAAAGATAATAAATTAACTTAAACATCAATATAGAATTTTATTTTACCTACATCATTAAAATACATATATTTATTAAACATAAACAAATCAGAACACAAATTAAAAGATCCTGTAGTTAAATAAATTTTAAAAATAAGGAAATAAAATTAAAGTTTATAGATAAAACTACAATAAAACATTTACAGCTTTAGTAAACTGATAATAAATTAAAGAAAGTTAATCTTTGGTCTAAGAGTTAGCATTGGTTAGTATACTTTTCTATATCTAAAAATATCTTATAGATTAATAGTTCATTATAACTAATAATTAATAAATATTAGTAACTCCTGATAAATCTTTAGTAACATTAACATTTAAGAACATAGTGCCGAGTCTAATTAATGATTCAGCGATCTTTTATAGTTTTATATTTATATATATATATATATATATATATATATATATATATATATATATATATATAAAACAGTTAAAAAAATTGTTTCATATAGTAACAGTAAATTCACACCACATTCTTGACCATCAAGTTAGCTCGACTGAATTCACAATATCAATCAGCTTCAATAAATAACATAAAAACCTCATCAGAAAAATTACTTAACACAAATGGTAAACTCTCCTCTATCCAAAATACTATCAATTGCTTTTCTCACTTAACTGACATTAAGTGAGAAAATATGGGTGTTAAATCCATAAAAATAAACAAACTATAAAATTGAAATGTCTTAATCCTAAGCAACAAAAAAACACTAAAAATGTATTTTTTAAAAACATGCATTATAAATAAAGTTTATATTTTGTGCTACCCAGCATTTTTCCCTCCGCAAACTTGTGCAAAATGTTAGTAAGAGCAGTGTTGGATACAGGACAGTCAACCATGATATGAAATCTGTTATTTTATAGCTAAGGTTCTTTCAAAAGAGAAAAGCCTATGGAAAATGTTATATTCTATATAATGTTACATTCTATATAACAATTTATATTCTATAAATTGTATCATTAGCATTATTTTGCATAGTATCTGCATCATAGGGTATGGGAAATTCACAATTTCAAATCAAGCAATGAAATCTGAACTGAAATATGTGCCAGTTTCAATGCCAGCTAGAAATGATTTCTCCTGCAATTAAGAATTTTTTTTTTTGTTAAATCCATATCAGATTCCCCCAAAAAATGTACTGTAGACATTTTAAATTTTATATATATATATATATATATATATATATATATATATATATATATATATATAATAGAATTCGATTAAATTGACTTACAAGCCCTGCTTGCTTCAAAACAAACATTTGGACAAATTTAAAACATTATAACTGTTTTAAAAGTGAAAATCCTATTCCAACAAATAAGTACTATGTATTTATTACATAATAAACAAAACAAATAATTTCTAAGAAGTAAAAAGTGCAGATGAGTAAACAATTTCGAATATTCAATTACACAGCTTCTCATAAATACAGACATAAGTTTTCCCATGGTCCCTGGTAATTATTTACAAAATAAAAACAAAACAGATTTATAGTGGTTCTTTCCTCACCACTTAAACGTAAAGCTATAGATCAATCATGGATACAAGCCTTTAAAAAATATAATCTTTTATTCTACACCACTTAGCTTACTACATCCAGCAATGTATTATAAAAAAATATTTAAAATCTAATTATAAAAAAATAAAATTTAAATTCTTAAACTTTAGAAAAACTGGGATTACACCAGGGTAACATTTCCCCATTGCAGTAGAACCCTGTTTAACCCCATCTTATCACCAGTTAATCTGAAAGGTATAAAATTTTAATAGTTATTAATAATGTCCCATTTGTGGTTAATCTCCTCTCTTGAACCCGATATCAATCCTTAATGAAAAACTTTATTCCCACTTAAACCCACCAGTTTCAAACCTAGCTACCTCTTCAAATCCTCTGAGGTGTCTGAAAAAAAGATAGCCTCATGGTCTTCTAAATTGAATTGTTTATTTGAATACTACCACTGGTCAGCTTCTCTACTAGCCAATATCTCAGGACATTGCGTATCATTCATTCTATTTTCTTGTTGCATTATTAGAATACAGTTGTAAATTTAAATTATTTAAAAATAGATAAAATAAAAATAAAAAGAGTTATTAAGGATATTGAAAAGCTTTGAATATATAAGTCAATTTTTTCCAACTTTACAATGTGTAATCAGATAGGTGTTTTTGTAACCTTGAAAATCTTTATTATTTTGTTATGTAAATTAGTGGCCCTTTAGTCCGAATAATTAAGTTTCTGATGATAGCCTAAGTGCTGAAATAACTCGACCCAGTGAAAAATATTTAATAATTCGATTTTCTTTTTGCCACATACTAAGATGAGGAGCCAGTTAAGCTGAGGCTATTTAAACAGGGTTCTACTGTACTGCTGGCCACTTTTAACTTTTCATAAAAATATATTAAGAAAATAGTAAAGTTTGGCAAATTTTATACAATTACACTGTTTATACATTTAAAAAAAATCTTTCCAATATAAAATTGAACGATTAATAGAGAGCATTCATATAAAGCAAATCACATTGAACAGAAAGAAGAGCAAGAACACTTACATAACATAACAATTAACAGGCAAATAATGGATTTGAAAAAATAGTAATTTTTGTAAACATTATCATACAATTAACCACAATATAGGTATACATTCAATAAGCAACAGTCACATTACAAGGAAGCATACCAAGAATGATATACATTCACAAAACCAGGTAAATTCAAAATCTGAAAATAGCACCTCACCTTAACCCTCCATTGGGCATGCCTCCTCAATATGAAACAACTCAACAAATGGTTTCAAACACTCATCAACAACACTTGCTGGCAGAAAGTTATTCTTCTAGTACCATTTTACATCTCAATCCTATGCACTCTATATTTTTCAATATGTCAAGCTAATCTGCACCATAGATACTAGAGTCTCTACGAAATTGATACATTGTTTCTTCCCATTTCTTCAATAAGGACCATTTTTATAAAGTTGTTAAATATGTTTGATAAATATTCTAATTATGCAACACTAAATTTCAAATAAAATTAGAAAGTTGTAGGCCTTAAAAAATTGATGGTATTAAAAAAAAAGATAAAAAACTAATGTAGGTAACACAATGAAATAAAAAATGGATAAAATAGCTATTTGAACACACAGAAAGGTTTGCAATTTGAAACAATAAATATATAATACTATGACATTTCTTTTATACCCAAGGAAGACACTAGTATACATTATAACTATTTGAATACAATAAAGTTAAAATTTATAATGCTCGTTAATAAAAAAATAGGGTTCATCAAAACTTTCAGGGGCTGTGGCCAATGGAAGGCACAAAAACAAAACACTGTAATATGAATGAGACCATTAAAAAACAAAAACAAAACGAACAATATATAAGAGGAGAAATAAAATCTAAAATTTAGTGAACATTTTTTAAATATTTATACCTAGTCAAAAAGACAAGGGGTAAAGCCAAATACTTGATATGCTTTGTTCCAAAATTGGCCTCTTTTATTGTCAGTTACATATAATTATTATATTAAATGATTTATAAATTAAATATTTAACTAAAAATTAGTATTAATAAATTTTAAAAGGTACATTTAATAAAGGAACAAGCAATACTACTAAGCAATGTAACAGCTCTAAAGAAAACTTCATAAAAAATATATATAAAATCAATTACCAATCAACAAGTATAAAAATTAAAACAGATAAAATCACTTATAGCACCACCTTGTTACACAAGAAACTTAGAATGAAATAATATTTAAGTATTGTGTTATAAATATATTAGATGGAAATCATCACTTTTATCACAAAATGATATTGCATATAGGCCTAAGACACTGATAATAAATAAAAAATGATAACTGTTATGATCATACATAACATTGCGCATCTATATACATACATATGGTATAGACACATGGCTATGATTCAAACTTCCATTGATAAGTTAAACTACCTAACTTAAATATAGATATACATAGAAACATTCTAGGTTTAAATTTTTAATACTCCTAAAAATGTTAAAATACAAGTTATCTTTCAAATACTGATTGAAAGCTCTAAGACATTACATTAATAATTAATAAAACAATAGACAAAACAGGAAGACTCAAATCAAAATAATTAAATCATTATAGAGCAGAGACAACACCCATTCAAAACTTATCACATCACTATAATCATAAATGACCAGGACTGCATCACAGTTATGATTTAAATTTAAAAATAGATGTAGCTTATTTCAGCATTTTGGGAAATTGATCACAATCAAACTAATACTGTGCCACACGAACAGCTACAGAATACGGTGTCTCAATACAGCATTTCATCCATAACTTTAATTTAAGCCCTTTTGGGAACATTTTCAACCCTTGTGTAAGCTCCTCCCATCAGCGGCCAATTGCCCCCTTATCTAGTATTACTTATTGACTATCTTCATATTAGTCTTGAGCCTACCGGAAAAATTTAACAAAAAAAATTGTAAAATAAATAAATGAGTACCAATGAAAACAAGAAAATTTACAAAGAGATATTATGTTATTGTTCTTTTTATTATATTTTCACTTGACTGATCTGACAAAATATTATTTCAAATTTTGGGCCTTTATTTGAAACTTCAATGATCTTTTAAGATTTCATTTTAGTTTGAAGGAGGAACAAGAAAAAAAATTGAGCTCAAAATTATTATTTATACTTTTGAGTTTTCCAAATTATTTATATCTGGTCAAGTTTGATCACTAATTGGTAAATTAGATACACAACCAACCAGAAGTAAGCAAAAGCTCTTTTAAGTAAATGAAACCATGGTTCAAGGAAAACAACATGATCAACCAGAAGTGAGCAAAAGCTCTTTTAAGTAAATTAAACCATGGTAGAAAGGAAAACACTTTCCTTATGGCGGAAGCTCACGACAACTTAGATAATCTTATATCAACAACCAATGTTTTTTGAATGGACTGTAAGTCATTGGCGGTTTCTGAGCCACATGCAAGCACGATTCTGTAAACCTAAGCCTTTTGTTATTAATGCCTTTGAAATTTCTAACAGAAATAGAAAATACTCTTGGTTTGGCCACTTTTTTTTTTCTTACATTCAAGGAAGAGAATAAACAGAGTTTATAAGTAAATTACCTTCAACAAACACAATTATTTCTTTGGATATTTAATAAGAAACCTATATTAGACCTTTATGGAATAAAATATAATTAATAATTAAGTATGCTTCTGGAATGTATAGTATATCTTTATGGATAAAAATCTTTGGAATGAATTTATCCTAAAAATACATAATTTTTACACTACTTTTTTACTAATGACTATAAATTACTTTGTTCATTATTTTGTAAATATCACCTAACATTTTGAAGATACACCTTGCTAAAATTGTATTAATATTCAAAACACAAACAAAACATAATCTTTCAAAAAATAATAACATTCTGGTTTATTTATTTAGTTCATACTTGTCTAAATTTATATCAAAGAAAAATCTAACAAGGAATAAACTGAATGATCATACCAATTCAAACTAATAATTTAGTATATCATAATTTTAAAGTCTTAATTTTCTGAACTAAGTGATCTATGGTGATATACTCATCCATGAGGCGATCAATGAAAATAGAACTACAGCTTTAGTTATCCATAGTAACATGTTATTACATTGAATTTCATACTTTAAACAAATTTGCAACATTTAATAGCCTCTTTAACAAATTTTTTTTTTATAAATAATGTATATCTATATATCTAATACTGTGAGGTATATTGCTGTATATATTCAGAATATATTCTTGCCTTTTCTTTTATATCGTTTCAATTTGCAAATAAACTACGCATAATTCATACTTAAAAATGCAGGGATATTTCACAAATTATTGATGAATTCAGAAACGATAATATTCACAGCACCATGCAGATATTTAAAACATTTATATTCCACACATAAAGTGTGGTTGTGCACAACCACAACTAAACTATAATAAATATATAATTGTATATTCTACATAGAAAGCATACGAATAACCAATACATGCTAGTTCATGTTTTTTTGTTTTTTTTTTAATAAGCACTATATAATGTAATGTAGAAATTTGTTTGGCATCTAAAGTAAGTAGAGCCCAACTCTGAAATTAATCATAATAAAATAAATTTAAAATAATAAAAATACTCCCTAACATATAATATATCGTAAAATTAATGTGATACAACATTTTTCTTTACATTCCAAAAATAATAGTTAAAATATATTGATCCATATGAAACCATGAAACCCATCTTGATTTTTTCATAAGAAAAAAGTAACCTAATAAAAAGTTAAGATTTCTTCAACCATAGAATCAAACCTACCACCCCTTAAATACTTAAAAAATGCATTCATATTTCATGAACGCCATATTTGAATTTTTTTCTTTTAAGTAAAAATAAAATTAAAGCTCAATTTTTTTACATAAGAGTTGGACCCATTACTATACCTGTTAGAGGCAGGTTCCATTCTGCAAGCTCAAATTGATGACAAGACATCAAGCTCTTAGATTTCCAGTTATTTTTTCTTACAGTTATATCTGCATACTTGAAATTGTTAATTCTTTACTCGGTATGGTTGTAGCAGTAAGGCATATCATGGCCATGAGTACACCTGTCGACTGTAGAAAATGTAGTAATGATCATTATTAAGCCAATAACGGCAACAGACGTCCCGAAGATGGCCAAACCTAGGGCTGGAAGCTTCCTCAACGAAAATACAGAACCCTGCTCCAGCTTCAGGTAGCTAACAGCGGGGAGCACAAAAGCCAATGGAACTGCAGAGATAACACCCTTAACAAAATAAAATTTAAAAAATTCATCAGTTTAACTTCTTATAATTTTAAGGTAAATATGGAAGTTTGAGAAAAAGCTTTAGTTTTTGTGAACAGTTTTCTTAAAAGTAAAATTATAAATAATATAAACTCAAATAAAACTTACATTGAGCTCCAGAACGACACCCAAACAATCAGTTGAAATAGAAATAAGATAAGTCGTTACAACAATTAGGATAGTTGAAAAGAAATGTGAGACTTCGCCATAAGCCTGAGTAATAACAGCTCTGGTTACAAGACATTCTAAAAAACAAAATATACAATTAAATTCAATAAGAATAAAAACATTATTACAAATGTAAATATAAAACAATACTAACCAATTGGAAATGTGAATAGGATTGTCAGAGAAAATGCAATCCTTGCAGCATTCATCAAATCATCATCCCAACAATAATTTTCTAGTAAATCACCTTAAAAAAACATATAACTAGAGAATTTCTAAAAGAACAAATATCAAACTATCAGGGAACAAAGACAAATATAATTAACCACAATCATTTAATAATTAACCACATACATATTTGAAAATCAAATTTTATAAAAAAAACATCTAAATATCCGTCCATATTTATTTTGTGATGGTTCTCTGAAATAAGTACCAAAAAAATCACCCCAGAAAGTTCATATTCAGGCAGGTTATCGACTAAAGAAAAAACTACCATTTATCCAAACAGTTGCTAGCCTAGCCTAAAGTAGTAGTGAGGTGATTGTATTAACCTCGTACATTTAAGTGATACTTCCTATCTTGTGTGCCAACTATAATCCACCAAAATGTTTTCAGCTTGCTATTATATTGGGCAATGCTAATTTCATATACCATGAATAAAGCTTTTTTATGCATATGCAATGATACTCTCTTATGATCTGATTGACTGATCCAAACATGAGTGGAAGGATCTGTCGTATAAAGACGTGAGTATGCTTCTCTTCCGAACTTGTGAGTGTCCAGGCCTATTTTCCATAAGTAAGAACAGGAATAACGAGAGTCTTTTAGAGAAATATACTGTGCACCAGAGAACTAATCGCATGTTTACTATGACAAATATAACACAAGTTCTCCATCACAATTCGCTGCCTGGAGTCAAGAAATATTTTATTATATTAGATGAATTTGTAAAATTGTCAATGTGAAACCTGCTTATAAGAAAAGAGGCCTGAACAAGCAACTGCAGAATCTAATAGGCCCATTTTACCCCTCCCTATAATAAATAAGGTGTTCAAGAACCTCGCAGCCAGTCCTCGAGAGAGCAAGCTAACGACTGCCGCATTTTTTAATATAAAAACAGATTATGTTGAAGAAATTGGTCCGGGTAGAGGTCACTGAATGAAATTCTCAAGTAATTTCAGATGATATTTATTGTTAGCCAACGTTTCGACCTACGTTGTAGGTCTTCTTCAGGGCTATAAGCAAAATACAGACAATTTAAGAAAGCGGTATGAATATAATAAAACATTTTAAATATAGATAAACTAAAAGAAGGTGAATACAGGCAAAAATTGATAATTATGTGTAATAATGATGATAAAAATTGATAAAGGTGTACAGTAAAGTAATTATGAAGGTTAAAATGTAGAAAATAATAATAAAACATGAAGAAAATAATAATAAAACAGAAAGTGTTGACAGTTAAAAAATTAAGGTATTACAGATAAATAAAAACTGAATATACAATAGGAATGTGAAATGATATGGGTAAATTAGAAAGTGATAAGAATTACGCACTAAAATTATAGGTAATAAAAAAGAAGAAATAAAAATTGTAAAATTATAAAAATCTAGAAACGAATTATATAAAATAGAATAAAATTGAAAATAAAAATTATTTTAGAAAATACAGTATTAATATTAATAGGTAGAAAATACTTTATACTAGTGTAAAGAATATTAATTACATAAGAGAATGTAAGAAGACAGTTTATAAAAATGTAAAATATCAATTGTATAAAAGTAGGTATGTTTTAAGTAAGGTACGTGATAATATAATCAGGCTATATTGGACTAATTAACAGGCTAATAACAGGCTATATTGGAATTATGATATATATTGATGAATATTTAGGGTGGTATATAGATAACTAAAACAAATAAACGCCTTACAGTAATAGTGAGATTGGAAGTAGTGATAATAACGGTAAATTGGGTATAGTACTGTTTTAGGTTATGAGGGAAAGAAATTAAAATGAAATGGAGGAGGGAGGGTGAGTAAATAGTGCAAAACATAAGTTACCTGTGGGGGTGGGACGGGGGGTGGGTCCTCTCTGGCTATGAAACACTGACTGATATAATTGAGAAGGAAGGATGGTCCCCTACCCTTACTAAGTGTAAAAAATTTTTTTCTCAGAATATAAAAGCCGTTACAATGGCTATAAGTAACGTATAAAGGGAAAGAAGCAAATAGTGTAGAAGCCTCATATAAAGACTTGAAAATCCATACACACACACTCACATACACATATTCGTATGTATATGTATATACATACACATATACACATATATATATATATATATATATATATATATACATATATATACACACACATAAATATATATATACACACACACACACACACACAGACTAACATACATACTTATATATAATATTGGCACGTATGAGAGGGGGGGGGGGAGGAGAAAGTCATTAGGAAGCAGGGGTGGTTAGTTATTTTGTATTAGGTCTAGTATGTGTCTGTAAACTATTGATAGGTTATTTTTGTCAGTCTTTGTGTTTAACGGATTTTTTTCTAGGTTAATGTATAATGATTCTGTAATTAGTCTTTTGGTATAATTAGGAACAGTGGCGAGAACAGAGGATTGGTCAAAGTTAAAGGTGTGGTTAAGGGTTAAGGCATGTTCTGATAGTTTGGAAGCAGATATGTTCCGGGTAGATATAGAGGTCTTATGTTGTGATAGTCGTCTGTAAAAGTGGTTTTTTGTTTCCCCAATGTAGGAGGAGGTACAGTTTGGGGCAGAGCAGGAGATGCGGTAAACAATGTTGGAGAGATTTTTAATGGGGATCGGGTCTTTTAAATATGTGAATAGTTGGGATAATTTGTGATATGGCTTAAAACCAAGGCGAAGGTTGGGAAAGGTAAGATTTAAGACTTTTTGGATATTTTCAGACAGACCAGGAATATAAGGAAAAGATCGGTATATGAAGGAACTGGGGTTCGGTACTGTTGGGTACGGGGAGGGGTAAATTACATTACTAGGGTGTTTAAGGGGGTCTAGTAGTTTATTGGTAATGTGGGCTGGGAAGTTGTTAGAGAGTAGTATGTTTTGGATTCGTAGGATGTTGGTTGGTCGAAATTGGGTGTCTGATAGGGATAAACACCGGTGAATAAGGTTTTTTGCTGTATTGATCTTCTGGTGGTAAGGATGCTGTGAGAAAAAATTGAGGAGTCTGCCGGAATATGTGGGTTTGGTGTACCAATTAAAGGACAAGGAGCTATCATTATTTCTTATAATGAGGAGGTCAAGAAAGGGGAGGGTGTGATTGGTTTCAGTTTCTATGGTAAATTTGAGACGGGGATGGTAGGAGTTAAAGGCTACTAGTATTTCAGGGATTTTTTCAGGATTGAGAACTAAAAGGAGGTCATCGACATATTTCTTGATGAGGAAGATGTCATGGGGGAATAGAGGGATGATGGAGTCAAGAAGGTCATTAAGAACAATGTTAGAAATGTCTGGAGCAAGGCAATTACCCATGGCCAGACCTGAGATTTGATTGTAAAATTTACCATGGAAACTAAGATATCCGGATTTACAACACAGTGTAAGGGATTCAAGGTAGGAAGTGAGGCAAAGAGTTGTGTGTGGTTGGATGATATTCCAGTTTTTTTCTATAATGCTGAGGGCTTTGTCAATGGGGATATTGGTGAATAGACTAGTGGCATCAAGGGAAGCTAAAATGAATTGGTCAGGAATGTGAACGGAAAGTAGTTATTATTTTCTACATTTTAACCTTCATAATTACTTTACTGTACACCTTTATCAATTTTTATCATCATTATTACACATAATTATCAATTTTTGCCTGTATTCACCTTCTTTTAGTTTATCTATATTTAAAATGTTTTATTATATTCATACCGCTTTCTTAAATTGTCTGTATTTTGCTTATAGCCCTGAAGAAGACCTACAACGTAGGTCGAAACGTTGGCTAACAATAAATATCATCTGAAATTACTTGAGAATTTCATTCAGTGACCTCTACCCGGACCAATTTCTTCAACATAAATTATCATAGGTCAACAATTATTATCAATATAAAAACAGATTACTTGAAATATTGCTCTTTGCTGGGTACTATATTTCCCCACCTCTCAGGCAATTTTTTTAATTCCAAATTGAAAAAATGTTTTATCGAAGAGACCCATGTTTGAACCAATTTTTAATTTCTTTGGAAGAAGTGAACCAGTGATCTGCAAAATTCTGCTGTATCTATCAGGGTGATCAGTGATCAGAAGAAGTAATGTCCGACAAATACAACGGATGCTGTAAAATAATTTTTATAGTAATTTTAAATAATAATTTTTCATGACTTCTCCGATGTGAGCCTGAGTCATGAAAAGAATAACTTATTTGTATATTTTCTTATATTCAGGCCTTTTTTATCATAATTCCCAGCTCAAAAAAATCAATTGTAGTTTATATTGATCACCCATAATGGAATCACCAGACTTTAGAAGCTCATAATATACAACTGTTAGTCTCACCAGAATACAACATGACCTTCGAACCATGAATATGTAGTTTTGAATATTGACATTCATATAGGTGGTAACAGTTGCTTGGTCTTTACATAGTATTTTTCTTTTAACGAGTATCATGGAATATTCCATGGGTTTATCCTTACCCTCAGTCAAAATCCCATGCAAAAAAATACTTTGTAATTTGCCTTTCAAAGCAACTGTTCAAATTGCATTGCTTCTGAATGACTCCGATGAATTTTAATCCTATTGAAACTGATTGTAGTGTCAATCCCAATGATTCAGCAAGCTCTCCTTGCTATATGACTTAAATCTTTATTGAGTAATGCCTCCAATTTTTTTACTTAAAACTGTTTCGACAATCCAGGGTGAGTCTTGTCTTCAACATTAAAATTATCATCCTAGCAATTTTGAAAAACATTCCCAACATGATTTATCATTTTCCAGTTTATCAACTTCCACAAGAGCATTCTATGCACTTCAGCTGCACTTTTCTTCCAATCAAAACCTCCTGACGATACATTTAAAGGACTGAAAATCAAAATTTTTTGAAGATAGCATAGAACCCTGAAATCAATAGCACTGATTTATTTTATGTAATAAAATAACGAAAGTAAAAACTCTTAACATAACCTATTATATCATTATTATATCAATTTATTGAAATTATTGAGCAAGACTTCCAATTGAGTTCTTGCATAGGAAATGGAGAGAAAATTTAATTTGATTTTTTTAGTATTTGTTCAATTGGTCTGGTATATCTTTTTTGTAGTTAAGTATCTGTACTTTCTTCTTTTTTTATGGCCACCTATTTCAATAGTGGATTCGCACATTTGCCAAGTATAATTAAATCAAACACTAAACATAAGACCAAATGTGGTTTTGTGCATTGTACAAAAATGGGGTATTACAAAAGCTTAGCAAACTAACCAATTCAATTGTTACTGTTTTGACTTTTAAAACTTTCATCAACTGTTTTAAAATTATTTTATTTTTAGTTTAATAATGTACTTTTTTTACCTTGTGAGTATCCTGTAAAAGTTGCATAGCCAGTAATTCCAAAGAGACACGATATGATAAACGAAGCGAAGACTGAGTAATGAGTGACTTTATCCCATCTCCCCTGATCAGCTCCCTTTATGGATCCATACAGCAGAAACACGTTATGATGGCACATGAATGCTGAAAGAATAAAATTAATTATTTTAAAAGGAAAAAAAAATTTACAAGTGATAAAAAAAATGCCATCAAAAGCATAAAAAAAAAAATTATAATATTCATGAATGTTAAATATTATAAGGCCAGTATATGCATATATAATTATTTAAATATTTACAAATTGCTTATTTATCTATTAAAAAAATTAGAAAGTTCTATTTTTGTTTTATAACAACAACTATTTAAATAATAAGTTACTACTATTTGAGAAGTAAAATGATACCAATTACAAACTAGTATTTAACCATATTATGAGCATCCATATTATTAGCATGATAAATTTGAATGCCTACAGAAAAGCATGAGCCTAAGCAAACTAATCTGATTATCATCAAATACTTCAATATGACAATTAAAAGCACCAGAATACGAAGTTAAAGAAAATGGGTTAGGGTTGTAATCACAAGATATCTCACTCGCTCGTTTTTATCTCAAAATAAAAATTACCTCAAACAAAATGAAGCAAACTAGTTCTATACACTATCAACCCAAAAATAAAATAATAATTGAAATGCTTAATATTATTAATTGTTTGAAAAGTGGATATATAATTTTTGTGAATTATAATTTATTTTATTATTATTCATCATAAAGATCAATCAACTTCTTACTGACAAGGAAGGGAAGTGCATGATGTGCCGAGATGGATCAAGGTTTTTATGGGTGATTTTTCATTGAAAACAAGGCACCTGCCCCCGTGCTCTCCCCCTCCCCCTTGGATCCAATTATGCTCATAGCGGAACGAAGATTAGAAAGCACAGGCTAAAGAAAAGAAAATAGCTTGGAAATAATACTTTCAAAATGACAAGCGTACATGATGGCTAGAAATAGAACAAAGGAAGTGTGAAGGAAGCTAAGAGAAGGTAGTGGCAGAAATTTGAAAAGAAGAAAACCACAGAGAAAACATAAAATTCTCCTGGAATAAAATAAAAGCATTAAGAGGCCATAAATGCAAAGGAATCAGAAATATTAAAAATGAACAGGGTGAAATGGTTACTAATAATAAGGGCATTATAGAGGTTTGGAGAAAACATTACAAAAGGCAATTTGATGATGATTTTATATATCCGATCACAAATTAAGTTTATTCCTTGAAGATTTTAAGGCTATGATGAGGTGGCCATGTAGTTAGAATGGAAGATAAGGCCATTTCTAAACAGATGTTGACAGAATCTCTTGATGCACGAGATGAGGGAAGAAACTGAATCTGAGATGGTGTGGACAAGAGATATCCCGGGAATCAGAAGCTGGATGACAGCTGCACAAAACAGAAAAGACTGGAGGAGGCGGCCAGGACTCGGGACCGAGTTGTTACTCCATAAAAAAAAAATCAGAATGAGCATTGGAAATGGAACAGTATGAGGTGGTAGTGGAAGAAGAAATCAAATGAAGTATCACAAGGACTGGGAAAGCTTCAAGACAAGACAAAACAGTTAAAGAATTTGTCAAGAATGGAGTGTGGAACTAGTTAGGTCTCCCAAAGTGCTTTTTAAATATGGCTGAGGGGATAAATGAATACTGAAAGAAAGGGAATAAAACATTGTCATAAGGAAGTCGAACTTAATTTCCCACTATAGATCCATATGTCGATCAACAGGAGCTAAGAAACTGAATTAAGACCTATAGTTGAACCCCATATTGTAAAGGAACAAGCTGAAAAGGAATTCAAGATCATACTTTCTCTGTCAGAATGGCCTTTGTGGAAAAATTTTTTTTTTAATTTGTTTTAGATTTTCTAAAAAACTAGTTTAACTCATTTTTCCATGTTGAGATATAAAATAAAGTTTTATTACAGTAAAACTAATTGTTATAATAAATAAAATATAATTAATTTTTTATTGTTTTATTTTTTTTCTCTCAGATCCTAAAGCATATTAGATAAAATGGACACATGGACACAATAGACACATGTTTTCCTTTAATATTATCGCCCAAAAAGTTGAATCGAAATCAGCAGTGGACAATCATGCCCTTCTTTTGAGGGTTAAATACTTCTAAACTAGTTATTAAAACATAATTTTTAACTGCCTAAAATAACAACATAATAATACACTGTTACCAATAGAAAGTTAACTAAGGAATATATAACTATTACTACTGCTAAAGCCAATGCTTTTTTTATTTAAAATTTGTAAAAGCTTTCCTGATGACTTCTGATACAATTAATTCATTGCCAAAGCAGTCGGATATAAAAACTAATAAGTAGGATGAAAAAAATTAACAGCCACATGCCTATTACTGGCCACTACGGCTCCAATACCTTTTTCACTATGATTCCAATGCTAAGTTGGATTTATAAATCTATTGTTGATTTTATATTAATTTAATGTAAATTATACATTTATTAGTCGTAATAAAAGGATGAATATTTATGTAAATAATAAATATCCCAGTAATAAAAGAAATAAACTATTTTTAAAAGTTTATTCCCTCCATCGTAAAACAATGACTTCCTTTCCACCTGTAACGTTTAATAACATCTCACTTATTCCTGTAGAACATGTCCGGACTAGACCTTGACAAACGCTTAACTTGGAATCCTCATACTAGACTGAAACGACAAGAAACAGCTCACCGTTTCAGGCCACTTTGACATTTACTAGACAAACGCTCTAAGCTCCCAATTAATTACAAAAGACTCATATACATAACCACCCATCTGGACTTACGGAGTAAGGCTTAGGGGCTCAACTAAGCCACCGAATTCCTCTTGTATACAATCCTTACAATCCAAAATCCTTCTATGCTCCTAACTTTGTTACAAACAAAGTAATCCATGATGACCCTAATGTCACATTTGTTGCTGATTTGGCCCGAATCCGGTATCAATCTTTTCATGACAAACTTCATTTCTACTCAAACCTACTAGTTTCAAGCCTAGCAACCTCTTCAATTCCTGATAATCCTCCGAGGCATCAGAAAAGAAGATGGCCTTGTGACCTAAATTGAACTTTTTATTTGAGTACTACCACTGGTTAGTTTCTCTACATGCCTTTATCTCGGTCCATTATTTATCTTTCATTATATTTACTTGATATATTCAATATACAGTTGTAAATTTCAATAAATACATTTACAAAAAAAAAAAAGTTTATTACTTTTTCATCATCATCAACAAAAAGAAGTTGTTTAATGTTAATTTTATTCTTCAAGTAATACTAAAACTATATTGATCTTATAACTAGTAATTACCAAAAGCCATGATCCCAATGGCAGGGATGACACCCCAGTTGAATAATTCCCATGAGTTTCGAGTAGAGGGGCTAGAAAAAAAATATTAGATTCATGATTTCATCTTGTTTTTTGTATTCAGTTAACAAGTTTTATTGTTATCAATTTTCCATTCCTAAAATTGAAACTGAACTGGATTTAATACATTCCTGGATTTTTAGGCAAACTTACATATAAACATATATTATTATATATTTTAGAAAAGGCTTGTTAGCATTAGTTTATTTTTTAATGTTTTTATTATCTATTCATCTACAATTACTTTCATTTGTGACTTCCATTCAAACATGCTATTTTATTATTTATTTATTTTATTATATTGATTTAAATTTAGTTATGGGTAGTTTTATTTTTGATTTACAAAACAATTTCAAGCTGGAGATTGATTGAACATTTTATGATCCCATAATATTTTCTTTATTTTTTAAATTAAAAAGGCTTTAATTTATTTATATCAAAAATATGTTCAGTCTTAGATATATTAAAGGTAAAAATATTTTTATTATTTAATTTAAATAAATAATATAACTATGCCTGTAATTAAAAATATTATAATTATACTTGTTTTACATTTTTCTTTTGCTTCCATATGCTATTGCTTTACAAGATCATATGGAATTTAATTATTTTAAATAAAATCTATTTTCTAAATGGGAATCAATTAAACATTTAATTATAGAGTTAATATAACATTAAAGTTATCAAAAAGAGACATCTGCTAAACTAGTAATTTAATAGATTTTGTATATGCATAAACTAATTACCAAACCAATACCATTATCAAGGGTGATAAACATTAAAGGAAAAACTATCTAGAAAATTTCCACTGAATTAAGGATGAGGCCTAATAATCAATAATGTGTGAGACATAAATGTCTTATTTTACATACGTTAAAAACCAATTGCCAAAATAAATTATATAAGTGTCATGAATCATTTTGGAATTCAATGACTACATTATTTTGGCTTTTTGCTATATTACTATGAAAAAACTTATTATTTTCTTTTAAAACAAAATTAACTTTTACTTTCACCAGTTATATGCCATTGTTGATTATAAAACTATATCTCATCTAATTTAATGATTATAATAATCAATTTTTTTCCAACACTTATTATGACCTCCATATATGTATATATATATTTGTCAAATTAGTTTTAAAAAAATTAGTTTTAAAAAAATAAGATTTAATAAATAAAATTTTGTAAGTGACTTGTATAAATCTGCAGCCCCAGTTAATAAGTGGTTAAGTCAATTTTTGTCCAACGCGAATTAAGTATATCTAAGAAGCGAAATTGTGTCATTCTTGTAGTTCATCGGTAGCAAAGTCAGGTCTTGGCTTGAAATTGAGCTATTACTTAAATTAAAACTTAATTTCAAGCCAAAGCCTATGAGAATGTCATGATTCAGCTTCCCTCAGCACAATTAACCAAATTTGACTTAACCAGTTATTGACTGGGCCTATAGGTATATGGATAGATACATCTAATGCCCACATTTGGTTTCATTATTGACCTAACAAAATTGATCTTCAGATATCTTTTAATATAGGATGAAGAAGCTTTAGGTTATGAAGACAACAAATCACTTTTTTGTCCTGCTTCCTTGATAAGGTAGCCATTTATACTATACTATACACACACACACACACACACACATATATATATGCTCAAAATTGCCTAAATTTGTTTGACTTTATGATGGGCAGCAAAGGTAATTTTCTGGTTTACTTTACTTGGCTCGTTTAATTAATTTTTAATTTTTAATATGATTGTTTTTAGTGACTTAATAGTTAATAGTTAGGTTTAATCTGTATTTATTAATACATTATTATTACTTTGAAGTATTTTTAATTGAATTTATTAAAAATATTATATTTTGTACATTGTAAAATAGTTCATGCAGTAAAACTTTTAAGTATGGAGTATGAATATAAATGAATTAAATGGCCCTATGGAATATTGAGCTATTTCTACATGAATTAAATTAAATACATGTAGAAATGTAGAAATACATGTACATGTTGACTGCACCCCCAACTATTTCTTCCTTAAATTGTACTATTTAATTATTGCTCATTAAATTACTCCTAACTATTATTCCTTCTAATCATCTCTTTATTTATTTTCTTATTTTTTTTTTAAATACATGTAGAAATGTAGAAATACATGTACATGTTGACTGCACCCCCAACTATTTCTTCCATAAATTGTACTATTTAATTATTGCTCATTAAATTACTCCTAACTATTATTCCTTCTAATCATCTCTTTATTTATTTATTTTTATTTTTTATCTTAATTAACTTACTTAGTTTAATTATCTCATATCATGTAATAATATAATAATATCATGTAATACATGATAAGAGATAATATGTGAACATTATATTACAAAACTATTGTATTTTTATTAAAATATTAGCTAATTTTAAAAATATATTCTTAACATATTTCATCGAGTTGAATAGACTATAATAAATTAAACAATAAATATTAGAAAATTAATATTAGTAAATTAATTTAGATTAGTACAATTTGAAAAATATAAAAAATTGAATCATAATGCCTTGAAAGGCAATTTTTAAGTTAAATGAAAAGCTACCAGCACATCAATATGATTAAACAAGTAAACATACTAAACAATTACGTAATATATATACATTAAATTGAATAATTATTAGTTGGTCACAGAAGAGCAGAGAAGAAAATTTTAAATTCCATCCGGGCCATTTTCTACTCAATAAGTTTTTAGTATAGATCTTTCATTTAAGATTTGTAAATTGATTCTTAGTAACAACAGTACAAGTGTCTCAAATTTAATCTGTTAAATATCAAGTCAAACATGTTTCAGAGTTAGGAAAAATGAAAGTGAACAATAATACTTTTGAAAAAGACCTTGGATAAAGCCACCGTGAATACCATGATGTAATACTAACCTTCTATAGACATTATAAAATTATTTTTTTCATTTTTTGATTCAATTTTTGAATTGTTAACACTACTTTTATAGAAATTATTCGAATAAAATTAAAGAAAAAAACTAGCCTTTTGTGGTAATAAAAAAAAGACAGAGATGTTAGCTTTAAATTCCAAATTAAAACAAGTCAAACTTCATTGAGAAATGAAAAGTAATCAATTAATCATTAAAAATAAATAAATAGATTTTAATTTTTGCATATCTAATATAGCTAGCTATATATCAAGAGTCAATGAGGGTATTTTTAATTATATGACCTTCTTTTTTTCATAAATCTTAAATAAAAAATTGACTTCTTAGTTAAAATATTTATATAAGACAGAATTACTTAAATTAATTTAACTTACTGACTAGTGATGGGCAGCAGGCAAAGGTAGTTTTTCATTGGCTTTGCTTAGTTTTTGTTTCATTAATTTATTTTTAACATGATTGTTTTTATTAAATTGCTTCTGGGTTTTGCTATTTTGATTGATTAATTACTTTTTTCTTTCAAGTTTTGTAATTTAATTTATTAAAAACATTATATTCTGTATTTTTTTTTTTTAAAGAGAAAAGATAGGCCCTCGACCGGGATTTGAACCCGGAACCTTTGTCTCACCGTGACATCGCTCTCCCAATTGAGCTATCAAGGCCCCTCCCGGTCGAGGACTAACCTTCTCTCTTTTAGGTAGATCCTAAAGCCCCAGTGTACTCCCGCCATTTTTGCGATGAATACACTAGAACGAAGTTCTTTGAACATTAATTTTAATTTAGGATCTTATTGACTTTCGTCATATTATTATTTATAATTTTTTATAATTATTGGTCATTTTTTATGAGTTATAAATATTTTTATTTTTTAAAGAGAAAAGATAGGCCCTCGACCGGGATTTGAACCTGGAACCTTTGTCTCACCGTGACATCGCTCTCCCAATTGAGCTATCAAGGCCCCTCCCGGTCGAGGACTAACCTTCTCTCTTTTAGGTAGATCCTTTAGGTTCCGGGTTCAAATCCCGGTCGAGGGCCTATCTTTTCTCTTTAAAAAATGAAAATATTTATAACTCATAAAAAAATGACCAATAATTATAAAAAATTATATTCTGTACATTGCTAGGTAAATATGATCATAATATACCATTATATAATGATCATAATAGAATTACAAGAGCATGAATTTAAATTATGAGACCTTCTATTCATAATAAACCATAAATTAAAATGTAAAGGAGATAGTTGGGGGGTGCAGTCAAAAAGAACACTGAATAAGTAATAAACTTATAATTATGTGCCGACGTTTCGACCTACAGTGTAGATTGCTATCATTGCTAATCATAGCTAGCCAGCCGTTATATCTAACGACTTCGCTCTCCAAATCGCCCTGAAGATGACCTACACTGTAGGTCGAAACGTCGGCACATAATTATAAGTTTATTACTTATTCAGTGTTCTTTTTGACTGCACTCCCCAACTATCTCCTTTACATTAGATCATCCAGTCAACTATTTTCATCTCATACATAAATTAAAATATAGTCAGTAACTAACTAGTTAATTAATTTTAAAATGGTAAATTGTACTATTAATAAGATTATAGTCCTAACTATTGTTTCAAATTTATTATTAGAAATTTTAAAGCAAAGTAATGTTTCTCATGCAACATGACATGAAAGTAGAAATTACTCAAGAACTAGAAAACTGAATAGAAATATGATTCTAAAATTATCATCTATACCAGGTCTGCAAGTTTAAAATGTCGTTTTAATTCCAATAGAATGCGCTTTTAGCCTATTGAAGGATTTGCTTATCTCTAAACGCTATTTTGTTTGTTAGTCATTTGTTTACAAAAGTCAGTTGTTTTTAAGTCGTTTACGTGGACGTATCATACCTTTCTTTGGTGTTAAAAATGTCTAATTTTAAGCCAAATAAAGAGCATTTGCGGCATGTCATGATTTTCTTATTCAATCAAAAGAAAAAGGCATCTGAATGTCATCGAATTCTTGTTGAGACTTATGGCGATCTTGCTCCAACCGTCAAGACATGTGAACGTTGGTTTCAAAGTTTCAAACGTGGTGATTTTGATGTTACTGATAAAAAACGAGAAAATCGACCAAAAAAGTTTGAGGATGTCGAATTGCAATCTTTATTAGACGAAGACAATACCCAAACCCAACAACTGATGGCAGAACAGTTGAATGTCACTAGACAAGCCATTTCCGATCGCCTGAGAGCTATGGGAAAAATTCAGAAGGTTGGAAAATGGGTTCCACATGAATTGGACGAACGACAGATGGAAAAACGAAAAATTGTGTGCGAAATGCTGCTTTTACGCCACGAAAGAAAGGGTTTTTTGCATCGAGTTGTAACTGGCGATGAAAAATGGATTTATTTTCAGAATCCCTAACGAATAAAATCATGGGTAACGCCAGGACAACCATCCACATCGAGTGCAAGACCGGATCGTTTTGGGAAGAAGACAATGCTGTGTGTGTGGGGGGATCAGAAGGGAGTAGTCTACTACGAGCTTCTCAAACCCGGCGAAATAGTCAATACCGACCGCTACCGACAACAAATGATCAATTTGAGTCACGCATTGATCGAAAAACGCCCAGAATGGGCTCACAGGCACGCCAAAGTCATTCTTCAGCATGATAACGCTCCTGCACATTCAGCCAGATTGACTAAGGAAACGATTTCTTCGCTTGGTTGGGAACTCCTACCCCACCCGCCGTATTCACCTGACCTGGCGCCTTCTGATTATCACCTATTCTCATCGATGGGACACTCATTGGCTGAGCAACACTTTAACAATTTGGAGGATGTAAGAAAATGGCTCGATGAATGGATTTAAAATAAAGATGAAGCATTCTTTTGGAATGGTATCCATAAATTGCCCGAGAGATGGACAAAATGTGTAGAAAGCGAGGGCCAGTACTTTGAATAAAATATATTATACTTTTTTTTGTAAATTAAATTATATTTTAAGAAATAAACGACATTTTAAACTTGCAGACCTGGTAGAGAAATCATGAAAGATTTTTTTCTCTATTTATTATTATTTAATATGGAGAAACTAATCCCCTACTGGTTAACTATTAAAAAATATCATTCAAATAAGTAAAGTTAGACAAACAAACTTACATTTTTGGAGCGAGAGTGATAAATCGAACAAAGATAGCCATAAGGATAAATACAATAAAAGCAAGCGAGAGCATACTGGCTTTAGCAAGCCTGGCCATGTCTTTAAGCAGGCAAAGGGGAATTGTGACAAACACTGTAGCCATTGCCACGACATAATCTCTCCTAGCAAATATGGATCTCGGAGAAAGTGAGAAAACACGAATCAGCACTTTGGTCACAGTATCTCCTACCACAACATTGTAGCTAACCATTGCTGTAACAAAAAAATAAAACAAAACCTAATTAAACAAAAATTAATAGAAAATAAAACAATAAAACCCAAGGCATTCAAATTATTTAATAACAAATTACACAATAATGTTTAAACTTCAATACATAAAAACAGGCTAGAGATCAAACTAAAAGTACATCACTCAATCAAAAATAATGGAAAGTAAAGTACATGAAATAAAAACAGTTAGAAAATTATTATCATTCTATAGGTGGTAGCACATTTATAGAATTATAAATACTATAAACTAAAATTTTTAAACCTTCATTCATATCGATACTTACTATTTTCGAGTATATTATGTACTAGATATTTGGTTATATACCACAATCATGCCTAAAGTATTTTATTACAATTTATCATCATGTTTTAATTATAAGTTACTCAAAAGTGTAGAAAAAAAAAACATTGAGTTGTATATTATATATTATATATTAATATAGTATATTATATATATTATATTCTAGTACAAAGATAAAATATAAATATATTGTCGGTCCAAATATTCTGAATAATGAAATAGAAAAATGACTTAAAAATGATTTTTAAAAAAAAATATACATATATATATATATATATATATATATATATATATATATATATATTTATATATTATACTTTGATACATATATCAAAGTAATCAATACCGTGAAGTACATACAAAACATATAAGGGATGGAAACTTCAATATATCAAAGGATTTGAATTTTACAGACTCTTTTGATGGAAGAGGTGATTGAAACAATTTATGGCTCACTTAACAATCAGTACAAGTAGTTCGAAACACATAAACATGCTTGTAAAGCAAATTTTTAATCATTAAAATATGAATACAAATTACAAATTTTAAACATAACTGACATTTTAAAATGATTTTTGTAATAATTCTAACATCTAATAATGTTTTTTATTAAATCAAATAGTTTAAACATGCAATTAATGTTTTATAACTAAGAAGCTAATGGTGAACCAATTTGGACCAAAGCATTGTTTGAGAATACATAAATAAGGCATTGTTTAGTTAGAAGGCCTGATAATTTTCTAAAAGAAAAATACATTAATTTTTAAAAGTATAATCTAAAAGTACATGACCTATATATATAACTAAATAATCATTTGTGTTTTTTAAAGTAAATTAAATAGCTCAAAACAAATTAACTAATTTGAAAATTGTAAAACAAGGGAAAACCAGTTGCAAAGCACTTTATGCTTCATCCAAAACATTATAATTAATGTTACTTTAATATTATCTATTGAATTTTATAGGAAACAAACTTGAAAAAATCACATTTAGCAATTAGGATTGAAGTCATTTGCACCAGTTTCATTTCAACCAATCAGTAAATATAATCAGGAAGAAAATAGACAGAATAGAAAATAGATAGAAAATGGAAAAGTAGGGAGGATTTACACAAAAAAAATGTAAATTTAACTTTTTTATATATTAAATAAAATTCATAGTATAAAAATTGAAAGATTGATTCTTACCAATAAATGGATATATAAACTGTAAAAATGTTAAAAGATAAAATCCAGGCCTTCCAAATGCAGCTTCCATGAGCCCCTGATACGAAAATGACTCACTCAAATGTGCTGACCGGACCATTAAAATGAGGGAATAATCAGTAATAAGAGCCACAAATCCCAAAAGAAAAAGACCAGTAACAAATCCCGCCTGATGAAGAGCATAGGCGATTCCTATAAAAATTAAAAATTACATAAACATTTCATTTAAATAAAAATATCCATATTTAAAAATTTGAAGTAAAAAAAACACTATTTTAAACTTATTCTATAAAAGAATCTAACAAGAGGAAAATAAAATTAATTTTTAAATGTTGCCAAAAAATATTTTTTTCAAATAAATATTAAAATATTACATATAAAATGATAAAATTCAGAATGAAATAATATGTATAACATTTCAATAAATATGGTTCCATATAAATTTGTAGATAATTGAAATTTATTGTTTAATTTAAGAAAACCGGGAAAGGTGGGAGTAATATCACTATTTTTCAACTTTCTGAATATTTTTGATTCCTAATAATACCAACATATTTAATATTTTGTATAATAAGATAGAAATATTCTTTTGATAGAACATAAAACTACAAAGATAATGTTTTGAAAAACTTAAGGGGACAGAAATGTTAGCCATAATAATACCGATATGTCTAAAGTTCAAACAGAACTGATTGATCTTGATCTGATAGTTATGAAAGATATTATCCACAGTGGTGTATTACCACACCTTCCCCTAATTAATTAGCAATTGAGTCACAGGCTAAAATAGTTATGAAACTGTTGAGCTTCTAAATGGGGGGGGGGGAGTATGGATGATGGTTCAGAGGATATTAATAATTTGTTTTTTTTGCTAAATGGCCTAGTCTCAAATGTAACTGGCTTTTAAAATAATATTTTCACTGAAAAGGAGGTTCCTAGTATTAAAATATGTCCCTATCATTAGTAAAGTACTGTTCATCTCTGTTATTCTTAAGGGGCCTGGTCCCAGTATAAAATTATTTTTCTATTCTATTCTAAACGGGAAACACATTTAGTTGATATAGCTATCTTAATCATTCCCTGAACAATATATTAACGTCAAGAATCAGTACTCTTTTTCTGAGGAGTTTCCAACAGTTGCTGCATTTGGTTATTTTTTCTTAAGATGTTATGATGGAGACTAGGAAATGTTAGGTGAACAAAAATGTTATAAATTCTTGGGTGAAAAAATCACTTAGGAAAATCACGGCACAAACTAAGGACGAAAAAACTATAACAACCAACAAATTAATAAGCATATAAATTTTAGAAGAGTTTAAAGGTAAAAATATATTTCAGCAACATAATTTTAATGAGTGATTAAAGCTTGAATTTTAACCATTGATCCTAGTCATATGAAACAGATACAGCTCCCACACAGCGGCACACCTTGTCAACCAATTTAATTATAGAATCAAATAAAACTAATTTAAAATTAAATCAGTTTTTTTAAAAATCCAATCAATGTTTTAAAAATTAATTAGCCATAAAATAGAATTTTAATAAGAATATATAAATTAATTCTTACCTTTAAATTGACTGATTTAGTTTTCCTGCAGATATTTTTAAATATATTCATAAAAAAATAAAAACCATACTACTAAATATTTAAATAAGCCATACATAAACATTGTAACAGTTATACAAGTAATGAATTTGTTTTCAGGGATCTCTCTAATTTTGTAACTAGTAATAATATAAATATAATACTATGTGGAAGCATATTATATAAAAATGCAATGCAATCGAGTTTTAATTATATTTTGCAACATCACAATATGTTTTATGTAAAATCATATATACATTATTTATTAAATATTATTAAATTAAATAAGATGTACCAATTACTCCGCTGCCTACAATTGAATTGATGTAATTAAAACTAGCAGATGCCAACCCAGTTGTAGCTCCAGGCTTTTCCTGTAAATAAATAGTATAACTTGGAAAGTGAATAAAATTGTAACAACTGTTTTGTTTAGGCTGTATAAATATATCATCTATTACCTGGAAAATATTTTCGGTGTCATCATTCTCTCCCACATCGTCAATCACCTAAGAACAATAATTTAAATTAAATTATTTCATAAGCAAATAATGAAGTTCTGAAAAAATACATTCTAATGTGCTCAAGTAATCTAGTGACGAAAATGACAAATATGATGAAGCAGGATGAGAGACAATATCCAATAATGAGTTGGTTTAAGATTGACAAAAATATAATATGCTAAGCAGAAAACATAATCATGAAACTAATTAATATTCTCTTAGTACAGTATTAAGAACATGGCTATCAAATATTTAAAAACAACACACACCTATAAATGAAATAATCACCTCCTAGAAAATATAATATTCTAAGGGAAAATCAGAACACTATAATTCAATAGTGCCATTAAATATTAAAATTGTGTTAATTTACCTGTTGCTCTAAAACTGTCTTATGACTATCTAAAATATAACTTTTTTCATTTGCTGCTTGCTGCATAACAGGTTTACTCATTTTCTAATTTCAAAAAATCAGAATTACTCAATAATATTTATTTAAATTTAACACGTCCGACTTCCCTGACCTAAAGCGAATTGAATACCGATTATCCCTACAAGTTTTTGACAAATCACTTAACTTATGGAGAGGGTGGGGAAAATCGATAAGATCTTTTGACAGTAAACAAATGTATTTAACCTAATCATATAGGAGTGAATTTTTGTTTTCGTTTTATTTAATTAATTTTTTGTATAATAACAATTAATTTCAAATACATTTTCATTGAAAAATAGATAAGCATTGCAAATCAACCTTAACACTAAAATCTCTATGGCACATGCAATAAAAATGGATACGGACCCGGATTTGCAAGCTATCAGAGCTAAGAGGTTATCTGAAATCAAAGGGAATTATAAGGTATTGTCTTGCATAAAACTTTAAACAGAACATATCTATTAACTATATATTGTTTTGAGTTCATAATATTTTTTATTACCTACTTATGACTTAACTTAGTTAATAAATCAACACATGTGGGTTATACCAGTAGAGCATTGATTAATTGTTTAGTTAACTTTTTCTTATTTTTCAGGACTATAATGGAGAAAATCCAGAAAAAGCTGAAGAAGAAAAGAAAAGAATGGAGGATATGCGGAATGGGATACTCTCTAGGATATTGGATCAAAATGCCAGGGCTAGATGTAGGTGTCAAGAGTGATGTTTTGTGTGGTTAATGTTTTGTTTATGAAGTTGAAGTTCTAATTCCAGCATTGATATTTCAGTGAATACAATTACGGTTGCTAAACCTGATAAAGGCAGAATGTTGGAAAATATGCTTATTCAGATGGCCCAAAGGGGGCAAATAATGGGGAGAATGAGTGAAGATGATCTGAAAGGGATTTTAGAACAAGTTAATAAACAGTTTCAAACGAAGACAACTGTAAAGGTAGGATTTAAGGTTTTTAATTTGAGTGCTTTTTCACTATTTATCTGGGGTTGATAGATCTACTGATATCTTATTAAGAAAATATTTGGCACCATTTTATTGTTTTGATTTTTTACTTAATCGACTATTGTTAAATAACTGAAAGTCAACTTTTATATGGCACCGGTCTTCCTTGATCCATTGTTAGAAGTGTTGTTTTTTTAACAATGATTAATCACATTTGACACTGATATTTCGTGTTCTACTTAAAAACTATGATGAAGTTCCAGAATTTAAATTAATGATTGTCTTCTATATTTTCAGTTTGATAGAAGGAGAGCAGCTCTGGATGATTCAGACGAAGAGTTAGATGTCTAATATTAATAAAATGCACTGAACTATTCTAATTTATTTGTTATAAGTGTAAATAATTGTCATTTAATAAAATTTTATATTTGTACTGAAGTTACTTATCTAGTAATCTCCCCCCCCCCTCCATACCTCTCACATTTTTTACTCTATATATCACATCTATATATGAATAAAGGATTTAATATGATATAAAAATATATTTTGCTGATATGTCTACTATAAATAATGGTAGACATTTCAAAAAAAAAATATCAAAAGCCTAAAGGAGGTAGGTTAGATGTGCCTGCCATTGCCTATTTGATCATGTTAAGAACTTTTAAGTAGTTGAATGAAACAAGTGCTAGTTGGTCCTTTTCATTTGATGGTGAGGACTTAAAACCTATTATTAACTTCACTTTAGTAGCTGAATTGTTCCTGATTGATTGTTTTTGAAGTTAAACCAATAAGTTTTCGAAACTGCTCTCAGACGATCCTGCCGTTCGTCAATGTAGATTTTTTTCAGGATTTGTCCTTTAAAATTTATCCATTAATTGTTACTGAAGATAAAACCAAGATTCGAATTGAGACGCGTGATAAAAAAAACTAAGAACTATTCGACGTTGTCACTCTATCTAGAAGTGAGTACATGCAATAAAGTTTGCTATTGGAAAAATTACACAAGTGAATTAGTATATATTAGTAAAATAAATGACTGATGTGAATTTAGTTGCAAGAAGCGCCATTGCTGAACATGTCATGCATGCTTCATGAGCGCGTAGCTTCAGACTTTAGTTGATGCGCCTTTGGAACGCAGTAGACATCTATTTAAAGGTTATGACTGTTATAAGTTTCCTATATCGAACTTCGTTACAATTCAGTGAATACGTACTCGGGGATATTGTCAGTTGTAGTATTAGTGCTTACAATGTAGTTAAACATCATCATCAAAAGGATTGGGTGAGCACATAATGTTGATAAGTAGTCAAAATAACACGTATTTAATGAATAGAATGGAGACATTCGATACTGTTATAACACCAGTAAGGAGAAATGTTGCTCGTAAAAGCACTTCTAATAGGCCATTGCTCAATTCAATAATTAAAGAGCCCCTCAAACAAGTTAAAAAAAATGACTTCATTTATGACGACAACATCGTGTCCAAAGACAATAATGGTACCAATTACCCATCGTATGTAGCTCATGATTTTCATTTGTATTTTGACGAGGACAATTCGAAAATATCAGTTACTGATAGCAATAAAAAATGGAACAATTCGTGTACTGAACCTATTGATAAATACATAGAGAGCTCGCAATATTCTTTATTGCAGGATGAGTCAGAGGATGAAGATGTTAACTTATCTGGCATATTTTGTGTTTCTGATAGTTTGACTAAATACTTAGATGAGGGCAATTTATCACCTACCACAAACCATGATTCATCTGATGGATCAATTGATTTGACCAGAGTTAGAAATTATCCAGTGAAAGTTGAGAGATGTAAAAATGATCAGTTTTATGTTTCTAACAAAGTTAGTTCTCCCATCAAAGAACCTGAAATAAATGTTAGTAAGAATATAAAACAAGAGTTAATTAGTGAAGGAATTAATGATGACAATTTACGACCAGACATTGTTAATGATGATTCAATCATTTCTGCTAGCGACAACATTACTGAGTTAGGAACTCAAACAAAGAAATGCTTATTTGACCCAAATCTTGACGAGTCTGTTACCTGTAAAATTAAAGTAAGAGAAGAAGTTTTGGTATGTGAAAACGTACCTTTAAAAATGACTATTTTGGAAGCTAACTTTGATCTAACCCACTTAGAAAACGTTGTGGAAGATAATAGTTTTGAGGAAGATTCATTGAGTCAGAAAGACGATGTATCAATAGTGCCTCAAGTAATTTGTGCAATGAGTTTAGGTAATGATGGAAAGAGTGAGTTAAGTGATACATCAACAAACTCGCAAACTGGAGATGATCAGAAAAAAACTTTAAGGAAAGCTAAAAGATTTTCAATGAAAAAAGAATCCCCCAAAACATCAGAGATTAAAACTGTTAAGATGCCTTCAATTAATGAGAAGCGGCTGACTAGGAGCCAAGTGCATGTTAATAATAATAGGAAAAGAACTACCAGAAATAGTACGAGACTGAATAACGATTCTCTGGTTTCTTTAGAGGACCTGAATAATGAAATAAATGAAAATGAGATAATTAAAAATGATTTGGTTGATGAATCTCACAAATCAATCAACAATGTTACTAATGAGTTGACAAAAATACCTTGTATCTCTAATGATGATCTAGATATTCACTCAGATCAAACTAAGGAAGATAAGACAGATTGTAAAAAGAAGGCTAATCTTGATAAAAAAGGGAAAAAGGATATAAATGAAGGTGTGTTATTACATGTTGAAGCTACTAAAGAAACAGAATTAATGAGGGATGGTAAAATTATTAAAGATAAAGAAGAATTCTTAAAAGACATTGAATCGAAAATTGACCGAAATTTGCCTGTTGTAGTAGAAAAAGAATTTGATATTCAACAATCTTTAACTGAAGAAATTTTGCTTGATCAGGCTTTAAGATTAGCACATCAGAGAACATCTCCTAGGTTATCCAAAATTATGAAAGAAGCTATTTTAAAAGCTACTGTACAAAAACCAAGTTCTAAGTCTAAGCATGTCAAAGGTAATTGTAATAAACTTGAAATTAAATGTAAAGAAAATAAATCTCCAACATCCCAAAAACATGATTCAGAGGAAGCTGATTTATCTGATTCAATATTAAACAATTCTACAGCTTCAGAATCTAATTCAGATAAAACAGTCAGCACAGATTCATTGAATGATGATATAAGTGAAAATGATGAAAGTTTTCATAACCAGAAAAAAAAGAAAAAAGAAAATTATGTTGTAGCAACTGTTACTAAACATTCTAATGCCGAAAATATTGTTGAGCCTTTAACTATTAAAATTTGCAGAAAAACTAATAAGAAAAAATCTGGTTTTAGACTTTCCTTGAAAAAGAAAAGAAGTCCTAAGAAAAAAGAAGGAATTATTTCAAAACCGATATGTTCTAAAGATGTGAATATGGATGATCTTTCTAAAACATTTGAAGATATTTTACAGGATGATAATTGGTGTAGCGATGATAAAATAAGTGTTACAGATTCAGAAAATTTGAAAGAAGAAAACTCTGAATCAACTGAAAATAAAAACATTAATACCAAAGACCTTAATAATGACAAAAATAAATTATCACTCTCACCCACAAAAATTGAGCAGCCAACATCTAACTCACACATTGATGATGTTATTTCAGAAGAAAATAATTTAGTAAAGCCTGTTGGTGGGAATGTTGAAAATGACCAATTGTCCAATGAATTGTCTAGTTCAGATAATTCTAAGCCTAATCCAATAATAGGAGATTCAGCTGTTAACAAAGATTCTTCTATTCCTCTTTTAAGTGAAACTACTACATCTTTAAGTGATATCAATTACTCAGATTCAATTTCAACATCTCCCAAAAATGGAATAGATGCTGATGTTACATCTGGGAAAAGCCGTAATTTAAGTTTAGAACATTTATCTACAGATTGTAGCACTGATTCAATTAATAGCTCGATTGCTGTTAACACCTCATTAAGTTCAGCAAATTTGAGTAATGATAAATCAACTAAATTATCCATGTCATCAATATCAAAGACTGATTTGAGTAATGGTTCACCAAGCACAAATTCTCAAATTAATATGAATTCCTCAGATATTCATCCTCAATTACAAAGTTTACCCAATGATTTACATCTTAACAATATTTTTGCCACTGACGTTAATAAAATTATTGCTAATTCGAAAATACTTGAAAACCAATATGATCAGGTTCATCAAATGATTAATACTGCAGATGAAATACATCGTCAAATAAATAATGAAGAATTATCTTCTCATCAGGAGCAAATTGTGGACATTATGAAATGCCCATTAATATCACCTAGTACTGAGATACAGCCAAAAGTACTTCCATTGAGTATTGCTTCTAGAGATCCTCGATTAAGAAAAAGCCACGTTAAGGTCATAGTTGAAGTAAGTACTTCATCTATTTCCAGTTCTCCAGGTAAGTCTGATGTACAGCAAGAGACAAGAATTATTAGTCAAGTTATGCAAAATGTATCTAAAGAAATAGACAGCAGAAAAGATGTAGATTCTGATTCAGAGACAAATGAAAGTCAAGTCGAAATAGATCGTAGAAAAAAAATTAAAAAAAGAGAGGTTGATGCTGAGTTATTATATAAAACTCCTCTTTCAGATCTACATGATATGCCTGAAAGAACATCATATTCACGTTCAATTCGTAAGAGATCGCCTCCTAAAACTGACAAGAGAGATCCTAGAACAGTTCGGAGAAAAGACAATAATTTTATACAAAACAATGATAGAATTCCAGAAACTTACCGTGAATGCCATGAAATTAATGTTCATTCTAGGATGATACATCAGGAAACGATTCGAAATGAAGTAGTTGGTTCTCCATCTGAGTTCCAGAGGAATGATTATTTTTCTCCAGATTACAGAACAGCAGGGCAATATAGGTTAGATGCTCACCACTCTGAGCAATATCATTCATTTAGAGGTGATGTAGATTTGAGACAAAGAGATAATTATGGCCAAAATACATCAATTAATTATGTAAATGAAGTGAGACATACTAAAAACTTCACAGAAAGAGTTTATCAAAATCATTCTGATCATCACAGAGTAGGTTACCAATTTAAAGAAATTGAGGAAGATTACAGGCTCTCAGAGAATTATCCACCAGATGGTGCACCACCAGACAATTATTCGCGAGGGTATAAAAGGTTGAATGATTTTCGTTCAGATCCTAGTCATAATGGTTCTCCTGATTTCAGAGAAAGGGACCATGTTAGGGAAAGAAACCATATTTCGTATAATGAACCTAGTTATTCTAGGTGGGATTATGCACATAAAAAAGTTGAAGGCCATTTTCCTCCTGAAATCAATAATGAAAAAGAGGAAAAAAATCTACAGTCTGATAAAATGACAAATATGTGGCAGGAAGAGCGTGATTTGATTGATGGACCTGTCAAAAGTTTTTCAAAGCCATATTATCGAAGAAAAAAGTTTTCTAGGGGGGATGAACTTTTTGAAAGGAGGTCTTCCCCATGGGATGGTGATAATAGGAGATATGGCGAAAATGAAAGGTTATGGGCACATAAAGCAGACAAGGATTTGATTCATGGGCCTGAAAGGGACACAAGGTGGGATAGAAGAGGTAGGGGAAAGGGGTTCAGAGATGCTAAGGAAGAACGCTCACGCTCGCCGAGAAGAGATCACGATAGGTATACTGGTAGACGCTCCAGGTCTCCTGGAAGTTTTGTTAGGAGTAGAAGAGATGCATCCCCTAGTCCTCATAACAGTCCATTAGTTCTGGATTCTCCAATGAGCCCTGAGCCAGCTGATCGATACTGTGTGCTTGAACCAACCAAATGTCTAACTGTCCCACAGTGAAGTGATTAATCATATTGTACAAAAAACTTAAATCATAGACTTGAGCTTCCAAGCTGAGTAATATTTTGTATATAAATAATTTATATTTTTTTTTACGCATAGAGTATAGGTAATCTATTTTTAAAATGAAGTAGAAAATTGTAATGATCTAATTAATTTCTGATCAAAACCATTAAATTAACCTAAAGCCCCGCTAATAATGCTTAAGATACTTATAAATTTTAGAAAGTTTCTTTTTATTTATTTATTAAATTATATATTTTTATATTTAAAAAAATCAACTTTTTTTCGTATGAGTTTCAGTTTAGTTTAAGTTTCACTTTTAAAAAACTGAAATCTTATATTTAATTTTCTGTTTGTAAAAATTGTATATGTAAAGATTTTGTAAGTACATGTATATATGTATACAAATGTATTATTATGTACATAAAATATCTTAATACATTTCTTTTTTAAAAAATGTTTGTTTCATGTATTCCTTATCAAACATTGTGTTAAAAGTACATAATCATCTACAAAGTGAATACAACTGATTCATCTGAAGTGGAAAACAGTGATAGGTAATTTTTTATATTACTGCATGAATCTGTGATGTCAGTGGTTTTGTTTGACTAATTATTTATGAAATAATGTACATGCCATCTTGTTCACTTACTTTTATTTCGCAAAATTAACTTCTCATACAAGATGTTATGACTTGTGTCCCTGTAGGGTTTTGTGTTATGTTACAAATGAAGGTGAACTAGTATTCTAATGACTATAATTATCATATTTAATTAAAATGATTAATTGTATTTTGTATTTATTATCTTTGAATTGTTCAAACCATCATTATCTCAAAATTTTAAACACCATATCTGTAATATATATTTTATGATTTTAATTGATAATGACTTGTTAACTAAAGATAATATTCTTTTCATTTGTTTATTCAGGATAAATGTGTATTTGTTGGTAAATATTGATGATAATTATGGAATAGATTACCAAGTGTTAGCTGCAGAGAAATTTACCTCTTTTTACTCCATAATCACTATCATGCATTAATCAAATGTTACTTTACTTTAAGTAAATGTTTATATAAATATGAGCATTATTTAAATAAAATTAGAATGGTATTTTTCAATACATAAACAAGTCTCAGTGCCTTTAATTTCCCTCATTTTATATACTAAATATAAGTTTTGTAAACTGTTTATGGTGAATGTTATATCTTTATAAAAGATTAAAAATGTCTGCAATACTACTGACTGTCTTTTCTTATTTTTTTTAGTTTGTTCAGTAAATTAATGTTGTTGTTTTTTCGATACTCTACATGATACCATGGTTGAATTCGAACAGTAAAATTGAACACCATCTGATGGACCTTGGTTCGCTAAAGACATAATAAACCACTTCGAAATAAATACAATGTTTCTGGTTATTATTTAATAAATCTTTTTATTAACATTTTTTTAAAACATCATAACGGTAATGTTTTATGAAGCATGTATGTTGTCTTCTAATTCTATCTGATGGCTCACCATTTTTACACCGATAAAATCCTCTAGTATCTAAGAATTATAATTAAAATTCCACTCCTTCAAACTAAATAAATATAATTTTTCAAGAGAGGTATTTGGAAGATCCATGTTGATATGAAAGTTAAAAAATTGAAAATGTGCGTATTTTTTAACTGTGTAATTTGCGTATTAGTAAAGCAAGACATTCCTACTGTAAGGATGACATTTAAATTCTTGGAAATTTTTAAAAACCTGAAACTTTTTTGATTTTAACTTATACCATTTTTCCCACAAAACTTCAAGTTCAAACATAATACATCTCAAAGCATAACTCTATTTTAAAAAACTTGGAAATGGAATATCAGATGTCTCATTCCTGAATAAAAAAAGCTTCAACCAATACGATTGCTACTTGAGGCCTTAACTCATAAATGCCAGTTTTTGAGTTATGTCGTTGTTCTTTTGAAGGATATCATTTCTTATACAATACAGTTGTGCTGTCGACTGTTTTCTCTTATTTTTGGTCAATGAATTTGCTATGCTCCGTATTGAAGATCTCAACAAATAAATCCATATTTAAAAAATTTTTTTCCACAGTCAATAACCCGTATGCGACCACCATAATCAATATGGTTTCGTTATCATAAAAACGTTATTAGCTGTACAACACTATAACCAGTTAATGGCTGCTCATTGTCAGCCAGCTAAATCATTTAGCAGTATTGACTGATGGTTCTAATGGTTAATGCATCGATGATAGGTTCTAGTAGAGAAAACAATATCCACCTCCTTGGAATTTTTATTTAAATATTTACACTGTCGCCCAATGGTTCTGGAAGATGACCAGAACTAACAAATGGATCATTTGATGACTGCAAAGTTTTCATCCTTAACTAACCAAAAATTAAAAGATTTTCTTCTTATATATGCTTTTATATTATATTATATTCAACTATCGGTTTTCGTTTATGAATTATTAGAAGACAGTTATTTTGTCCGTCTGTTGTCGGGCTGTCTGCAAAAATCACCTCCGAACTACGAAATAATGTTTTCTGGATCATTTCCAGCTTCAAAAATTTTAGTTAATTCCATAAGACTTAGGAATTTTATTTTTTTCCTATCTTCTGGGATGTGCCTCCGTCCGTGAAAAATCAAATAATGTCTGCTAGAAGACACTTGGACAGAAACGTCGGGCTCCCATGTGGTTAGCTAACTTCGATGCGCAAGACTTTGGGTTAGCAGCCTGGAAATTGGCCCTAGGATTTCTTAAACTGAGAAAAATCCTTGGTTTTGTTGTCCCTCTGTATGGACGAGATTCCTAGAGTGCGCTCTAGCAGGACGGGAGCTGCAAAAAATCTGGCGGTTGACTCCTTTAATAGGCTTAGAAATAGTACAATCTTTACCATGTATTAGGATCACGTAAGGTGTAGTGGTTAGAAAAACCACTTTCTATGCCCAATCCAATGTCGCGGGTTTGTGACTCGGCAGATGGCCTTAGCATTTTTTAAAGGGAGCGAAAAACTGACGTCTTTCGGAGGGGATGTAATCTGGACGTCCCAACCTTGTGCTGTGTCAGGTACTATTTAAAGACCCCCTATCCGATTATACATGGTTAGGCAAAATTTAGAATCCCAACTGTAGCACCATCAGATTAGCTGTAGCATCATAAAGTGACTTTAAATGGAGAAACAAACAATATCAAAATTAAAATCTGCAGGTTCAGCTCTGGGTACTTTTAAACGATTTGAATCATCGTGTTCTACTTATTACTGAGTAATACAAAGTATATAAAAAATAATAGTAACCATTACAAAAAAAATTCAGGAATGGTCAAAATGGATGTATGCAGATCTCCAGTTTATTTAATACATCCTAACAGAGGTAAAAAAAACCCTGGGTAGATGATTTTTAGCAGAATTCTTATACCTTCCTTATAAGTTGTTGGGTAAAAGACAGTTTATAGTTATAAGCTAAGTATTATTTTCGGTCTACCAACTGTATTTATATTTTAATATATTATTTTTATTTATATACTTCAGTGAAAACTGTTGTGAAATTTTAGATTTTATTGTCCCCTCCACAAACTTTTTCTCCAACGCCCCTGATGGCAGAAGCGGGTTTCCTTGGTCAAATTCAAGTTATTGATGCACTATAGATCTACTGTATGACTATAAAGATTAAACGAAATGACAGAAAATTTTTTTTCGCGAACATATTAAAGGTTATAGCTGTTTTTATGTAATGGGCACGCCGTAAAATTAACAAATTACAAGATTACATGGTTTTATCAACTTGTTCTAATAACTTATTCAAGCTGAATCAAGAAAAATGGCAAAGAGATATGCTAATTTTATTTTCTGTTTTGAAAAAATCGATTTTTTCAAAAAACCAGTGCACTCCAAATATTTTACTTAATTACGTTCCCAACTTCACCGATCTAATTAGATAGCTCGAACCCAAGCCCCATCTCTTCTGAGGCCTCGTTCCTCGGGCCTCGAAATCAATGACGAAACCATTGTTCTATTATTAGCCACCGTGGAACTATCGACTTTTAGACCAGATGTACCTAACGAGTAGGAAAATAAATTGGCTCCAGCGGTAACAGAGTTTGTTTATATTAAGATATACATACAATATATACTTAAATGATATTTTTAATATGCAATTAATTTAATTTATAAGTTTTTAAAAATTGATTTTAGATTTTGTTTCTCTGAGTTTATTTAATTTACAAATGTTAAACACAAGCAATTAGTGTTTGAACTGTCAATTATTAGTTGTGGAAAACATCAAAAACATTTATTAAAATAATAAACTGTGATAATTAAATTATTACCTTTTTAAAAGTCTACTCAATAAAGTTTTATTTTAGATCCTAGTGATTTAAGAATGCTGATTATAAGGTAAGTACTATGTTATTAACTTATAATTTTTCATTTAATTGTTAATAATTTTGATCAATGTAGTATCTCTCCTTTTCCACTTTTACATCCGGAATGTAGGCAGGCAATACGAGCTTCCCCTATCCAACTTTTTCAAAATAGAAGTTGCCATAACAGACCTTCATTTTTATCTTGCAGAGAAGTTCAAGATTAGAGTAAATTTCAAACTGGTAAGGTAGTTATTGTTCTACTTTAAACCATCTAACTCTTTTAAGAATTTATATTTATGTTTCATAGTTTCTAAAATCGCAAATTTATAAATGTTAATATATTAATCGGAGGTCAGATTCCTGTTTATTACATGAAACCTGTTCATTAAAAAAAAAAAAAAAAAAAACTGCACCACTACAACCCAAGGATCTTGGATTCAGTACATGGTAGAGCCTATAGTATTTCTGAGGTAACAATTGTGCAGGGAGATTTTTCCGAGACCACGCTCATCCGTCAGTGTTTCTTCTATTTAAGAGTACCCACTTTATATAGGCTAGGTGACTTCATGGAGTATATGAAGATCAAACAGATTAAATAATTTATCGGGCACAGCCGGACTCGCATCCTTGACCTTCTAGACAGTAGCCTAGCGCTCTAAATTTCTGTGTGGAATAATTTAATTTATAAATATTTCATAAATAGGTAAATTAAATTAAAACTGTGTACTTATTTATTCATATCTTTTTTTATGTTAACTAGTTGATATATCAATGTAACTAAACTCCTACAATATTAAATATTTATTTCATGTAAATATTGATTTAATTATCGTTAGTGGTCTTACAGGAGTTGGTGTTTTTGGACAGCAAATCTATATGTAATTCCTCCTCTTTTCCATTAAGAACAAATTTAATCAAGGATAAACTGTCATTTCCAATAATAGTATCGGGAATAATAGGATTATTGCTTCTAAGGCATTACTGCACGGTCCCCTCTATCAAGTAATAAATAAAATGATGGCACTGATTAGTTTTTAAGAGGTACTAATTTAATTTTAAGATAACTGTTCCTTAGGGCATCGCTTCCAGTTGAGTTACAAGTTTTAACTGTTCGTAATTTTTAAATTTTTCCAAAAACAAAAGTTTTTGTGAGCTTTAGTATGGAAAAGATAATGTAATTATGGGTAATGAGTAGATTTTGGTAATCATTTCATCAAGAAATAAAAGTTTCAACGAACATTTCGAAGTATAAATGATATACGTTTGTTGAAACTTTCATTTTTAGATGAAATAATTAGCGAAGTAAGCACATTTCCTGTACTTACGGTTCTTGTATTTTTGAAAAATGTTAAAAGGGAAATGAATAAAAAGTTAAAACTTGTTACTCAACTGGAAGCGACAACCTGCGGAATAATTACTAATTTTAATCTTTAACAGTTATAATTTTATTTTAGATTGTCATTAATATTAATTTAGAGATAATAAGGTGCATAGGTTTATCACATACAGTTGATATTTACTTTATAAAATCTGTTATACACAAATACACCCAGAGTGTCAATAATTTTAAAACTGTTTTCTAATAACGACGAATTGTAGCTACATATATGCAATCTCAATGAAAATGACTGTAGAACGATACACACAAAACAAGATTTTAAATTACAATGTTTTTGCCACATTTTATACCATGTTGGTACATATCAGGTCCAATTCATCCCGCAGTCATTACCTGTACCTCCATAAGCGTAACGAGGGGGGAGGGAGTTATTGGGGATGCAATGTTGTAAGTCACAATTTAAAAGAAATAAAAATTTGAAGGATTTTACTTTTTCAAAGTTATTATTGTGGGATTACAGAATTAAGGGTCAATAATGTCAAAAACACAACAAAGAAAGTGGAAACACAGTTATTTTAATGAATAAAAGGTACACTAAAATGACAAACCAAAACGTAATACTGTTTATTTACAATTAATTATATTTTTATAGCGGCAAAAATAAGATCGCAAATGTGAGAAGAACAGTTTATGCAATTCTTGGAATCTAGAAGTAAAGTCTGGATGGGTCTAGAAAATAGTTTCCTATGCAACTAACTATAGGAAGTTATTGTAACCAATAAATAAGGTTACTTGTATTTAATAGAGATTTCTTGATTGCCCTTCCAAAAATAACATTTATAAAAAATTATAATCTATTTATTTAATTTGAAGCTACATGATTATAGTATAATACATATTATACCTATATTACGAGACATCTTTTTAGAAGGGAGTAATATGTTGGAGTGGTTGACTGGTGGGGGTTAACCCCTCCCCCAATGAGTCAACTCTAGTTACGTTAATGTGTACCTCTACAATCCATTGAGGGCCGTGGGACTACTGTTCTTGTTTAGCGGTTGCATAAGCAGTTGATTATTTCTAGATCATGCTCAACCGCCAGAATTTCCCCTTTTGTTATGTGTACCCAGTTTATAGTTGCTAGGTGAGCCCCAGGACGGTCCTAGATCCCATAGGCTTCATCTCCAGTTGCTAACAGATAAAATCAAAGTCTGCCAGCGATTCGAACCCAGGACCTTGGGCACGACAACTCAGTGCTCTACCACTGGAGCCACTCTGCTCCCTTCTCACAACTTAAATGGGAAATGAGTTTGTAACGGGAGTAAAATAGCATAGTGAAGGTTATAAACAGCCGGGTGACCAATGAGGTTTTTGTGTGAAATGGATTTGCCACTGCCTCAACCATTTAATTTATTTTATTGCATTCGATAGTTATTACTTGACCAACATAAATTAATATTCATTTTTTAGTTCATTATTGCATAGTTTTTATTTAATTATATTACAGTGTCAAATCCATGAGTAACCTGCCCCCAGACGTTGATAACCAAAAAGATACGATTCTGAAAATTGTAAAAATTCACACTGTATGATAAAAATTGAGAATTGTTAATAATACTGAAATAAAGAGTTTTATTTGAAGCATAGCTATATAAAGTGGTGACATCAACGTGATCGACGTAATAGCCGTAATTTGGTGAGTAAAAATACATATTTTTTTCTCCTTGTTTTGTGTTTCTCTTAACCTCCGTTTGAAATAATAAGGTTAAGAGAATGAACAGTTGAGGAAATATAGAAGATCTATTGTCATTGGATGTGGAGACGGTTGAAGAAAAGGCGGAGGTGGAGTCGGCGTCCATGCAAAATGTTTTAACCAGGCTACCTAGTTTTTTTAAAGAAGCACCGGGCCTATGGTTCATCCAGGTCGAAGCGGTGTTCAGGACCTGCAAGAAACCATCCATGTTTTTCCGGGAGAACAGGTCCCAGATGTGATGCTCAGCACTTTATGGCTTCGCAAACTACCTGAGGGCATGCAAGCCGCCTTAGCCGCTACGGAGCATACGGATGTGACGAAGCTAGCTCGAATAGCGGACAAGATCGCCGAGTTACAGCCCTCTTGTAATCCTATCATGGCTAATCCCGCAGTTACCCCGCAACCTAGACCGGGACCTTCTACTCTCGGACCAAGCGACGTTGGAGAGGTGATTAATCAACTGACCGCGGCGCTTAAGGCGCAGATGGGGGCCAGGCCAAGTCGGCCAAGAAATAGGACGCCCAGCCAGGATCGTGGGCACAGAAATAAAAGCGGAACGCCCATTCCGTCATACAGGACCATTGTCTTAAACCTCGACCTAGGGCTCCGTAGGAAGATGTCGTGGAGGTTTGTGGTGGCTGAAGTGAGTCACCCCATCATCGGCACAGATCTACTTTATCATTATAATGTGATTGGAGATCTGGCCGGATGTCAGCTAGTAGACCAGCGGACGGAGCTCACTACGCGTGGAAGGTTAGCGAAGGTGCCAGTGCCCACAGTTTGTTCGGTACCTGCCGGGGAGTGGTACACTACTTTGTTGCGCAAGTACCCCGGTGTAACCCAACCAACATCCTTCGTTAAGCAGCCAAAACATGACGTAGTTCACCACATAGAGACAAGTGGAGCCCCAGTCACGGTGAAAGCACACCGCCTGCCGCCTGATAGGTACAACGCCGCCAAGAAAGAGTTTATGCAGATGATCGAAGAAGGGATCTGCAGACCGTCTAACAGCCCCTGGGCCAGCCCACTGCACATCGTGGAGAAGAAGGATGGCGGCATAAGGCCCTGTGGAGACTACAGGCAACTGAATGCAAAGACGGTCCCCGACAGATATGCAGTTTCTAACTTGGCTGACATTAATGTTAATATGCACGGAAAAAAGATCTTTACAACGCTTGACCTCAACCGTGCATATTACCAGATTCCGGTAGCTGAGGAAGACATCCCGAAGACGACTGTGATCACACCCTTCGGTTTGTTCGAGTTCCTCCGCATGTGTTTTGGTTTGAGGAACGCATCACAAGCCTTTCAGCGATTTCTCGATCGGGTGCTAAGAGATGTAGATATCGCGTGGTGGTACCTCGATGATACAATCATCGGTTCAAGAGACGGAGAAGAGCGTCGTCTCGAGGACAATGACCTCACTGTGAACCTGGCGAAGTGTGTATTTGCTCGCCAGGAAGTCGAATATTTGGGCCACACAGTGAATGGATCTGGTGTCAGCGCTCTTCCTTTCCATTCAGCCATTGCTTCCTATCCTAGGCCAGATACAATAAGGGACCTGCGACGTTTTCTGTGTATGTTTAACTTCTATCGTCGTTGCATACCCAGGGCGGCGGATATGCAAGCTCCTTTGAACAGGTTCCTGGCTGGAGCGAAGAAGAACGACAAGAGGCCGGTGGACTGGGATGTTGAGGCCACTTCAGCGTTTGAACGCTACAAAACCGCAATCCAGAACGTGGCGGTGCTTGGACACCGAAAGGAGAATGGTGAACTCGTCCTGGTATGTGACGCCTCCAGTAATGCCATGGGAGCAGTTTTGCAGCAGAAGGATGGCAGTGTTTGGTGACCTCTTGGGTTTTTCTCCAAAGCGTTCGCTCCAGCCCAGAAGAAATACGCCACCTATGATAGGGAATTGCTGGCTATCCACCGATCGATCAAGCACTTCCGGCATTACCTGGAGGGACGACATTTCACGATTTGGTCGGACCACAAGCCGCTGGAATATGCTTTTCACCAGAAGCCAGAATCTGCGACGCCCATGCGGATTCGGCTAATAAATTTCATCTGCCAGTTCACCACTGACATCCTGGGGATCCTGGGGAAAAGAACCCTGTAGCCGACGCACAGTGGAAGGAGCGTTAGGGAGGACTGGACATTCATTAATATCTCCGCTTCTGGTTCTCCTAGAATAAGGCTACTGGTTCGGTTTTAAAGCTTTTTGAATGGACTATTTAATTATATGATAAAAAGGATCAGATCATTTAGGGGAAACATGTAAAAATTCTCGATTTGATATTTCGATGTTAGATAATTTATTATCTATCATTGTACCATTTATTTTACCTATATACTACGAGAATAGGTACAATACAGTATTCTATGGAAAGACAGATACATAGGTATTAAATAAAATTCCACAAAGGAAAAAGTAACAAATCAAAAAATGTAATCATTGAACAAAATTAATATAATAATTGATAATTACTTTTGTTAGTCAATATACTAGGTATAATTGATGCATCAAAATTATAATAAATGTAGGTGCCTATATAAAATTGTTTTATTTAAATAACGATCACAATTAAACCAAAATTAACAACTTAATTTTAATTAGGATTTGTTTTTCTATATTCTAAGTAACAATAAGTGATTAAGTTTCTTGTAATAAATCACTTTTAATGTTTATTATTTTCGGTCTAAGAGTCTAAATTAAAGGATCCGAATTTTCATCAGATTTGAATCTTTTTTTCATGATAAAAGCGAACATATCCTCTGAACATTTTCTAAAACTTTCCGTTTGTCTCCGTCTTTGTCAATCTGATAATTGTTTGAATGACTGAGAACGAGATGGTATACTTGCGGCTGTTGATGATGACAATGAAGGTAGGTTCTGGCTAACATCTTCAGGAACAATGAAATCCAAATTCAGCCAGTTTTCATGCTTCTCCAGAAATTATATTCCTGTGGGACGAAATCCAGCGAGAGTACAAGCTACCACTGAATTTTCTTAAATTTTTCCCGTAAGCAGAACTTTGCGGTATTTGAAATTTGTTCCAGTCCAAACGAATTAATCCATGCTTCCAATACCATGTCATAATCTTTAAAACTGAAAAACTTGACGATTTGTTGTAGGAACCATTGCACTTGTATCGTTCAAATACCACACACAAACTGAGTTTCATTGCTAATACTATCATGTATATAATGATAAGTATTATTCGAATAATTGAGGGTAAACAAACATTGGTGAACAAAAGAAAACTTGCGTAAAGTAGACGCCAATATCTATAGAAATTATTTTAAATTAATTCTCAAGGCCCAGAAAATAAAAAGAAAAATCATTTTCTCGGAAAATAGCTCCTAGTTGCAAAATCCGACTAATGGGAAAAAAGCGCAAACATTCTAGTTATTTACTGTGAGGTTAGTTTTTCGGGCGATTTTAAGCGATTTGCGCAATTGATTTTTTTAGTTACCCCCCCATTTTCACCGAAAAATCCCAGACGTTTGAAATAATCCCAAGTTTTATTGGCCTAAAATATCTTATTATGGATGAGTTGTTTTCCAGTAGGTGCACGATTAATTTAAGGCATTACACCAAGCAGTGGATTGATTTAAAAACATGAGAGTTTTTAGAAAAATGTATACTTCAATTCAGATTTTTTCATTTGTTTTGATTTCACAATTAATTTATCTATGTATTTTGTTGAGAAGAAGTATAAAGTATAATTTAAGATCAAAATAAAGGACTAATTTAGTTATTAGAGAATTGGCCCAATGTCCAACAAATGCGTTGATTCGTTCCACTGTGCGACGCACTCTCGAGAATAGAAGACATAGACTCTACCGAGGACTACACTCATATGGCAAATGAGCAGAAGAAGGATCCAGCAATTGTGGAACTACTGAAGAACACTCGTTTTCAGCTCCACTGGATCAAGCCTCCCGGTACAGAAGCATTAGTCCTCTGTGAGACCTCTACCCATCAGGCGCGGCCCTACGTCCCTGAGTCAATGCGAGAAGAGATTTTTCACCGTCTGCATGGGCTCAGTCATCCAGTCATCCCGGGCTACGAACCTCGAGGCGATTGGCCACACAGCGTTTTTTTCTGGCCAAGTATGAACAGTGCGGCTCGTTGTTGCATTCCTTGTCAGCGGTCTAAGATCGTCCGACATACAGTCACCCCTCCAGGTACCTTTGCGCCCAGTAGGAGGGTTGAGAACCTGCATGAGGACCTCGTTGGGCCTTTGCCACCGTCCAATGGTATGCGTTACTGCCTTACAATGGTAGACAGATTCACACGTTGGCCCGAGGCGTGTCCATTGGACCACCAGTATCACCAGCATGAAGGTGGCAGATGCGGTGGTCTGCTCATGGATATCTCGCTATGGTACCCCGGCTAGGATCACGATCGACCAAGGGCTTCAGTTCGAGTCAGATCTATTCATTAACCTCACTTGCGTCCTTGGTGTTCAAAGAAACAGGAATACGGCGTACCATCCTCAGTCCAACGGATGGGTAGAGCGCTGGTATAGGTCCCTCAAGTCATCCCTCATGGCTACGTTGAACACGGCTGGATGGACAAATATACTTCCGACTGTTCTTTTGGGTCTTAGGTCGGCGGTGAGAGAAGATATAGGAGCCAGCTCTGCGGAAATGGTTTTCGGTCAGCCTCTGCGTCTCCCGAGAGAATTTTTTGAGCCATCAGAATGCCGAGAGGACGCTCAAGAACTTGCGCGACTCAATGAAAAATTTGCGGCCAGTGCCACTCCGCAGCAGCTCGGCCAAGTCCTTCGTTCACCGAGACCTAAAAGATTGCACCCACGTGTTCCTGAGGGATGATACGGTGAGGAAGCCGTTTACATCGCCGTATACAGGACCCTACAAGGTAATATCCCGACAGGAGAAAACCTATAAGGCGGAGTTGTCTTCAGGACCGAATACCATTACAATGGACCGTCGGAAGCTAGCGCATCTCCTGACGGAATCGGCGGTGGATGGCGAAAACAGGGAGCGACCTTCTACACGCCTGCAACTGTGACCAGCGCCAATAGGGATCTACCCACTCCTTCACCTGCGGCAGACGACCCTTCGAATGACCTCGACGCAGAACAGAAGTAACCGAAGCCGGTTTAGCAGACTATTATATCTCTTTAAAAGTTAATGGACAACCAACAAGCACAAAAAAAATTACATAAGCTCTAATACTAACTCAATTCTCCCCTCAGCTTTACAGAAGCTACAAAAACCCATCTAATAAAAGAAAAAAAGAGTAATGAATGCCAAAAATGAGCCGAAAGCAGGCCTCCATCTACAGAATCGGAGGAACTGGTTGATGATTAGAAAAGTGGAAGAGGCAAAGTTTTGAAAAAAATATGATGAAGTGTAGTTGAGATTGTGATGGGGTGAATAGCCATTGTATGAAGGATGGATTTGCAAATAGATGTTCGCGCATTAATTTCATTTCTTAAAACTTTAAAATCATTATTTAAAAGTATAAATTCAGCTTGTTTTCTATATATCCCTTTATAAACAATATAAACAAAAATTCTATGGCATAATGCCGGTAGTGCAGAACGGTAGTCTGCCCGAGATCACATTCATCCGCCAGGTTTCCTCTAATTCTCTAATTTTATAGAGCCTGTATAGCTCCAGGAGAGTATCCAGAGTCCACAGAGTCAATTCACGGCAAAAAATAAATAATTCGTCTGGATCGACATGCACATTTTTGTTAGAGTAGTGTGGAGGTAAATTCACCTTATCCTACTATTTAATATAAATGCGAAAGTTTGTATGTTTTTTACTCTTTCACGCAAAAACTACTGAACGGATTTGGATGAAACTTTACATTAATATAGGTTATACATCAGAATAAGACATAGGCAACATTTCATAACGATTTTGTGTGATTTGGTTACACAAGACGTTATCATGACCAAACCGATGAAATATCACGACCGATTGTGATGAAATTTGGTACAGAGATAGTCAAGAGCTTGAGAAAGGACATAGGCTACTTTTTAATGCGGAAAAAATTGTTTTAAGGGGTTGAAATAGGGGATGGTTTAATATAATTGATTTAATTTGAAATAAATAATAAACATATGTTTTAATGCTTTTACACCATGTGCGTGAGCCAACCTCCTTTAGTGATTTCAAAAAGCTCAATAATAAAGAATTTTCAACATTTTGAGATGCACATGAGGCAAGAGGGTCATTAGAGAATGATAATCATTGAGATACAACTCAGGAAGAGGCTGCACAATGCAAATCTGCGCCCAAGGTGAGAGAGCTGTTCGCTATATTAATAGTGACATGTGGACTTTCAAACCCTCAAGAATTGTGGGAAAAGTATAAATATGACATGTCGGATGTTATTTTAGGCAGATTACAAGAACAGAATCCGAATGCTTCATACAATGATTTAATTTACAATGACGCGCTAACAAAGGTTGATGACCAAGTGATTACTATTACTGGAAAAAATTTATCCGATTTTGAAATGAGCAGACCACAAAGAATTGGAGAAGTTAGTAGTTCTAAAACTACCATTACCGTTACAGTAGTGTAAGCTGTTGGTTTGCGATGAATATACGATGTTCCATAAAAAAAAAAATCGAAGCACTACATCGCACAATGAAAGATATCAAAGGCACCCAGGGTATCATGGGAGGGATGGTTGTACTTTAACTGGTATAGGTACACCGGCATATGAAATAAATGCCTGTTTTAAAGCATCTGTATTAGGGGTAAAAAAAATTGTTTCACTACAAATATGCGAGTAAAGCTTCACAATGATACTCAAGCAGGGCAATATGCAGCTGTTCTTCTAAAAATCGGAGAAGATTGTATGCCAACAGACAGTAACAACATGATTACACTGAGACGTGAATTCTTTCAAATTGTCGATAGCATAGATGATTTAAAAAATGATGTCTATTCTGATCTTCAAATAAATATGGGCAATCGAGAATGGCTATGTGAAAGGGCAATTTTGGCGCCGACTAATGAGATAGTTAACCAAATAAACAAACAAATCATGTCGGGTGTGGAGGAGGATGTTGTCCAATACATGCCAGTTTACAATGTTCCATAACATTATGTATGATTATGATTATGAAATTCGGTATGAATTATCTCAAGCCTGGGAAGGATATAGGCTACTTTTTATCAACACACCACACTGGCGAAGTTTATATAAAACTGTAAGCTGATTGACTAATACACCCAGCGGACAAAGCACAGCAGAAACCTCTGAACTTAGCACCTTAAAATTCACCGATAGGTTCTTTGTATAGCTTAAATGAGCATTAAGAAAGGAATTTGGACAATTCCACTCCCAAGGGTTTCCCCCTTAATATAACAGAGGTTCAAAGATTGTATGGATTCCGTCAGTTTTGAAGTTAGACATCTGAAATTTCGGATGTACGAGTAACTTATAGTTACAAAAAATTAATTTATTTATTTAAAATGATCTGTCACGAAACTTTAAGCGGCAGACCAAATTCCACGCGAGCGAAGCCGTGGGCAAAAGCTAGTCCTACATAATTCATGTTTGATATATATAAAATTCAATATAATTTCAAGTTTTTCAAGTGTTCAATATTAACCCGAAACAAATTTGAACTGTACAACTCTAGAATGTACATACTAGAAGTTCACAAAGGAAGCACGGATTAGGCTACACAATTGAAACCAGCGCAGGCTACATCCTTCCTAACAACAGCATCCGCTCAACCATTACGATATAGTTAATATTCATAGTAAACATGAATCAACTTTTAAGAATAAAAATTTCAAACAACTTTTTTTCTATAAATTTTAAGATAGTGTATCACTGAAAACGCTATTCCACAAGTATAAAATCGATTTAATCATAAATAAAAGTTCCAGACACACATAATAATAATTATGATCCTCTGTGCCTGACAGGACAAATGACTAGAAAAGGTGTTGAAGAAATCATCTCTAGTGATAACTTTAAGAGCAATTACATCTCAAATAAACCCATCGTGCCAGGATTTTTCGTTAATGCCTACAATACGTAGGTTTTTCCATCTTTAGTTTTTGTGATATGAAACTAATAGTAGTATTAACTCAAAATAGTGTATCTATCATACCAAGGGCGGATCCAGGATTTTTTTTCTGGGGGGGTACAACGGGCAGACGGGCAAACAAATCAACAATAACTTATAAATAAACTTGTAGTATTTATAGAAAGGTTTCAAAGGCTTATTAAAATATCTAAATAATAGTTTCACTCATGTTATTTCTGTTATAACATCACATGATTTGCCTATAAGTATGGACTGTAATGGATTCTCCACAGTACACAAAAACTGTCTGGGGGGACCTCCCACCGGGATCCGCCTATGGATCATACTATATACCCGTATAATTTTATATGATATTTGTTTGCAAAGTTGCAAAAAGTTGTCTTAAACTTAAATGGAAACTAAAAAAAATAATAATAACAATTCTAAAGTAGGATACTTATACCATACATTATGATATTTAAAGGAGATCAAGAAGAAAAAATATTTAGATCGATTCCGAAAAGAAAAGCTTTTTTTTGAAATTCTTGAATAATTGTAGGGCCATAAAATTATCAATTATTTTAAACAAGTTTCGATATAACATCTAGTTGCAGACTTCCCTTTTTGGTCAACAATCATGTAGCGATTGAATTGAAGTTCTTTTTTTTTGTTAAAATTATCTCTGTTAGAAAAATAAATTATTTTTAAATTTGAAGTTTAACGGCTGTATATATAGGTAAATAATCTATGGAATGATAATTTACTTGAAAATCTATACTTGATATGAAATCGACAAAGATAGTAAAATATGAAAACTGAAAGTACAATAATTTGACGAAGTATTGATTTTTAATACAAGAAGGGATATTAATACTCTTTAATATCTTTCGAATTGCTATACTAACTACTAATACGAAGCCTAAGATGGAATATATAGGATCTAGAACCCTCCTGGGGCTCACCCAGCCTTATGAAGTAGGTGCCCAAAATAAGCGGGGAAATCTGCCGGTTGAGCGTGATCTAGGACAGATCACCTCCCTGCACAACCATTTTCATTGAAACAGCACAGTCTACCATGTACTGAACTCCTTCACGTTCAGTTCATCAACCTTCACGGGTTGTAGTGGTACAGGTTTGTTTTTTGTACTAATTATATTCTCAAGCGCTTGTCTAACTTTATTTATATCAGGATTAGTGGATATAACAGTAAAATTTCCTGATGCAATTAGTAGAGTAAGTTCAGTTATAAAGTGTTCAAGAAGGCTGAAGTCGTGGAAAGGTCAGAGGTGACCCAGAATTCCTTCCTCTCACTCGCATTTATTGCCACTCCTCCATATCTGCCATTCCCCGGAATGGCAATGAACTTTTTATTGGTCACCTTTACCTAGATCTAGTATTTTTTCACAATTTCAAGGTCACCAATGTATATTCTTCATGAGTAACTACTAAATAATTATTAGTCGAATGTAAATACAAAACATATCTCATGCTAATCTAATCTACAATATGCTAACGTTGCACACATTCTGGCGGTGGCGGGCCACTGTCTCTTGTTGATGTCTTATTGGACTGAATTGAATTTGGGATTTCGTTATTTTTTTCAATTTTATATCTTTAATTTCACTATTCTCCTTTTTCTCCAACGATATCTGAATTGCATAAATACCTAAAGATGTTTACTTATTTGCCGATTTGTGTAAAGCGCTGAAATGCTATTGTGAAGACCCCGGATTCAAATCCTATTTTGGCGTAAAACCCATTTCAGGTACTCTATTAATTAAGTCCCCTATCCTAATTATATCGGGATAAAATGAGCACTGTAGCATCGCCCGATCAGCCACAGTAGCTTAAAGTTATGTTAAAATAATTATACAAATAATATATTTGTATTATTTGCTGATTTACTGTACTCAAGTCCTTTCGTGAGCTATAATAGACAGGTTTCTATAAAAGACCTATTACCCGCTTTGACTTTAAAATGTTTAATGAAATAGCTAAAGGTATATAAAACTTATCACTACAACCCGTGAACGGGGCTGGGGGTCTGGGGTTCAATACATAGTAGACATTGTACTATTTCATGGACAACGGTTCTGCAAGGTGACTTGTCCTAGGCAAGGCTCAACCGCCAGATTGTTACCCTTGTTTTGGGTACCCACCTACAGAAGCTGGGTGAGCCCCAGAAGGGTTCTAGATCCTATATTGTCCATCTCCGGCTGCAAAAAGACTAAATGAAAGTCTGCTGCGGAATTTGAACCAGGATTTCCACTCCCATAGCTAGTATACTCGTATAAAAATGTATAATAAGTCTGCATTATTATGTTTCGTTTGTGTGTGAAACAATGAAACCATAGTTTATGGTTTGAAACACTTTTGTATGGTTGTAGAAGTTATTATATTCGCATTATTGGATTAAATTTGATTAGAGGTTGGGTAGGGGCAAACGGTTTGGCCTTACTTTTGGACCATCATCAGGGCTGAGAAATACGGAACATCAACAGTGCAATTCCAAAAACAATCAAGTTAACAGTAAATATTGGAATAAAATACAATGAACAAAAGGTTAAATTATAAAATTATTTAAAGAGTTATAAAATCAAATCAATAACAACAAAACAACAGTAAAATTAAATCAATATCTATAATAAAACATAAGAAATAAGTTTACAATAAATGACGAATGACATGTGACTGGTGAAAGTTCAAATAAGGTTAAAATTAATTTTAATTATTTTTATTTTGAAGAGATAAGATTTACCCTGACCGGGATTCGAACCCGAGTCGAATCCCGGCCAGGGCAAATCTTTTCTCTTCAAAATAAAAATATATAAAAATTAAAACAATTAATTAAAAAATTATAATTAATTTTAATTAAATTGAAAGAGTGAAAGGAAGGTGCTGCTATATGTTGCGTTAATTTAAAAATAATACAGCGTATTAAATTTAGGAAGAAAATGTTTTTAAACAAGGAAGGTTAAAAATGGCCGGGGGTGCAGTCAATGAATTTTACATAAATTAGAAAAACTTTTTCTAGTCTTTACCTAACTCTTCGATCTAATATTTAGGTCATTATCATGGCAGATGAATGTAGCAACAATAAGAGCATCTAAGAACAATCAGAGCAAGGATAATACTATAGAGAAGGATGAGGACGAAAAAGAATGAATAACTAAAAAGGGAGACATCCCACAGGCCTGAAGGCTCTAGGCACAACTAAATTAACATTAAACCAAACAAAACTTATAAAAACCGTTTTTCAGCTTTGCCAACATACTAATTTTTGAACCAGTTCATAATATTCAAAGGTAATATTAGAAAAGATAATTCGGAATTTTGTTTTTTTTCATTTTTCATCAATGATCTGTTAATTCATCCTTCTGTTCATTATATTCCCTCTATTCCTTAATACTCCAAACTTACCAGACTATAAAACTGTTTAATTGTTTTTGATACAACACCGTTGATCTATTTTTGTTTTTCCTCAGCCTCAAAAAGTTAAGCTGAAATGTTGGAACATAATAAATGAGTTTTATTTGTTGGTGTATACTTCTAGTGACTACCCTCTCCCTCCCATTCTCTGCATTATTCAGGATATATATTGACAACCATTTCCTCATAAATATTTGTAAATAATATAATTATCACAAATAACATAATACAGTACTGAAATAAAAATATTTAACTTAAATGTTATGTTAAATAAAGAAACACAAGATAGAATCACATAATAACATGAGATAAATAAATCATTCACATTTTATAACAAATCCATCAACGATCTGTCTATTATGACGTCGCTAGCACTGAAAGAAGTTCATACCTAAGTGCATTTGATTACACGATTGTTACGGCCATTCTTGGTGAAGGTAGAATAACTCTAGAAAAATTACCCATCCAAGTCAAACAATGGATATCAATAGTTAATAAAATTATTTTGTCTTAGATCAGTACACTTCAATACCTCATCTTTGTTATTATAAAAATAAGTGATGTTCTTATTTAGAGGAAAATATTTAATACAAATACTAACAAAGTTAACAAACCACGATTTCTTTTATTATATTATAGACTTATTCATGCCTGGTATGATCTAATAGAAGGCATAAAACTAGCTGACGTTTTTCTCTAGTTTGATTGCCTAATGGTTGTAGAACCACTTAAAGTAAGTACCTGCCATCTATAGCTCCCCTAAGAGAGTTGGGATTGCCATTTAAATAAGTTTCCAACCCACGATTTTACTAAGAGCAGACAAATTTGACTTTTTCCCTTCGCAAAATGATCTACGGACTTGACTAGAAGAAAACTTTAAGAACGATAACACAGCCTGTTTGGAATGGAAGGAGAGGCGTCAACTGGTTGTTTTGTGGATTTTACAAATCAATAGTTTTAAAAATTTAAATAACAATAACGTTGAGCTTAGGAACAATTAGTTTTTAATGTAACAATATCTAAAAAAGTTGTTTGAATGAAATTTTTGATACAGCTATGCTCCTTATTGAGTTAAGTAAAGGCATACTTTTATACACTCCCTGTCATAGCTTGGATGTTAGATAGGTCCCAGCACTGCTGTCTCAGGACAGAAGTGGTTCAGTATGGACCCATCTTCTATGGTTCCATCATGGGCATTGACTAAACACAAAAGTAGGTTTAACAAAACAAAAACAAAATATAAGAGTAAACTGTATCAAACAAAATAGAATATATAAATAATTATCCAATCCAATTTATATCTTCAGTCCTGTTCCTTTATAGTAGGAATGTTTTTCCTAGAAAATAGAAAATGCCATTTTCTCAATGTTCTTAGAGAGGAGTAAGTCAAGAAGATGAATCATATAATGGTTAAATGTAAAGCATTTAATGTAATTAAATGGAATAAGGTTTTGATTTCTTAAAGGTAGATATGAATAATCAGTCACAATGGATATTGTTCAGTTGATGAAGACCTATACTATAGCATGAAATATAACAGGGCGATGGTAAGTTTTGGGGACGAACATGTTACAGCACACTTACCGAGCCAAATAGGTCTGAGAGGAGGAACCTATTTTTCTTAGCTCATTAATGAAAGTTGTATGGCATGAGAGCAAGGCAGGTTTCTATAATTTTGATGAATTTTTAAAGAAATGACTCAATTTGAAAAAGGAAATTGGAAGTAGTCTAAACTTAGCATTTGTTTTAAAATTAATTTATTTGTTATAACAAATAATCAAGTACAAGTCATTTTAAACTTCGGCATAAGTAATTCTCGTATTGCATCATTCAACATTGTCTAATACAATTTCTTATTCTAGGTATGTATAAATTAAATGCTAATTTATTTTTTTTTATGATTTACAAAGTAATTAGTCCCAGTTTTTTTTTGTTTTTTTTACAACTTCTATAAAACTAAAAATTAAGTTATAATAAATAAAACATTCGATATCGTCTATATTAGAGAAAGTAAAACAAATCTATAAACGTGGTAACCATTATTAAATTAAAAATTAAGTAAAGATGTTGGGCATAATATCCAACAAACATAGTAATGCCGTCCTTTATAAGGGATGTGAAATAGGGGTCCTGAGCCTGTGTGTTGTCAGTTACTCGTTAAAAATCCCTATCCTAATTAAACTTGGATAGGCAAAATTTAGGACTCCCACTGTAGCATCGTCTGAATGGCCAAGGTAGCATAAAGTGATGTTAAATGAGTAAACAAACAAATATTTTACAAATATATAGCCAGATCAATAAACAACAAATTAGTTTTTCTAATCTGTATTATTTAAAAAATCTTATTGATGTCCATGTAAGAGTACATTATTCGATAATGCTGTGAACAACCACAAGAGAAATGAAAGCACTAACACACATCGCTGTTCTTGTCACTCTTCACACATGAGCACGATTTCAGTCAAAATTTAATTTAGATGGCTCTATATACAGCATTTACAATTTACAAAATTGGGAAAACATTGCATTGTTTGAAAACAATAATGTAATACAACTAATCAAATTACTAATATGAACTATCTGTAGTAGTATTTTTACATATTTTAAAAGAATTATGGCCTTGATAATTTTATATATTTTTTCAATTTTTAATTATTCTCTACTTATATCTGAGTTACTGTTTGGAAAATTGTTTTCCTCCTGTTCTGTACATTTTAAAGGTTTGTGTAAATATGAGCTAAAGAACTATATAATACTGAAAAAAACAAAAACAAATAAAATCGTTAACTTAGATTTTTAACATTTAAAATAAAACACAATTAGCCCTATAAATAATTCTTATATCTAACAACAAAGAGAGTAGGTAAACTCAACGATTTACAAGTAAAACCTCAAAACTTTGTGAAGTGTAATAAGTGACAAAACCCTAGAGCGTAATATTGCCTAGTTTATCCAGGGTAGCAATCAGATCTTGGTTGTTCCTTTGTTTGTCGAATACTCACTTGACAATTTCAGTTTTTTGTTATGATTTGTCTTCTCTAATAACGTTTTCATCGCAGCTTGCACCTCCCGCTTAATCTTAAATAACCATTGTCAATTTATTCTTATAAAAATTTAGGTTACCTAGTTTTTCCCCCAAGCCTTTAAATACATACATACAAAAACACATTATTTTATTTCCTTAGAAACACTGGAATGACCATTCATTAATTTTTTTTTTTAAATGCTTTATTATGATTTCATATATTTTTTTTTTCAGTGAACATCAATATCAAATGTATGACATAAATTTTTCAGCCGTATTTCATTTAAATTTTCTTATTAGGTAATCATGCCATACAGTTAAATATTTCTTAAACAAAGTTGTATAAAAACAGCCTGAAGGTTATTTACATTACTAACATACAAGGAATGTATAAAATAAATGTTAAAGCTATAATTATCTATTAGAAAAAATCCAATGTTTTACTACCTAACATTCAAATAAACCATATTTTGTTTTTTAAATGAATAAAAAGACCTTTAGTGAATCTAATATTTTAAAAAGTAATTATACTTTTCAATAATTTATAAATGGACACAGGTATTGTGAGATAAATATGATTGAATAAAGAGATTAAATTATTTAAAGTCTCCTTCAACAATTTCATAATGATAATGAATTCCTTTGACAGCAAAAAGTTATCAGTATGGGCGGCAGCTGACCAGACTAGATTTGATACCATAAAAGATTCTTTTTAATCTTTCTTTTCATGGGAATAATCTGAAAAAAATCAAGTTATTACAAATAATTGATTTTAGGTATCTTAAGTAGTTTATAATAGATAATAAATTAATTGGTAACAGATAATTATTTATTTCATAACTAAGCATAATATTTTTTTTTTTAGTTTAATTTTGTTTTATTTAAGTTGTAAAAACCATTCGGAATCATATAAGCTTTCTCTGTGGGAACAACCTCACATCATTTTTTATGCATCCAACTCCTTAAAACCAGTAAGCTATTAGTCTCCTCCTTCATGTCCTTTCACTTCACTCCTTCGCATGGCTGCATTGTCTATAGTCTGTCATGAGACAAGGCCCGAAAAAAACTAAGAAACACATCATTCAATTCATCTGAGGATCTTAAGCCTTCAGTTGGTATACCGAGGAGAGTCACTTAACTCTTTAATACAGGATGACAATATACATTGTAGATGTCAATATTTTACTGGTTCTTAAAAAAAAAAGCCTCTCTACATTTTCTATATTTTTAACTGGACAGTAGTCGTAAAACACAAGAATCCAACACAGAAACTGGTTTATTAAGGCAAATTGGTTAACAAAATGAAATAATTATTTACTAAAATGTGTTAATAGCCTGAAAAGTCCATTGTTACTTAATGTTTATTAAACTATAATATTTATTTTTCATTTCACTGAATAATTTTAATAGCTATTTAATTTCAGATTTTTACCTCTCTTTGAGGTGATGGCAGCTTGTCGGAGGGAGATTGGGAGGAAAGAGACTACTGGCAATTGAATTTATTGGGTTTCAGCATATGACCCAAGGTCGTAAAAGCCCGAAATAAAAACAAAAAATTTAATTTCAGATTTTATATTGAAATCTTTTTACCTCCTTCATCTTCTTCCTCATCGGCATCAAGAATATCAGCACAACAAATAGAGTAACATATAAGTGACAAAAAACCCATTGGAAGTCCAAATAGGACTGCAGTAAGAACAGGATTACCACGCCACATTTCACTTAATGAAGTCCTAGCTTCAAAGTATGTACGGTACAGTTTAACTGGTAATGAATTTCCTCCATAACTCTGCAAAAAGTAATAATTTATATTAATTCAAATGTAGCAAGGGTTTAAGTTTTGTTTTTAATGAAATAAATTATACATAGATATTATCTCCATATAATTAAATATTTGTTTTCCAAAAACAAAAACAAATAAAAATAAAAAACTTCAAATATTAATTTAGTATAATCACAGCTTGCCAATTAATAAAATAACATGCTGGTCCTCTTTCACCCTTACACTGATAAAAATGTGAGTTCCCATTATCCTAATTCATCAATAACATTTTTTCAAATCATATTCTGGCATATAATAAATGTTAATAAATTGTTAATGATATAGTTTAGATAATATATGCCCTATCATAACAATGAGTTATTTTGTTTTGGTGAAAATAAACTATCATTTACTATCAATAAATAGAAACTCTTTCAAACTAATACTACCTAGGAACTAATTTTCACTTCATTGGATTATTTCAATGTTTTACTGAGTATTAATTATGAAATTCAAGTGCTTTCTATAATATGTATTGGTAAATGCTAAAATATAAATAATGAGGGAATTATAGGGAGTTATAAGAGAAGCCATTGATAAAAATAAAAACTCACATCTTACCCAGATGTGAATAAGATAAAAAAAAATTATGTAGGCCAGTGAAAGATACCATTCCAGAACACAAAGCGATCAAATCTTAAGTGGATGAATTGGAGGTCTGCCTCCAAAAAGGCGAACAAAACAGAGCCTACTGAATGAATCGCTAGATATCCATCAGAACCTAGTCAGATAAGTTGCCACCCTAATGAATAACCAAAACTTGTTTTTTCTCACCCCAAACAATAGCCTAAAAATTGGGACCAAATAAATAATAAGTCATATTTATTAGTGTGCACAATTTTATTGACCACATCCTTCGCCATTTTCTACATACTCATTTAGATCAAATTCAATTTATTTTTCGACCTAGCTATACCAGATAATATTTCTGGATAATAATAATATTTATATTACCCTTGAACTGTTTCAATGTTAATGCCAACTGGTATTAAATACAACAAGAGTACTCATAGTACTTTCACATCTTCCCCCAAATTGATTATATATAGCGGCTTCCCAATGGATCTTAGAGACTACAGAGAATTAATAATGACAGCTTCATTAACCACTTTTGTACAATGGTTGTTGGCCTCAAAATATTACCCACAGTACACACGGTGTATTGTGCCAAAATGATGTATCAGTTTTGCTCTTTTATAGATCTGGATGAGGACAGCTTTGAAGCACAGAAAGCTCTTTACATGAAATGAATTTTGTTATGGTATTTCTGAATGTTAAAACGTTTATTTTGATAAATGAAAATTGATAAAATTAAATTTAAAATTGTTTTATTTTAGTCAAATCATAAAGAAATCATGAAAGGCTTTCAGGTTTACTCATTGGTATGGTACAGTTCGATGGCTACATATATACCAACAATACATTGTTTACAGAAATATGTATTACTACATACACATTTTATTATTTTTTGAACATACAACGAATCTCCTCGATAGAATTTCCGTTTTTTTTTTCTATTTTAAGATGCAGGAAAATGTATTTTTTTAAAAAGCATGAGGTATTCTGAGGCAGTACAAGGATTGCTTGCCATGATTTGGAATACTGCATTAGAAATTTTTTTATTATGCCAAATGATGTTGAGACATTGGCATATTTTTTTTTATCATATTTATATTAACAATATGCATTCCTAATTGAAATGCCTGCATTTATAATAACACTTTAGAATTATTTTTGTGGATGAAACCATACATAGAATTGCATCACTTTTGTCAACTGTATCCATCGATTAGCTGTAGTCTTTACATAAAGGCTTTTGAATATTTTCACCCGTTTGATAATTTTCATTCCACAATTTTTATATTCGATAGAGTAGCTAGTAAAAAACATCAAAACTTCAAGTTTGTCTTGCTACTTCAGAGTGAAAAAATTTCCTGATGATCTAAAATTAAAATCTCCTTTTTATAATTTTTGGCATACCTTTACGATGCTTTACTAATGCTCCGCATACGTATTTTGCAAAACTGTGAAAATATTGAAATAGTACTGGAATGGGAAACCAATTATCGATGAACCTTTACCAAATGAAATTGCACCATTATTTGTATTATTTTTTTTTTTGTGGGCATAAAGTTGCACTGCGACCGTACTTGGTCTATTAATTAGGTCAGCAAACCTATCACATAGGCAGATTACATGGTAGGGTGTTTCGTCCTCTGTACGACAATAGCGGGATGTGGGAAGGCCCGCCAGTCCCAGCCTGGACATATGGGCGTTGAGTCTACAATGACCTGTATATGCCACTATAATTGTTTTTAATGCTTCCCTGTCCATTAGCATTACAGCATTACATGTCTTCTCATTAATGTTGTCAAGAAATAATTTAGAATATTTTAATCCTTTTAGCCTGCACCACTATTGGTACGATTTCTTAAGGTAGATGTCCTTTATTTTACTCTAAGCGTAGCTGAGACTAATGCCGCATACTGGTTCGGGAGTGCATGGAATGTTATCCGATCCCAGCCTGGCTAGCCTATCAGCTTCTTCATTACCAGGGATGCCAGCGTGTCCAGGAACCCTCTCAATGCTAACCCTGTTGTTCTCCGTTAAGGCTTGTTGTTTTCAAACCCTAAGACTTACCCACTGCCCTTTTACAGGCCCAAAGACATCTAATGGCTTTGTTAGTCATGTTGTCCAGCGTCACACCTAAGTATTTCACTGTTATTCCAACATAACTGGGTTCCATTGAGCGTCGGTAATCTTACTACCACATTCCGCTTTTTCCTAAATGAAAGAACATTCACCTTGTGGGGGTTGTCGCTTAAACCATTATTCAAACACCAACACAACAGTATGTTCGTTACTGAATTGAGTAAGTCAGAGATTACACAGCGATGTTTACCTCCTATAAGAATGGCTACATCCTGTGCATAAAAGTCCGCCCCATTGATTGATGACAGAAGCGACAGGACACCGCCCAGCGGACAGCCCCCGTTGGGCTTTATCCATAGTTTGGATACACCCAGTTCAGAGATTAGAGTTCTGTGTTCCAGCATGGAGTTAATCCATCTACACACAACTGGCTCAACCTCCTTGTACCTTAAGGCCTTACTTATGGTGCTGTAAGGTGTTCGGTCAAAGGCACCTTCAATATCAACGAAGATGCCTACAGTTGTTTCGCCCTGTTTCAAAGATTTCTCCAATCTTGACACCAGGTTAAAAAGTGCAAGCTCACAGGATTTCCCTGCTTGATGTGCAAATTGTAGCAGGTGTATGGGATTATTTATCAATACACCCTCTCTAACGTGTCTAAGATCTTTTCCAGAGTCTTTATCAAGAAGGATGACAGAGTGATTGGTCTAAATGCTTTCGGATCACTATATGACCCCTTGCCCGGTTTTGCGAGGTAGCAGAGCTTGCATGTTTTCCACTTCAGAGGGTTGTACCCCAAAGGAAAGCTACCTCTAAGAAGTTCCAGCAGGTAGGTCCCAATGACAGGAAATCCTTGCTTCAGCATGCTCGATCATTCTTCGCAGAAATTGTTCCCTTATTTCTCAGGAGATTTTCCCTTACTTACTATAGGATTGTTTTTTTTTTCTGTTTGATGCTTCTGCTTCTTAGACTGATAACAGAAGTAGTGTCCTCCTCATTTTTGAAGTAATGTTTTAAATTAAAAAAATTATGCTGCCTTCACAAGCTGCATCAGAATCCATTAGGGGTATAAGAGTTATAAAAATAAAATTGATATAAAATATAACATCAGCAATAACATACAAATTTAAATAATGAAAAAATCAAAAATAGCTTACATGAAGGAAGTGGTAAAAAAGTCTGGCTGAATGAAGACACTACAAATGTAAAACTAAAGTAAAAGTACTTGACCGTCGACTTAAGTCAATGCTCGGTTGTTGGCATTTATGTCTAGCTGTCGATTATAGTTGACGTTCAGGTATTCGCGTTTAACTGTGGCTGCTGTCTATAGTCGACACTTGTACCAAAGAGGTTAAATAAGAATCCAGCACATGTCCAAATTTATGAAGAGTATGGGAAGAGTGAGTAATGTAATTAATACTAATGGATAAGCCGAACCCTCTCGAACTTCAACTGGTTATATTGTCTCACATAATTGTTGTAACTTTAGAAGAGAAGGAATAAAGAAGAAGATGCTGCAGACAAATTTGCTTGTGTTAATGATAACTTTTAAAAAAATTACTGTTCTACTTTAAAATTCCTTTGATAATTATTTTTTTATAATTTTAAACTTTTTTTATAAGTGCTTGCTGATATTAATTATCTGTTGATTAGATAAATAAAATTTTAAAAGACCATAACAAATATCTGAATAATTTTAGAATGATATTTAATTTAATAATAATTCTGATAATTTAAATATATATTTATTTTTCAATGTTTTTCTCTTTATCCAACCAATGCCTATAAAAATCAGCATGGTTCTGATACAAGAATCATCAAATGATGGGACAAAAAATTATACTATTGTCACTACTTTATAGACAAAATAGAATTCTATTCATGATGGAGAAAATTATACTACTAAAATTAATGAACAATAATAAAACACAAATAAAATACTTACAGGTGCTGTTTGATTGATGATTGAATCAAGAAACATATGTACAATTTCAGGTGTTAGATAATGAGGTTCATCATCTGGAATATGATGATGATTTGTAGTTGAGTTGACTACAAGCAAATATGGCAGTGGTAGTTCAATCATAGCAATACTATTAGCGAGATCTGGCGAAGCGACCCAGCCAAACTGAAACCACCTTAAGACAAAAATAAACTTTAAGAAATTTTCCATTTAATAAACCATAATAGAGATTTTATTGTTTAATAAATTTCTGAAGAATATTTACTAAATGTACTGATTGATTGGGAAAGTTCAGAAGTATTAAGTAAAATTTTTTCTGATCTCTGCCTGAACCTTATTCTTCCTCATATATATAAGGTCAACCAATATTATTGAAGATAAATATAATAATACTATAAAACTAAAATTAAAAGTATTAAAAATTGGTAGTTTAAGATGAAAAAGATATAGGAGTTTCAGGATAGCTTGTTGGTAATTCAAAGGGTTTTATTATTTGGAAATATGGTTGGTTTTATGGGTTATTAACATAATATAAAATTACCTGTGAAACTTCTCCCTATGATTAACAATGACTGATTTTATCATATTCCTAAAGCTGAAACAAAAAATAGCATACGAATATTATTTTAAAATAACAAAGAAAAACTTAAAATAAAATTATTGAAGTTAAATGCTTACGCTATCATCTCTTCCGGTATTTCTTCAAGTTTATTTTCAACAACAATAGCCAAAACAAGATATTTGCTAGTCTGCATGAACTAGAAAAATAAATATAGGGTATAATAAGTATAGGAAAAATAAATATGGTACTATTTTCATTGTATTTTTTAAAATAAAACATACTGAATTGTGTTGATATTGTTATAAATTCCTTTTAAGATTTATTTTTTAATTTTAAAAAAATTTAGTATTCTAAAATATGATAAACTTTATCAAATATTAAATAGCTGAAAATGTCATATTGATAATCACATTAACTTTTTTTAAAAAATTCTTTATTATTTTTAAAATTTGTCTGTATCACTGTCTAGACAACTTTTACTTGATGTCTTTAATAAAGCATAAAATTTTATATTAAACAAATATTTTACATTTTTCATATAGTAGATGTCTAATTCATAAAAGCAATTCATTAAAATTATGAACTAAGGAAGAAACTTAGCAAAGGATTATTTGTACCAAATAAAAAGCTAAGCATATTAAAACTATTAACTATGACTAATTAAACATCTAACATAAAATACTTATCGGATTCACTATATCCTTAAAATGAGCATTATGTATATGCTGATCAATAGTAATATATATATATAAAAAAAAATATATATATATATATATATATATATATATATATATATATATATATATTATCTATATATATATATATATATATATCTCATCTATATGCAGAAAAATTACCAATCAAATTTCATGTTTTTGGGGATAAAAAAATGCTTAAGTAAATAATAGAATATCACATATCAAAAATAAAATAACAACAAAATAAAAATATTAATATTGATATAAGTTTCATTGGTGCTTTCCTCTTAAAGTAGCACCACTGATAGCATTCCTTAACTTATGCTATCAGTGCATTATCACACTACTGCCTTTGTTTAGGAGCTTTGATGTAACAAAATATATGCCCAATGTATAACATTTATTTATTGAAAAAGCATTTATATTTGAATAATAATGACATGTGCATATCAATTATATTATATCTACAGGCCAATTTATCGCTATAATATGTAATATTTCCTATTTGTACATTTCTCAAAAAAATAAATTGAATTGGATAGGATTCTAAAGTGTCCATTCATTAAACTTTCTTTCTTATCTCACCATTGTTCACTTCTTTACATTCTTGCAATAGTTTGCACATGCACACCATTTTTCAGGGTTAGTAAAATTATTTTTACAACTCATCCTCTTTAAATGGAATTGCACACAATTCTCCCCAAAACACATTTTACAATTGGTGAACACCTGTTGGACATCTTAAGCTCTTCTGAGCAAAATTTAACTGAATACACCAGAAATAAATAAATTGTATGTACAAGTTACAATCTTGTAGAATCAAGCCAGGTTTCAACAGTTAAACCGCACTGATTTTTCAAGTTCTTAAATGACACCTACAAATAATTTGATTTGTATACATAATTTCATGTTGTAACCTTGTAAACAACACTACTTCTGAGGCCATATCCATTTTTCTTGGAAAAATGCAGCTGCTTCAATATCTGTTTTCAAAAGATCCATCATTTGCATCATATTTTTTTAATTAAAACCGAAAAAGGCGAAAAACACAGTTGATATACAAATAATAATAAATGTAAAAAGGTTACAACATCACTATATCCTCTACCGTTATTAGTAGTGGCACTTCTTTAAGAGGAAAGTAATGTTTGATCTAATATCTAGTAAATGTTGATTGAAAATATAGAGTGTCCGTTGGAAATAACTGTCACAACAAGAAGATTGATGATTACCTATGTATAAACTTTAAAGATATCTACATCTACAAATGAAACAAAGTAATTTGTTAGTTAGATTAAATTACATGTATCTATAATTCTAGTTACAGGCTAAATTATGGTTAAAATTAAAAAAAAATACTTGATGTATGTTTCCTCTTGTGATCTTGACAAATGTGCCAAATCGTTCAGTGTTAACCCATTTTGTTAAGCTCACATTTAATTTGTCTGTTTCTAAATCTGTAACTATTTACAGTAAAATAAAAAATCAACAAATACTTTAAAAAATATATTAAAAAACTATTTTTTTTATTTACCATCAGGAAAAAAATAAACAGTATTTTCCTTGTAGACAAACACTGAAGGGGCTTTCTCCTCATTTATTTGCTGAAATTAAGGCAAATACCTGGGTAAATTATAAGACCAAAGAACAATATGATATACAGTATGCTACAAAAATACATAATACAAGATTAATAATACACTGATAAAATATAAAACCAGTAAGGCATTTCGCAAGGTTTTTTTGCTATGTTAAATAATAATAAGACTAACTACCTTCTTTGCGAGTTCAGGAGATAATGAATAAAAGAAACTATACGGTTGAAATCTTTCTGCTACATCATAGTACAATTCCTAAAATTAAAAAAAAATATCAAGACAATCAAATATCCAATAGTATTAAGAAGTATCATTTAATTATAGTTATATACCAAAATTTGATTACCCAAAGTGGTCCTTCATAAGGACCAGTATAACAAAAAAATATATTATTAGCCGACTTCAAGGCATCAAGGCTTTCTTGGCGTGTTATTTGCTGTACTGGTGGACCACTTAATCGAAGTGCAAAATTTATTATTTCATCCTTTGTCCTGTCACCTTGAAAGGTGAATTCTTTAATATCGCCTTTCAGACTATATAAAATGATAAATTAATCCAAAATAACCATTAACTAGTGTAAAATTACAGTTGCATAAACTTACAACATAATTGTTGGAAACCCAGATATGCTGAAAGTTGAAGACATAGAGGGGTACTTTGTACAATCAATTTTTCCCACTCTAATGTTCGTATTGTACAATGCTTGTGCAACATGAGCCCAAATCGGTTCCAAACGCTTGCAATGTGCACACCATGGAGCATAAAACTAAGACAATATACAATTAACTTTAAAAAAGATATAAAATAAACCATTTAAAATGTGGAAGTTTTAATAAAATAAAACTAACCATCACTAACCAATGTCCATCCTTCTTGACTTCTAAGAAACTACAAACAAATATATAATGATAAGAGCTTATAATCAAAATTATTTAAAATTCTACAATCATAAATAACATACCGATCACTTAGTTCTAATACCCGGGAAGCACTAGATAAATTAAATAAAATACATGTACCTGAAATAGATTTTTAAAAAAAATCAGTTTATAAGTTTCAAAATTTAACAAAATTGTAAAGACATTATGATTTCCTTGCCTAATAATAAGAAACTAATAGAAGTCATCTTTGGTCAATGATTAAACCTAATAAAATCAAAATAAATAAAAAAGCTACATAATACTTCAACTAGTGACGAACATCAAATAAATAATATCTTTGAAGTACAAATGCCATGTTTGGCGTTTCAAAATCAATACTGATTACAATCAGCTGCTTTACTTCTGAAAGCACGTGGGGAGAGGTTGCAATGGTGTTACCTGTCAGAATCTTTGTGTGTTTGTGTGCATGAACTTCTAATGAACCTCGTGTGTATTTACCTTAGTTTTGCTCATTTGTATTTTTGGTGACTTGTTCGGATTTTTATTTCTGTGAAGTGTTATAGTGGCCAACATCATGGAGGGTTTATCAGACTTAAGATATTGCACTGCCCAAAGTCTTACTTTTAGCACTTTTACTGATGATGAAATTAAGAAATTGAGTGCTGTAAAAGTAATTACTCCGTTATCGTTTAATTCCTTGGGTCATCCCTTACCAGGTGGCTTGTATGATCCAGCTTTAGGGCCAGTAGACTATGGTGGACAATGTTCAACTTGTAAATTAAAAATGTTGCAATGCCCTGGTCATATGGGCCACATAGAATTGCCCCTTCCAGTGATTAACCCTTTATATCATAAAATTATTAAGAATATTCTGAAGATATCTTGTATTCAGTGCTACAAGGTACTAATCCCTAGCGGTGTGAAATCCCTTCTAGTGGGTCAATTGAAACTTTTAGAGAAAGGTTATTTTGTTGAAGCTTCAGAAATGGAAACCAAATTTTCCAATTTTTTGTCAGGATGGGATAAAGCAAAAAATGATGTTGCAGATGAAATCCTTGCTACTACTACAATGGAACAGTATGTTGAAGAAGTTTTATCTCATTCATTAGAGACTGATCAGGAAGTTAAAGGAGAAGGCGATTTGAGAAATTTATTTATTAAAAAATCTATTTCGTATTTATATAAAGGTAAAAGATGTCCATTCTGCAAGCAACTTTGGAATTGTATTAATATAGTTAACAATATGATTTTAATTAATATGGCTAAAATTCAAGTTGCTGAAAAGTTCAAAACTCCTAGAAAATCAAAAATTGATGTATCAATGAGTGGATACAGTTATGTTACGCCTAAGGAATGTAAGGAATTTTTGATGAAAATCTGGGCCAACGATGCTGAAGTTATGAAAGCTATCATTCCTATGCTCAAACACACTACTGAAATAGACCCTGTTGACAGTTTTTTTGTAACTAATGTATTTGTCACACCATCAAATTCAAGACCTGTTAATTTTGTTAATGGAATAATTACCGAGCATCCACAGAATATGACTTATAAAGCAATTCTGAATGATTGCCTTGTTATAAGGAGTATTATCTTAGTTATGAACAATGATGACAATAAAGGGACACTTTCTTCTGAACGTAAGGAAATTATTGAAAAAATTAGAGGGAAAGATTATACTGAGAAATTGCAATTTGTTTGGCAAGAATTGCAGTCAAATGTTGATTCTCTGTTAGATGTGGATATGAAAAAAGTTCGACGTCAAACTGGTATTGGCTTGAAACAAATTATTGAAAAAAAACAAGGTATCTTGAGAATGAATATGATGGGAAAAAGAGTTAACTATGCAGCTCGTACTGTTATTACTCCAGATCCCAATTTGAATATTGATGAAATAGGTGTCCCAGAAGCTTTTGCAAAGAAGTTAACTTATCCCGTACCTGTTACAGTTTGGAATGTAACTGAACTTCGTAAATTAGTTATGAATGGTCCTGATGTTCATCCTGGAGCTAATTTCATTGAAGATGAAAATAGGAGAATATTAAAAATAGATGGCAGTGATGCAGTAACTAGAGAAGGATTAGCAAAACGTCTTTTGACTCCTGGTGAAAAAGCAGGCTGTAAAATTGTCCATCGTCATTTAATTAATGGAGATATTTTGCTTTTAAATCGTCAACCAACTCTTCATCGTCCTAGTATAATGGCACATAAAGCTCGAGTGTTGAAAGGTGAAAAAACATTTCGTTTTCATTATGCAAACTGTAAGTCTTATAATGCTGACTTTGATGGTGATGAAATGAATGCCCATTTTCCACAGAATGAAGTAGCTAGGAGCGAAGGTTATAATATCGTTAGTGTTGCTAATCAGTATTTAGTTCCTAAAGATGGTACTCCTTTAAGTGGACTTATACAAGACCACATGGTATCTGGAGTAAGGCTTTCAGTAAGAGGTAAAATGTTTACTAAAAGTGAATATATGCAATTAGTTTTTCAAGGTCTTTCCTTTAAGAAAGGGAACATAAAAACACTGAAACCTTGTATAGTGAAGCCTGTTGAATTGTGGTCGGGAAAACAGATTATATCAACTTTAATAATAAACATTATTCCAGAAGGACAAGTTTTGATTAATCTCACCTCTAAAGCAAAGATTTCTTGTAAGGCTTGGCATAAGGGCTCATTTCAAAAATGGAAAGCTGGCGGAACACCTTTTAAGGATGAAAGGATAATGAGTGAAGAAGAAGTTATTATAAGGCAAGGAGAACTTTTATGTGGAGTCCTCGATAAGACTCATTATGGTGCAACACCTTACAGTTTAATCCATTGTGTTTATGAATTATATGGAGGTGAAGTGTCAAGTGCTTTGTTAAGTTCCTTTGCAAAACTTTTTACTGCATTTCTTCAACTAGAAGGATTTACTTTAGGTGTAGAAGATATTTTGGTCTTGAAGGATAACAATAAGAAACGGAGTGAATTGATAGAATCTGCTCGTAAAATTGGAGATGAGGTAGTTTCCAAAGTAATTGAAATACCTACTGGCAGTTCTTTGAAAAAGGAATTAGCTCAAAAACATGCTAAAGACCCGACATTCCGTGCTCTCTTGGATCATAACTACAAAACAGCACTAGATACGTACACTAATGAGATTAATAAAACTTGTATTCCTAATGGTCTATTAAGATCATTTCCAAGCAATAATCTTCAGTTAATGGTTCAGTCTGGAGCTAAAGGTTCAACAGTTAACACTATGCAAATATCTTGTCTTTTAGGACAGATTGAGTTAGAAGGTAAAAGACCTCCTCTCATGGTTTCTGGAAAGTCTTTACCTAGTTTTCCTAGCTATGACACATCTCCAAGAGCTGGAGGATTCGTCGATGGAAGATTTATGACTGGTATCAAACCTCAAGAGTTTTTTTTCCATTGTATGGCAGGCCGAGAAGGGCTTATTGATACTGCTGTAAAAACTAGTCGTAGTGGTTATCTGCAGAGGTGCCTTGTAAAACATCTAGAAGGTCTTAATGTTCACTATGATATGACTGTGCGTGATAGTGATGGGTCTGTTGTGCAATTTCTATATGGAGAAGATGGTATGGAGGTTACTAAAAGCAAATTTTTGAATGAAGAACAATTGCCATTCCTTCTCAATAATTTTTATGCTGTTCGTAATGAAAAAATTCTTAAAGTTTTTAAAGAAACAACTGACATTAAACGTATTAGATCATATAATAAAAAAGTTAAGAAGTGGATGGAAGTAAAAGATACAAAGCCTAGGAGAACTAGTCCATTTCTTTCTTTTTGTAATAGTATGGATGATAAAATTGAGTCCTCCTCTTCTATAAGCTCATCAAAAGGAAGAGCACACAGCAATCTAAAGCTTTGTAAATTATGGAATAAACTTTCACCAGAAGAGAAGCTTAAGTAAGTATCAATTTTTTAAATGCCATTGATAGTCTGTTTAAGATTAGTTATCTAGTTAAGGTCCATTTATTTGGTAGAATTAGGTTCATCACAGCTTCTAAAACGTAGTATGGTATAACTCCAAAATAGGGCCATTGCAACTAGACCAATTTGTAGTAACTAACTGCTTTGTATTCAAGCGAGCATGATATTAAAATTATTACGGCTTTAATTCAATATTATTTAAAAATATTTTTGATGTCCACCTTTCTGCTAGTCTGAGGAAACAAACAATTTACAAAACACAGCCTCTCTTTCATATTATTTTTAGTTTTGAGGACTAAGTAATCTTTGAGTAGGCTCAATGGTATTTTATTTTAACAACAGTGTTGTTATCCATGCATGGACGATGGGCAAATGTTTTTTGTATCGAATATCAAACTGATCTCAACACATTGGGATTTAGGTTAGTCCTCGATTTTGTCAAATATATATATATTATTTTGTATAATATATAAAGTTATAAGTGATTTATATCTAGTTTTTGAACTCATACAACTTACGATGAGGGGTTTATTTATTTAATATATCTTTTTATGGATTATAGTTGAGGTTCGTTACCATGAAATTTCAGGTTTTTATCTGTTTTTGATAAATTAAAAAATAAAATGAAAGATGATTAAAATATGTTCTTGAGTATTAATAGAATTAAAAAAAAAAATTAAATATAGCCATGCTTAGTTTTAAAAAACAAATAAATTATAGAAATTTAGAAGATAATGAATTTAATACTTTTGGCCTAGAAATGAATTTGTGAAAATTGTTTATTTTTTAGTAATTTTAATATGAAAAATAAACTGTAGTTACATGAAGACCGTAATGAGTATTCTCTTCAAAAATATTCATGCATTAAAGATGAAATTTTAAAGGAAAAAAAAAGTTGTCATCAATGTAAGGACAAAATGTTTATCAGGGATGGTGCTTAATATGCTTTGAAGTGTAGACTTCATCTAAAGACTGTCCAACAAAGTTGAAAAACAGGAGATCCTTCCGCATCATATGTTTTGTACTAATTATAGCAATAGGGCCGAGTTGGATTAATAATGGCTGGTGATTTAGGATTGAAACACTATCTAAAAGAAAAAAGTATAAGTGTAATAAAAAAAATCATTATAAAAACCAAATAGTAATCCAAGATTCATTTTGTACTTAGAGAATGGGTGTAAAAAAAAAATCATATTTTGGAATTTAATAAGTTTTCTTGCAGTAGAATAGTTTGTGGTTCATCTGATCCTAAAAATCTGTTGTTTTTTTCCCTTGAGAATATTTTTTCAAGTTTTGTATGCACATGATTATTATGTTATATAACATAATATTTTTACAGATATAGTGAAAATGATTTGAAAACCCCGGATCCAGTTGTATCAAGATTTCAACCAGATAGGCATTATGGTTCAATTACTGAAAAGCTAGATCTTCTTATTAATAATTACATGAAACAACAGTAAGTATCAAAAATATTAGGTTAATTACTATTCAACCAAATGCATGAATATGCAGTGAGTTTGGAAGGCTTAGCAATTAGAAATAATTTATTTTATTTATTAATTCAGGGATATATGCACTATATTTAAAAAAAAAAAAAAGAAGAAGAAAAATGGTATTTTCTATATAGAGAAACTTCATTTCACCACTATTTGAAAATCTGTTAAATCATAAAAATATGTAAAATAATATTTACATGTTTATGATTTTATAGGACTTTCATAGATTCCTGGGAATTTTAGTTTGTTAAAAAATATTTTTTTTTTAAATTAGGCTTAGGGGTTGAACTATTAAAGTAATAAAATATTATATTATATGGAGGTTTGCTATCTAGAGGCTCTATTTCAACAATAATTTTTACACAAAATCAGTATTTTTAGGCCATCATCAGGGCTGAGAGTAAAAGAAAACCGATTAACAATATCAATCGTGCAATGCCCAAGAAAATGTAACTGGTTATATTGAAAAAAATGATAGCAATGACAAGAATGAAGTACGATAAAAGTTAAATTTTAAAATAATTGATGAGAAATAACTCGAGTGAAAAGAAATGTAATAAAACATAATAAATTACATGAGAAATAATTTTATTTTAAAACATTTTTATATCAATCTAAAAAATTTAAGATCCTGTTTAGTTGTGTGTTTAGATGTGTTCTATTTTGTTATTATTTTTTTTCTTCCTTTCGTTCTCTCTATCTCTATCCTTTTTTTTCTCTCTATGTATGCTTATGGCAATTGATGTTTATTGATTTATTATATAACTTTATCATAGTTTTATATTCATTTTAATTGAAACCAATTTGAAACTCATATTGTCTTTCATCATTAACATAGCATTCATTATATTTTGTAATGTAATCATTTCTCAGGTATTTGACTATGTTCATAGATTTCATGTTCTCATAACGTATTTTATAATTTATCCTTTTGTTCATTGTATTTCATTCCTATAATTTCTGTTTAAATATCCTGTTATATTCTCTTTGGTACTGCACTATTGATATTGCTATTCTAAAAAAAAATTATTATAATAATTAAAATATTTTGATAAAATATAAAAAAAATAAATATCATATAAATTAGAGAGGAAAATAGTTGACTGGATGATATAATGGAGAAAGGAGATAGTTGGGGGATGCAGTCAAGAAAACACTTATTTATTTGTGCCGTCGTTCCGACCTACTTTGTAGGTCATCTTCACGGCTATGAGAGAAAAAACAAACAAAACAATTATATTTCTTACAAATAATTTTTTGTAAGTTTTGTAATAATAATGGTCGTGGAAACCTAAAAGAATAATTACATTTCTTGTTTTGTTTGTTTTTCTCTCATAGCCCTGAAGATGACCTACAAAGTAGGTCGAAATGTTGGCACAGATATAAATATTTGAATATAATACTTTGAATAATTATTTGAGTTAACTGTAAGTTTTGAAAGTAATATACATAGCAGACCAACATTTTTATTTTTCATAATAAATTGTTTTCATAGAATTTGATATATATTTTATTTAATTTTTTATTATTCATTTATAGCGAAGGGAGAGTGAAAGAGAAACAACTGAGAAGTCTAATTTGTGAAAAAGCACTTTTATCCCTTTGTCCTCCTGGTGAACCTGTTGGACTTCTTGCCGCTCAGTCTGTTGGTGAACCATCTACTCAGATGACATTGAATACATTCCACTTTGCCGGTAGAGGAGAAATGAATGTAACTCTTGGTATTCCCCGACTGAGAGAAATATTGATGGTAGCATCAAAAAATATTAAAACTCCTTCTATGGTTATACCCTTTAAGGATGTACCTAAGTGAGTATTTATCTTTTGATGGGCATTTAGTCTTGTCAATTTTCAATATTTTCCTTGAACAATAATATAATTAATTATTCATTTTTATTTTGCTAAAGGTTGGAAAGTCAAATAAGTAAGTTAAGAAGAAAATTAACAAAGATTACGTTAGCTGATGTTCTTGAAAGCATATCAGTTCATGAAAAACTTCAGCTACACCCAACTAGGCAGCAAGTAAGTAATAACTAAGGCAAAATAATTAATTTTGATGAAATATATTTTAGTTTTTTAAGTTTCGCTTACATTTTTCTATAAAACTGCAACAAAATTCTAACAGTTCAGGATCATTTTATAGAATAAATGTGCGATATCCTATCCTTAAGTCCGATTTTAAATGTTATAAAATGATTCTTCATTAAAATAGAATTTTCAGTTGTTTTTGCTGTAGATTATGAATTATTAAGAGTAAACAAAAGCTAACGATTATTTATATTTTAGATATACATTTTAAAAATGCAATTTTTACCTCATGAAGCTTATAAAGACAATACGACAGTAACACCAAAGCAGATTTTGAAGTAAGTATTTTAATAGTTTCTTATGTTTTTAGTAAATAAGTCTGGTTATTGTTAAAATGACTCTCAAGATGTCATTATATGATTTATTATTATTATTATTATTGAACTCATAAATTTATGTTTAAAAGATTTTACCTTGTTTAACTTAATATGTAGAATTCACGTAAGATTTTATATAGATATAAAATATAAATTTATAGATCCATTATATAGATTTACATATCCAGATCGCACATCAAGGTTAAAACGAAAATTAGTAATATGCTGTTGCTTTTCTATGAAAGCCCCTAGAATGGTTCCTATAAAACAAATTACCTTGCCTATATTTGAGGTCAGCTCTTTGGAATGATGTAGGTCCAACTTCTATGCTATTAAATTTATAATGTTAATAATTTTAAAATATGCTTCGTTAATTCTAGATATTTGCTGTGTGTTAAGCAATTTTGTAATACTGTTTTTCTAATAAAGTTTCTTGATTACAGTACTAGCATTTATGTTATCTATTAAATTTTGTATACTACAAATGTTAGTTGTAAGGATTGCTTTGAGCTTTTGCTTACAAATATTATTGGGTATTTTAACAGTTTTAGTGAAATATTTTTGCTCTGAAGGTATGGTTAACATTAAAAACATTTATTTAGTACAAACTGTGAGTCCAAAGAAACCTTGTATCTTTTTACCCATACCAAGTTCAAGAAACCTGGCAATTTAGTCGCTATACATAGTTTGTCACTGTAACCGATGTAGTTACAGGTTATGTCCATTATAATTTCATTTATGATCTAGGATGTGCAGTCTTAGCCAATAGCTGCTTTATGTTAAGCACATTCATGTATGTCCTGATTCCATATGGATGACTAATTGGGAGCTGTCTGCCCCTAAGGTACTAAGATTGTCTTAAGCCCAATTTTTTTTGTTCCCCCTCCCAATCAAATTTTTCTTTTGATACAAAAATATGTGTGTGGGTTCTCTTTAGAAAATTGGTTATGTTGAAAGATAATATATCAAAAGCTTATAAACATTTCTTTCAACTTCAGTTAAAAATTGGATCCAGTAGGACACAGTTCACTTAATTTAGACAAACTAGAAATCTAGTGGACCTATTTACCTATTTGTTACTTATTGCCTAACACTACTCTTAACCTAGAAATTGGTGTATTTATATTTTATGGAATAAATAAATATTTATGATGAAGAGTATTCAAGGTACACCAAATATTTATAAATATTCGCAGTTTTAATCTATTACCATGATTTTTTTTTTTTAATTTACATTATGAATATTAATTATTATAGGTACGTCGAAAAGAAGTTTTTAAAGAATTTGATGAATAGTATTAAATCAAAAAAGAAAAGAGTTAAAGAAATTATCACTAGTGAAGCTGAAGAAGGCAATGCAAAGTCTTCACAGGATGATGATGAAGAAGAGGGAGAAGCTGATAAAGGCCAAGTAATTTTGTTGTTTTATTAGTTTCACTATAAGTGTAATGATATCTATATATTATCAAAATAATTGTTTATTTTAGAAGAATAAGAAAACAAAAGCTGTTACTGGAGATGATTATGAAAGTTCTGAAGAAGAACCAGAAGGTGATGACGACGATGCGACAACAGCTAGACGGAGGTATCAAATTAAAGATATAATTACTTTATTTATTGCTAATTATTTTACCTATTTTAATTATTTATGTATTGTCAGAGCTCGCCAGCAGGAAGAACAACAATATTCAGATATGGAGGATGATGCTTCTGTTCAAGGGGAGATGGCTGTAGAAGGGGCTGAAGAAGAGTGGGAAGTTGAAGATCAAATAGAAGATGATGAGGAAAAATCGTCTGAAAACATAGACAAAGAAGTGATTGGACGTAAATCTCTTGTTACTAGCCTCGAGTGTATATCAGAGTATAAGTGAGTTCAATGGTCATTTTTTCTTTAGTATGTATAGAACAAGTTTGTAACTTATATTTTTTTAGAACAGAAAAGTAACTTTATTCTGGGAATAAGTTCCTTTAGAATAACAAATATGAACAGGAAAAGAAACATAATATTTATCTGGCCTGAAGGCTAAATGTTACAAATCATAAAGTGTGTAAAAAGTGACAGAAAACAATTTAAAAAGAAATATTTAAACAAAAAATAATAATAAGTAATTAAACAGTACAAATCTTGATAAGATATTAAACAATTAAAGAAAATAGATAAATCCATAGCTTTTGTTAAATGCATGACCAACTTGCAATAATTTCTTTACATGATTTACATCTTCTTAAAAAAGAAAATTATAGAACTAAATAACACAATGAATTATTCAATACATTACATTCTAGGCAAATGACTAACCTGCTGATGGGGAAAGCGGCAATTTTTTAATAAAAAATCGCAAGTCTCCGACCCCGTTTCTAGCTGATCCGAATTCAATAGCTAAGAGCGTAAATCTTATTAAAAAATAAAAAAAATATATTGAAGCGACATTACACATAATTCAAATCAATGTAATTAATGGTAAATAATAAGACAAAAATACAAAAGAAAAGAAAAAAAATTTAATTATAGATAAGAAAAAAAATAAAATAGACTCCTTTTGATAATTAAACATTGAATTATGTTTATGAGTCAATGCGATAGAATACAAAAAAATAAAAATATTAATGTTCAATATGAGTTAATGCGATAGAATAAAAAAAAAAAATATTAATGTTCAATATTCACTTGTTAGCGATTCAGCGGGAGAATTCCACGAAGTCCAGTTGATTCGAACATTGAATGCGTTGAGATCGATGCGGGCGATAAGTCGATAAGTGAAGTGCGGGGGCTTGCGTCTTTCTTGTTCAACAAACTGTCTTCAACTGAAGCACTAGCGGGATTACAGCCTGCACTTCGGTCACTCACACAAACCCACTAGCACTTGTTTATTGTCTAATACTATTTATACTGTACATAAACAGCAATTTCGCATTGCAAATTGTCCTTTCTAATAATTAAATAAAAAATAAAAATTACTATTCTAATAACTAAAATAAAAGAGAATTACTTTGTCGCTTCAATAAATTCGAAATAAAAAAAATTTACTTTTTTAATGTTAAGGGCCTTAACAGAGAGCATCTTTTTGGGAAGCTAGGAGATGTTGGAAAAGCAAGGATTTACATGACGATAGTGAGGGACTATAACGGATATTAGGAGGGATTGAGTTCCACACTGTGGTGAAGCGGGCGAGAAGGGAACATTCGAATGCTTCAGTCCTGTGGGGATGTACAGTCATTTGGGGTTACTTTGCTCCATTTTTTTTAATTTATCGAGTTTAATGTGCATAAACTGCTTTTTTTGACGTATTTTGAGTTCTATTGGGACTTTTGTTTTTCTTTAGTATATTTTTTATCAAACTGCTGAAGATAAAGATTACAATTGGTAGTGTGTAAAATATATTAAAGATTTAAAATTGGAGCAATGTTACCCAGGGGGTCGGAAGTCTTTGCGCCAACTGATAAACTCGGTCAGAATAATCTCATTTTGTCTTCTGGAGCAAAGTATGCTTGCTTAAAAGAAAAGGGGAATTTAAAGAAACCAATTGATGCTACAACAAATTTTTATTTTAAGAAAATAATGCTGATAAGAAAAATATTTCTGAATAAACTTGATAATGCAATATATTTCAAGACAAAATGTATGAAAATAACACATAAAACAATATACACATGTAGTTAATTATTATTAAATTTAAGTAAAATGTATATAGTGTAAAATTGAATCAATTCTTTAACTTCAAAACATTTTCTAGTTTAAAAATAACTTTCGGTTCTTCAATTCCACCCAAAACATCTTTCCAGTCGTAATCTATTACATCTTCTTTCCCTGGCCACTTCCATGATTTCAGGCTTTTGACCATGGTTGAAACTCTGGCAGTGTCTTCGTCGTAATTGAGAATCTTTCCAGGATACATTTCTCCGTCATACATCACAACACAATAACTTCCAGGTGCCTTGACAACAGGCTTAAAAATTACAGGTTTTTCTTGGACGATCATTTCTTCTTCAGCCAATTTCCTTTGGTAAGATAAAAGGTCATCATGAGATTCATCTTGTAGAACCAAATCTGCTTCGTCTGTATCACTTCCAATTCTACATCCTCTTCTTCTGTTACACTGGCCAAGAATATGAGAGGAAGTGGTTTAATCGGAATTCACATCAGACACAGAAATACTTGTACCCGGGGGTACATTTACCTAAAGTATTTTCTTCAGTTACACTGAATATAGGCAGCTTTCCAGGTTTTTGTGTGTTCTTACCAGCTAATTTACGAGTTTGGCTTCATCATAATTTCTATATCCCCTAGATTCCAATTTTCTTATATATTTACGAAGCATCCCGTTCTGTCAATTAAAGAATAACAATGCTTATTGTCAAAGAAAGTCATTTAAGATAAGGAAGGAGTAATTCAAAGTTTTTAATGGAATGTGAAATGTTGAGGTTACTTTGCTCCAGTCAAAATGATGGAGCAATGTCACCCCACAATATGGCGCAAAGTTACCCCAACCATTACAAATATCATTTATCACTTTAATATTGAATATAAATTAATTCCAATAAATTAAAAGTAATAAGTATACAATTTTATATACAGTAAAACCTCGAATTAACGGACAGCCCTGGTGCAAATATTTTTGTCCGTTATTTAGAGGTGTCCTTTAAAGGGAGGTTTTATTTTTTTATACATATGTATTTGTACAAATTAATTCTCTCTTATTCAATTTCCCATGTGTTTAAAAGGTAAGTAGAATAAAAAAACACATCGCACGGTTTTTGAGTGTTCCCGAAACTTGTGTCCTACCGATATTGAGTCTTTCCGCTAGCGCACGTACCCTTAACTTTTCAAGGTCATAAAAGTCGATTACATTTATTTTTTGTTCTAAAGTGAGTCTCTTACGTGAGGGAGACATTTTCTGCCGCCTGCCACGAGGGTTAGAACAGAACTAAATTTTAATAAAGCAAGTCCGAGAATAAAAAAAAAAAGTATTTATGTGGAAAACCTTTACTCAAAAGTAAACACAACTGTCCCTGTTTCCTTAGACCGGAAACAACTAATTGTTTCCGAGAAACGGGGAAGGGATAAAGTCATACTGTCCGTCTTTTAGAGGTTTTTTTAATCGATTTCTAACCAACACAGCCTGTCCGTGACCGTTAATGAGAGGTTTCGTTAAATAGAGGTTAAAATGCCTTAAAAATTGTATTAAAATGTTGGTGCAAAAAAAAATCGTCCGGTAATGGGGAGTGACCGCTATTTAGGGGTGTCCGTTAGTAGAGGTTTTACTGTACAATTGAGCTATCACTTTCCTTCTTAAACAGATACTAAAGGTGTCGTCAACAAAAGTAAAAAGACAAAATTTAGAGCTGCAACTGTACTTTAATTTACAAAGCAGATAAATCAGTAATGAAACGCTTTCTAGCTCTCTGCGTTATTCCTAAGAGTTAGCTTTTTATAGCTGTAGATATATGAAAGATAAAAATAACCAAGTTGTTTATCTAATTTAAATGACGTAACGATAATCTTTTTTACTTTTTGGAGCAAAGTCTCCCTGGGGTGAGCAAAGTAACCCCATCTGACGGTATATAGAGATTGGAAAGGCGGTTTTTGTTTTATGGTGCCGAACTGAGGATTTGAATTGGAGGAGACTGCAGATATATGAAGGGTGTTGAGAATAAATGGATTGGTATAAGAATGAACAGAGGAAATATTGTCTTCGGAAGGGAGTGAAGAGCCACTTTAACTCATCTTAAAGGTGGGACACGCGCGATCGATTGTTGTTACGCCTAAGAGTTCCAAGTCTTAGAGAGGAATTCATTATTCTCTTTAGTCTGTCTTCGAGCATTTTCTAAAGACCTCCATATACCACACTACAATAGTCAAAGTGGGGGAAGATGAGAGAAGATACGGGAAGATTGTGTTAGGAGATATCGAGAACTAATTAGTAATTGAAACCTAATACAATGGCCTGAGTTTTCATTGCGTTCAATTGCAGTTTGTTCAGCTTTGCCCAGGCACTGATCCCATCTAGGTCTTCCTGAATACTAGCGAATGCAATTAATACCTCACAAGGAGGAAAGGAAAAATAGATTTGGAAGTCGTCAGTGGGAACAGATTAAGGGAGATCATGGGTACATTTTTATATAGACAAACTAAAAAAAATCGTTTTCGATCTATATTAGGGATTGCTTTTAGAATTGGTGATTGATATAAAACTCGTATACAGGGCACAAAACCACTTATAATGACATGGGTAAACTTCAGTTGAGAATATGCGCTGATTTTGAATTAACATTGAAACAGTTTTTTCATTCTCTTGAAAAGTGGTGTTTTTCATTTTCATCAATGATATATGCACATATAGATGTAGCCAGGATTATTTTAGATAAAATATGTTATGATGAGTAAATAAGAAATTATTTATATTTATGTATCAATGTACTTTCTACAACAACTTTTAAAATGGCCTAATTATGTATTTATTAAAATGTTTACAAAATTATGTAATATTTATGTCAGTGTTTATGTCATTTGTGGAATTTATTTATTTATAATATTTGTTTGGCACCTTTTCTGATGGCAATCCTTAGCTACCAACTCGAAAATGCATGTTCTTTTTATTTTAGTCCAACATTCTAGTCAATCTAAAACACTTTCATCTTTCTTACATTTATGAGTGTCTATTTGATACACATATAGATATATGTATATCTTTTTGTTTTTGTATAATATCATTCTTGAGTCCTGTGCACCATTTAATATTCGGTTAAGTTTGACCTATATCCTTTCCAAATCTCATAATGCTTTGATGTTTAACGTGTCCACCAATATTATAATCATTAACAGCTATCATGAAACATGAAGAAACCCTGCTGATATATTGAAATGTGGCTAATAGTCTAACCATCTAGCCCTGTACCATGCACCTGTCCGACCTGCCTATTCCACCAAGGTATAAATGGAGAAAGAAGATAGTTGGGGGGGGGGGGGTGCAGTCAAGAAAACACCAAATAAGTCAAGACTTATATATTATGTGTGCCAACGTTTCGACCTACTTTGTAAATAGGATAGGCGGCTGGGTGAACTGTGTAACAGACCAAAGTATAAATGAATTGTCTAATGTCTGACTATGTTAATATAACATAGTGTTACGGGCGCCGGCAGGAAGACGGAAGCAAGAGGATTAGCGGCTTAAATCCGTCGGCGGGAGAAGTTAAAATAGGATTAGGACAGTTCTAGATCGTCTCCTTTTGTCGGCAAAGGATTAAGAAGATTCCAGAATTTTCTGGCCCCTTCGTGTTCTAGAATGTTCGGCTTTGCCTATAAAAAGACTTCCCTCACCTCGAGGCAGTCAGTCTTAGCCTGAGAGTAGACCAGAGATCAGTGATAAGTGTAATAAGTGAGTGTCAGTGTGATAAACTAGTCAGTGTTGAACCGGCCAGTGTAATAAGTGTATCAGTGAACTGTAATAGTCTCGCGAGTGTAACAAACTGCTTCTGTTTGTTACTGTGTGTCAGTTTGTGATACTTGAAGAATCTTACGGTCGGTGGACTAGTGAACTGTAAGTGTTAATTATTAGTTATAAATTGTAGTGTAATATATTCATAGAAACTATTGTAACCAGTTAAGCTATCTATAATTAGTAATATCTAATATTATTGTAATAATTAAATAGGAATTAGGCCTAGATAATAAATATTTAGAATATTGTTATTATAAATTTATATTAGTTCAATAATTTAATTGTTAATAGTTTAATTGTATCCTTTTTATCATTTTGTTAATAAATATTAGTATCTTTAATTAAGCAATTGTTTAATTCATTTTAATACCCAGTAGCCCGTAACAATAATTTAATGTAATTACTGCCAATATAAGTTTACTGTATTTAAATGTTTACTGTAATTCATTTATTTTTTTAATTTTTAGATATGACACTGTGAAGGAACAATGGTGTGAAGTTACACTTGGTCTGCCAATGAAAATAGGTCGCATTGACATGTCTTCGAAACTTCGGGATATTTGCAGTACCAGTATTGTCCATGAAGTACCAGGAATAAAAAGGGCTATTGTTCAAGTAATTATTTATTTATTCTTTAATCAAATATAATCTTGCAATTTTATCCATAGAAATTTAATTTTTTTCATTATTTATGTTAAAGACTGAAAGGAATGGTGGTCCACCTTTGTTAAGAACTGATGGACTTAATATGGCGGAAATGTATTCTTATGACAAATTGCTTGACCTTAATAAACTTTTTACGAATGATGTTCATGCTATGGCACTTACATATGGTATTGAAGCTGCTACGAGAGTAATAGTAAAGGAAGTGCAGGATGTATTCAAGGTATTTAATGTTTATTCTTACTTTTATATTTCTATAATTAACAGAATCTAATATAATCTGTTTGCTAAGAGAATGATAACACAAGGGAACAACATTTTTGTTGCATGAAATATTTTGACTAATATTCTACTTCCTCGAGGTGCTGATTCAAGATCTGAAGTCAGTTTGTTTGTATCAGCTTTACTTTTGGGGTTATAATTATAAACTGTTTTTTAAGATGAAAATATTTTTTATTAAGAAAACTATTAAAAAAATTACCACTACATATCAACAAATTTTCTTTTGTAAGATTTTCTGGCTTGATTCGGTTCACGGGGGCTGTTTTTAATGCTCCAACAATAGTCCGCCATCATGTGAGCATTCCAGTGACCTTGGTAACGTTCCTCCATAGTTCGAATGTCCTGATGGAACCGTTCCCCTTGTTCTTCACTCAGATCACCAAGATTTTCAGGGAAACGGTCCAAATGGCTGTGGAGGAAGTGTACTTTGATGCTCATATTACAACCAAGCTGCTGGAAGTGTAACAACATTAGTTCAATATGCTCCGCATAGCTTTCTTCCTTTTTGTTTCCCAGAAAATTTTGAGCAGTCCAAACGAATTCATTCCAGGCATTTTTTTCAATATCAGTCATGTAACTAATAAAGTTTTCATCCTTTATCAACCTTCTTATTTGGGGACCATCAAAAATTCCATTTTTAATTTTTTCTTGGCTCAAATTAAAGAACTTCTTAGAGATGTATTATAGCAATCACCACCCTTGTTCAAAGCTTTGACAAATTGTTTCATGAGCCCTAGTTTGATATGCAAAGGTGGCAGTATTATTCGATCCGTGGGCACAAGGGGCTCATTTATTACATTCAGTTGTCCCGGAACCATAGATTGCCTGGAAGGCCAATCTTTTCTAATCCAGTGCTCAGACCTAGCTCTGCTGTCCCATAAACAAATAAAACATGGATATTTTGTATATCCACCTTGTTGTCCAAGAAGAAAATTCACCATTTTTAGATCAACACTTATCAACCACTTTTGTTCGTTGTATTTGATTCTATCCATTACAGAAGCTACAGTAGCATATTCTTCTTTGACTGTAGTTGAATGTGCAATCGGTATCGAACCCAGCTTATTGCCGTTATGCATAAGTACACATTTCAGGCCACGTTTAGAGGAGTCAATAAATAAACGCCATTCATTTGGATCATACTTCTGTACTCCCATTGCTTTCAATAAACCAGGAACATCTGAACAAAAAGCAAAGCCGTCATCTTTAGAAAAGAATGACAGCAATTCTGCCTCTTGGTTACGATAGTATGAAATTCTTGTTTCTGAGGTTAAAAGATTTCTTTGCTTTAATCGAGAAGCTAGAATCTCCGATGTCTTTTTAGAAAGACCAAGATCTCTGATTAATGCATTGAGGTCTTCCTGATTAAAGAGCTGGGGCTCAGAAGTAAAATCAGGGTAAGAATCACTTGTCCGACTTTCATCACTTGAAGAATAGTTTTGTTTTTCTGTATCATGATCATTTTGTACAGATGAAGAAGCATGGGGTACTGGTGCATCGCCAGAGAACAAGACTGGTCGAGTAACAGATAACAAGTTTGGATAAGACCATTTCGACCGGTTATTTTTATTAATTCCATTAATATCAATCACACAAAAATAACAATCATCTTGATGATTATTAGGTTCCCGCCAAATCATTGGTGTTTGATACTTAAAATGGGGTCTTTTCTTATTTGCCCATAATCTCAAAGACTCAACACATGTTTTACATACCATATGAGGGATCCAGTTCTTGTCACGGATGTCCAAAGCGAATCCAAAGTAATCAAAATATACCTGTGTTATAAACTCTGACATACTTAGCCTACAATTTTTGAATGTATATTCACCACAAATGTTACAGAAATAGTTTGGATCGTTTCTACAGATATTTCTTAACTTGGACATTGTTATTTAACACAAGAGCACAAACTTTTTCACTAAACAACTCAGTTGAATTGAAGTTTGAATGTGACTAGTACAAATATATGTCTATCAGCTGTTTGCCAAAAACAAAAGGTGCTGGAGAAAAACTGAGGCTAGATTTGTAATCACCAACCTCTAATTAGTAAACAACAGGCCTAAAACTCCATGCAACAAAAAATTAATAAAAATTTGTTCCCTTGTGTAATTAAACATTTACAAGCATTAATCAAGCATGGACTGGTAGATACAACCACGTAACATAAATAAATTGAAATTATTTGTTATTGGGATACTCGTATTTAGTACTGGTGTGGAATTGGTCATGCTTATATGTGTTGTGCTTATAATAATTAAAGCATTCTTTTAGAGAGCGTGTCATAGTTTTAGAAAAAAATAAAGTTTTCAAAACATTTATCAATAAATGATGAAATCAATAATCAAATAACTAATGATTCCTATTTCATTAATAGCCCTTTGTTTTTAGCAATTATTTTCATTTTCTATTCTATACTTGGCAATTGATACCTGACAATACTGGATCAAAAATTTACCTTAAGAGAATTTTTAATATTTATTCAACATTGTTTTTTATTATAATTTTTAACTGTTCTGTTTATAGGTATACGGAATCACAGTTGACCCAAGACATTTAAACCTTATTGCTGATTACATGACTTTTAGCGGAGTATACCAGCCATTGTCAAGAAAAGGCTTAGAAGGAGGTGCATCACCTTTACAGCAAATGAGCTTTGAATCATCATTAGGGTAATAATCTAAATTTTAATTGTTACTATAAACATATTTGTATGAATTTTTCATAATTTTCTCTTAATTGTAAAAGCCTTCTTTTTTTTGTGATTATTGTCTTCTACATGGCAATTCCTAAATTGTTTCCTTAGAACTTTGTTTGAGTTTTTAGGCTATATTTCTTTGAATTATTTCTTTTCAAACTCTTTTAGATTCATTACAACATACATGTATAATCTAAATATAAATATATAGTTTGAAATATATAAATCGGATGCTTAACCACAAAAAACTATTAAATAAATATTTTAAAAAAAACTACAGCTCTATTAAATAGTGAAAATCAAAAATATCACTTTATGGGGTTCGTGGTATAATGACCTTGACCTCAGGCATGATTACAGATGTCCCTACGCCGATCATATTGACTTTTTTTTACTCTGCCATCCCCTACTTCATATTACTGGCACTATTTCATGAAGAGGCCTTTTTCCTTCCTAGGGAAGCAGACCATTTATGAAATACACAATTATTTAAAGATATTTTTGAAATTCATCAGAAAGGTAATCATTATTTGAAAAAGAATTTCATTCTTAATTTTTTTTAAACAATAAAATCATCCAAATTTATTTTGTCTAATAAATGGAGGTAACTTAAAAATCTTAAGTATCTTTTTACCTTATGCTAAATGGCATTTATAATATAAATGGTCCGAAAAAATTTATATAATTGCATCAATCCCAGGCCAATAGCTAAATTAGGAAAGTCCATTTATGAGAACTAAGGAGCTCTCCAAGTCAAAAATGAGCAGACATATCAGTAAAATTTCATTTATTTATTATTTTGTTTTAAGTCTATACTAATAGTCTCTGACTATTAACAACTTTACCAAATTTCAAAATAATGTATAAGATTTTTGTTTGTTGGAATGCCACTATATTGTATTTTCAAAATATAATTTCTTTAATATTTAAACCAAATTGTTTCACAGGTTTTTGAAAAGCGCAGTTCTAAAGGAGAAAAGGGACGACTTATCATCACCATCGAGCAGGCTAATGCTTGGGGCTCCAGTTAAATGTGGCACTGGCTCATTTCGTCTTCTTCAAAAAATAACTGTTTAATCACTGGCTTATATTTACACAATATTCTATGTATTGTAAAAACAAATTATGATTTGATCATACAATAATGTAAAAAGGACTAGTTGTAGATGGAATTGAATTGTATATTTTGTAAATAAGATGTAACATTTTATATTTTATAAAATATAAGACTGGAATCCTAGTTCTTTTTTAATAAAACTTTTTATATTGATATTAATCAAATAAAAGCATTTTTAATTTTAGAAATGATAAAAATTCTAGTTCTAATTCATGTTACATTATATTATGTCATCACTCCCATAATATTACTAATCATAGCATCGCTACAGAAGTCACTAATTTTCGGATGAGCAAAAAAATAAAACAAAATAGATGGCCTCCTTGTTCCCACTGTATAAAATTTATTAGTAGAGAATAGAAGGAAACTAAAAAGGCAGGGCAATAATTAAATGAAATTTACTTTTAAAAATACAAAAAATTATTAGACTGTTTTATTATTTCCAAATAGTTGTGTCCATCCAATTGAGTTTCTTTATATAGCTATGGTGCAGGGTCTTATAGGTTATCTTTCAAATGAGCTTTAAGTCTCACCTAATAAAGCGACAAAATTAAAATTATAATACCAGTTATCACCTATGGAGTAGAAACTTGGAAACAGAGTGGTTGAAAATAACTGGATCATAGCAAGTAGGCTGGTATGGGTGAGTATTAATCAGAATGAAAAAATTATTATTAAATATCGATGCCTTAGTTCACAAATGTGCTAAGTGCAAATTTTTCGAAAATGGGTTTTGTTATATAAATAGTATTGTAAAGTTGTGATCAGGAAATCATAGATTGTTGATATAAAATTAATAGTGAAGCTGTGAAGGTTACAAAAATATATTGTGTGCTTAAACTTCAACTGTATTTCTTGTGTTAAATTATTATCAAATTTGACTCCTGTCAAATCTTGTTTTCGACACTTAACACACATGTGAACTAAGGCATCGATATATTAAGGTGCTTGAATCTATCGAGATAACCTAGATGAAAAGGAACAATACTAAAACCTCATGCCATCTAATGTTAAACAGATTATTTTATTATATAATCCTAAATTTACACTAACAGTAATGTGAGGTTATAAAAAATATTTGCTTTTGAAAATTCAATTTTATTGGAAGTGTTTGATGACAAAATATAAATGCATTCTTAATTATCATAAGCACTGCTACTAGTTAATGATACAAAAATATTAGAAATAATTTAAAAATATAAAACAAAGCAAAATACTATAAAATACTTTTATCATAAATCACTCCATTTGATCAAAATAAGAGAAGAGCTTAGCACCTCAATAGTACTTCCCAAAATTTTGTCCAAGCAGAAGGAAGCTGCTGGTTAAAAAACTTGATAGCTTTTAATAACAAAATAATGAAGTGTTAATAGCATACCTGAAAATACATTACTCATAAACACACAATAAAAACTCTGATAGCAATACAGTACTAATTGAGAAAAACATAAGGGTGCTTAAGTGAAAGTCACTTAGTCCAAAAAAAAAAATCTCATAGGTAATGGAATCCAATAATTTAGTTCATCTATGCTGTTTTTTTTCTAATCCGGCAGAAATTATTTAAAATTAAAATTCGTGAACTTTACCTAGAGATTAATCATGAATGTTCTTTTAGTTACTTTATGAGTATAAGTAATTCAAGTTAAAGGTATAGAATAACAGTCAAAAAGCATTTTAAATATAATAGACTTGAAATGATCAAAAGTTTCGTATAAAAGCATATAAATCTATTGATCATTTAGTGATAACATCTGGATCAGGTAAACAGAAGCACCATTATGATCACTAATGATGCTTAATTGTCATTTTCTTAATTGTGATTAAGAAAATGACAATTAAACCTCAATTCTTATCACATGAAGACTATCCTGTAAGTTTTGAGTTAGTAAATACAAATTGGATTAGGCCTGGTAGTTGCCTTATTGCCAATACTCAACTAACTACAATACAAACATTCTCAAATCTGATGAGTGCTTTTTCAGAAAAAAAAACTTGTAATTATTAAGGAAGTGATCAAAGTGCATAATCAATCAAAGTTTTTTTTGGTGAAATATTTGTCAACAAAAACATCTCGAAAAAATAGGATATTTTTATCTTATCTATTTATTCAATTATCAAGGTAAAAAAATAAAAAATAATCTGTAAATTTTTCACTTAACAGGCTAATGAGGCTAAAGAGTGTAATGTTAAAGACCATTTTGTTTCTTCTCCCAGCCTAATTTTTGCTGAGATCTCACAATCATTACCATAACAACAGCTTGGAATGATATTAATTGCTCTTTTGACTACCAACTTATTTTTAAAGAAATCCCTTTAATTAAAATCTTTGGTCAAAGAAAAGAATACTTCGCAAAGGCCACAATAGTGTTCGCTTTATCAAATAAGCATATATCATTCTCAGAATGAATCTCTTATCATTAATAAATAATGACATTCGTATTTAGTAACTAATTAGCTCATAATCCTAACAATACTAAACAATAAAAAAACTAATGCCCACATCTGAGATAACGTAGTTCTAAGAAACCTTAGATGTAAATAAAGTACAGAAGAAAATATATTTTTCTTTTCTCTTAAAAAATAAGTCAATTGTTGGACTTCACCATTTTACGCAGTGAACTTACTCATCTATACAAAATTCACACTATGGTTACGTCTAAACGATTTTATGCATGTGAAATAAATCATAAATGCAAAAATCAAATACTACAAACAAGTAGGAAAAAACACTAAAAATAATGAGGTAATTACTTAAACAAGGAAGGATTTTCTTATTTTACACAGACATTATCTTGCCAACAATTGATAGCAATATAAATTACATTTTATTAATAATATCAATAACTTCAGATTTGTGAAGTTCAGTTGCCAAGCATTGAATCTGTCATGTAAGATATTCCAAGATTTTTCACAAAATAAACTTTTTCTAGAGGAGTATTGACGGTCCATGCTATCACTCGAACATTTCGCAGCTTCCAATAATTCACCACCTCTCTTTAACAAACACACAAATTATCATTATTTGCAGTAACAAAGAGCTTTTGAAACTTTTAATAAAAGTTACATTTTAAAAAAAAAGTGTATAAGAAGGATAGTCAAGATTACTGATTTAGTAGAACATTTTCTTAGTTATTTTAAATCACAGATTTAATATATGTTGAAATTAAACTGTTATAAAGGCATTTTTGTAAATTTTGTAAATTTATCATTTCATTTCTATGAGTTTTACAAGTATCCATGTCACAAATACAAATAATATATGACAGCATTGTGAATAAGTATGTAAGTTGACTAATGTTGGAAATAAACTAGGCGCACCAATGGGCTTTATAATTTTACTTCTGCAACATGTATAAATGGATAAATATCTTATATAAATATGAATAAATGTCTTTCAAATTCAAAAATTTCTATAAAATATTACAAAAAAGTCTATAAAATATTAGACAGCCATCTCGAAAAGTTAAAATTTCCAACTTACACGACTTATTCTCAATTCAAATATAAATAAAATACTTACGCAGTAATAATATCCTTGCATAACAGAACTGCAGAAATCCCAGCCAACTTATAAGCCAGATTGTTAAAAAACCATGTTGTCAAATGATCCAGCAATCTCCCCCAATAATACATAATTGGTGTTCTGCTGTAGGGGATACATTCATCTTCAACGACCGAATATTTGCAGTAAGTCATATAATGAGGCCTCCAAGCCATAGAAACAACAATGTTAGGATCTCTTTTTCTTATCTAAATTAAAGAGAACAAAAAGTACTTTTCCACTGCATCAAAAAACTCAAAACAAAAGATAAAAATTATTCAAAATCTTTAATCAATGGAAAATATGTATTTTAACCTTAATCGAGATAGCTCAAGCAGGCTAAAGCACCTTCAATAGAGGAACTTCAGCAACACAGAGCATGTTAAGTAAGTGGATATTTGCATACCTTAATCATCTGGTATAACTGTTGCATTTTAAGTTTATTTAGCAATAATGAAAATCAAAAAATAAGTCACAAATAACACAATTTTGGCAAGTTTAGGTATGTTAAAGTGATTTTCTCAATGAATATTTTGAAAAGAGATAGGCCGAGAACATGTCCTGGCTGTACTCAATTTATTTGACTGTGTTAAGGGGGAATGAGATTTCGAATTCGCCCTTGAAATTATGATTATTATTATCTGTACAATTATATCTTGCTAAATTGCCAAAATCTTTTGAGATTTTTTTTCTAATTACCAACACATGCGACAAGAGAAAGAGACACTTTTAAATATGCGGTCACTACCCTTCAATGAGGAGATGGTGAGGAAAGAAGAACACGTAATAATCAAAATCTATCCAACTAACAGAATTTTTAACATAAATATATTGAATTTTTAACGTGCTTTTTCTTTCAAAACTTACAAATATTTAAAATTTTAATGGCAAAATCAATATATTGAAAACTTTTGATCTCAATTTCATAAAATTATTATAAGATAAATCAAATAAAAGAAAATGAACGTATTACATTTATAACATATAGATTACAACAATGGAAAAAATAAACAAAAATGATATTAGCTGGCCAAGAAAAATATATTAAAAAGTAACTTGTTCACTTACATTATAAATAATCCAAAAGTTGAAGGAACTGACAACAGTCCTCCGATATAATATAGGGTACTGCTTGAATGTTTCAATAATAACTCGGGCAATCTATTTAAAAACAAATTGTACTGCAAACATATTGTAAGAGAGAATATTTATCCTAAAAATGATTTTTAAAAACTATCATACCTCTGCTCTCTCGTCTTTTAAGTCAATAAAAATTCTCATGTCATATTCAATAACTTTTTTAATAACCTCCTCAAACAAAGGCATTCTAGCACCCACAAATCTTTCACTGAAATCATATGAACAAAAATTGTAATATGAAAAACGCATCTATCTATCTCCAATTTTACCTAGAGTTCATTAAAAAGAATTCAATTTATGGTAACCACACTTATACGTTATTCCTTATACATTAAACTACCTCAGTTTAAAATTTTTAATTTCCCTTTGTTCCCATATTTTGAACTAAATTTAATTTGTTATTCCTTTTTTCACTTAAATAACTGTATTACGAAATGTGATTAAAACTTAAGTATATGCGAGCATCTCAAAGAAGGACCTTGTGGGTAGAGCTTAGGGGGTGATGTTACACTCAAGGTGGGAACGTCTTCTTCCATTAGATAACTTCTTTATGTTTAATATATCATAATGTATTTTTATTTTTAAATTTATATTTGTTTTACATTTTTTCAATCTCATGAACTAATCAGTAAGCTGGTTGTTATTTCAATAACAGACTATTCTTAGTCTCAAGTGCACTAGATGGTTCTTTGAGATTTTCATTCATACTTCTAGCAGGCTCTGAAATTACTTTATTTATGTGCGAATCTGCCCCAATAGTAATCTGATAAAAGTATGAGAATTAAGAAAATAATTTAGGAAGTCTGGTTGCCATTTATTAAATAAAAATATAACACTTATAACACATTACTAGAAGGAAATATAGTAGGATAAGAATAAATAATATTAAACTAGAAAATATATTAAGTAGACGTAGAAACAAATATTTAATTCGAAAAGATATTGTGATTATCCATAACAAAGTAATTACAAAGATCTAATATATTATTCATTAAGAATATATATGTGTCAACAAGTAAAATAAAATAGGAGTTGTACATTTTCGAAGTACAGACAAAAAAAGGAATATATGTATTTGAACAGTTTATAATGAATTTCCTAGTTCCTATTGTAGCCATTATTTTTTTTTCAACATGACATGCTTTTTCTAAGGGAATACATTAACATTCATTAGTATAGAACTAGTATAATCTGAAACAGACACCATTTTATTCAGGAAAGAACAGCCTAAATTTTATATTTATTGAAATTTTGGTATAGTACTAAAAATCAGCCAATAGTGAAATTTGACGAACAAATTGAATTTTTTTTCATTTTTAAAGATGGCAAGATAGAATCTAATCACCATGTTATGGAGATCTGTAACTAACAATGTATGGTGTATTTAAAATAATATCAGCACTTAGATTAGCTTCCAATTTAAGTAACAATATTTAAAAAAGGTACTAGTATGTTTAAGGGCCTGCTGACATCAGCGCGCTCAGGTGTCACTTACCTCAACTATTTTAAAATAATATCAGCACTTAGATTAGCTTCCTATTTAAGTAACAATATTTAAAAAAAGGGTACTAGTATGTTTATGGGTCTGCGGACATCAGTGCGCTCAGGTGTCACTTTTCATAACCATCTCCTACTGTTATAGTAACCTTTCTATTGTTTTGTTATTGTTTATGTGAAGTTTAAATCAGCTGTTAGGTTTCTTCAGGAGCGGAATGTCAGAAAATGCGTTGTGGAAATGGACATGATATGAAACTGCAAGTGGGGAATAAAATTAGATGGAGACGCTAGAAAAAAGGATGCAACAAGACCCTGGGTATTCGATTAAATACATGGTTGAGGAATAGTACATTACTTTTGGAGACTATTGTCCATTTTATATATTTTATATAACGAAGTTAAAGGGAAGAGACCCTTTTGATGCAATTTTTGAAGATATTGTTCTTTTTAATGAGCATTGTTTGGAATAAATCTTTCATTGTTTATCATAACATCATATTTTAAATATTTCTATTTAATGAATATTGCTTGTAATAAATGTTTTATTATTTCCAGTTTAATTTTGTCTACATGTTTCTCATTTATTTTATTTCCTATAAATCTGTTGTATCATAATGAAAGGCAATGCCTATTTAAAATTCATGCATAACCTGACAAGGTCCAAATAGTTGAGGTAAGTGACACCTGAGCGCGCTGATATCAGCAGGCCCTTAAACATACTAGTACCAAAAAAAGAAATAAATCCAAATGTTCATGCCTATTATCTTCATTAAAATAAACATTAAAAATCTGCACTTTTTACAGAGAAATCACATATTCAGTATTATATTGGTGGATACATTTTATGATTGATGTTTATCAATAAGCCATGTTTTTAGTACCTGAAGTATTGAATATTAAAAAATAATTACCCTCTTAATAATTCTCTTACCCAAAATTAAAAAACAAATAAAATCCAAATTTGAAGTCAGGTATCTCTGTTAAATTAAACTTCAAAAAGCTGAAAAGTTATCTGTTCCGCAGCTTGTCTCTGTAGTCTCTGAGTTACATAAATGAGAGCAAAAACATTTTTTCAGTGTACAGATCTGATTTAATAAAGGGAAAAGGAAATCTTGGATATTTTCTAAACAAAATTTAATTTTTAAAAAATTTGTATTAAAAAGGATTTGAATGTATTGATCAATTTATATCGAACAATTGTAGAAAATCATCAGACATACTTGAGTATAACAAACATAAAGTAACAGATATATTATCACAACTGTCATATCGATTAACATTATCATGTAATATTTTCAATTTCAATTAGAATATTCCTTATTCCTAGCATTAAAAAGACTTTATGCAAATATATAAGATAATCTATTGTAATCATTTAAATAGAGCCACACCCACTTATACATGACCAGACACAAATTTATCATATTTTAAAAAAAAAAAATTATATTTATATGATATAACTAAAACTAAGAGCTGATTTCACTGACACCTAACTTATTTTTACAAAAATAAACTGTAGTACTTACTGAAAAGGATGATTTATTGATACATCAAGATTCTGTAGTTCCGACCAAGTTTTATTTTTTATTTCACCAGTTGAACTGGTCAGTCTATCAAGCTCATTATCATGAAAAAGTATGGGAACAAAATCTTTGGTCAAGACCATGTCAAATTCAGCACCTATTGCTCCATTTTTATAACACTAAAACAGAATATCCACCATCAAAACATTATGAATAGAAACAAACATTCATTGTTTTTATTAATTACAGAAATTAAACATACAACTTCCAAGGCTTCTAATGTGTTTTCTGGCGCATCCAAGCCAGCAAACCTATGGGCAATGACGGGCATCTCCACACGATGATCTTCTTTTTCATCACATTCGACATCTTTAGAATGCTCAGGTATAAGTGGGCGTCCTAAAATTTCTTCAGCAACAACTATATTAGGTTGAGGTATTGAAAGCTGTTGAATAAAGTAATATGTGGCAACTGGTCCAGAGAGAATAATGAGGAGGAAAAGGGGATTGGTAGCTTCAACAGCAAGAATGAATACACCAAAAAAATATGCCCACAATGAGACACAAGAAAATGCCAATCGGGAATCGATAACATTAATATTATTAACTTCGAGAGGCATTTGTAATTTTTTTTTCAAGTATCAAGACATAAATCCCATCACCAGACAACCCCCAATTCCTCCCCTCAGAATTTGCTGATAAACAAAATAAACAAATGATTAAAATCAGTGTTGTATTCAATCAGAGGGGAAAACACGTCTCCCATACAATGAGCACTCATGCTTTCAATACTTCTTTCAATTATTTTGAAATTTAATACTTATATCAGTAGTCATTTTAGCTATACAGCATCGATAAAAATACAATTATTACAAAATATCAGCTCATGGAAGTTTGTAAGTACTTGAAGAAACTTTTCAAGTTTACTTATTAATCAAATAAATCCAAACCTTCTTCGTAAAAAAAAAACGCATATACCATTTTATATTTATTCAATTAGTGATTTACTGTAACATTTAATTTTAAAGATACATTGTCATGCTGTTGGCACCATTGGAGAAACCAGTTATTATGAAACTTGTATTTTGAACACTTCAAATTTCGTAAAGATGAGCAATTTAGTAAATGAATACAATCTGGAATCAGGGCAGAATGTTCTGCTTGTAAATAGTATAGAAGCCGACTCAAGTGATATTGTTAAGAAAGCTGAATCGCTGAATAATTTCGTGCTGCCTGGTGGAATTATCAAAGTTGAGAATGTTGGGAGGTTATCTTTAGGTATGATTTTATTTTATTTTTTAATTTATTGACTCCAGCTTTTGCATAACTAATTTTGTTCGTTTCAGGGGATCATAAACCTTCAAGTTTTGATGTTATTCTCTCAGATATTGTGGTTCCCCGAACAATTCAACATGACAATGATCTATTGGACCTATATCTTACCTTCTTAAAACCACAGGGTAGAATCATTATACATGAAGCCGCCAAGTCTACTGAATCCTTAACATCACTTCTAAAATTAAATGGATTTAGAAACATTTCTTCACCAAAAAATATTATTGCTGATGATGTTGAAAGGAATAAAGTATCTGATGTTTTAAAGTCAGAAACATTTCACCTCATTCAGATTGAAAGCCAAAAACCTAATTATGATGTAATTTTGTTTTTATTATTGAGTTCATGTTTTTTTGCTTTTTAAAAATTCTAATTGGTTAATCTTAAATTCAGGTTGGTTCATCTGCTAAAATTAACATTCCTGTTAGTGACAATGTTGCTGCAGTTTGGAAATTAGAAGATACAGTTGATGATGATATTATTGATGCTGATGACCTTCTGGATGAAGAGGATCTTAAGAAACCAGATCCTGCATCATTAAAAGGTGGTGGAGCTTACACTGTTTTATTTGTTACTATGAATGTAGTATTCATTTGAAAATTTATTTCTACTGTAGTTCTATGACTCTAAGGTGGTGATTGGCTTAAAGCCAAAATATCTGGCCCCCACTTTACTTTTTTAAATTAACTGAGTTTTACCTAAGAAAATATAATTAAGGTATTAGTCACGTAGGTTATTGGTTCAAGTTAAGTCTCAACAAGATTTAATTTTTCATTTCTTTCCTTTCCAACATTCCCAAAAATAATTATAATTATGAGCATTAGTAAGAGTATAATTATGGGAACTGTGTATATTTCGGTTATCATTTCATCAGCAAAAAGTATAATTTAGTTTCGTCAATGCTTCGAAATCATCATCATCAGAATAATACTCTTTCATCCTTGTCAACCGCTTAAGCAGTGTGAGGAGAACCTTGGCAGAGCTTGACCTGGTTGTCTCTTTCCTAACCAGCTCGTTACTTCCATTCTAATCCATTTTCTTTAACTAAAAGCCTCTATTCTAGCATTGTATGCACATTTTTCAAGGCAGCTTGGATCCATACGTAACAAATGTCCAAACCATCTGAGCCAGTTTGTTCTATTTGTTCTTTGACTGGAACTGTCTCGAGATCTGTTCTTACTGTTTTGTTTCGTACTTGGTCTCTTACTCCTCGTACTCGTACTACTGGCCTTACCTTCCACTGTCCTAAGAAACCTCATTTCGGCAGTCTGAAGCCTTGATTTTTGCTTAGTTATTAGTGTCCACGACTCTGAGGAGTATTTCAAGACTGGAACAAAAGTAGACAGTCATATTTGCTTTTTTCTCCACCACACGACGGTTCAAGAAGCCTCCTATCATGATGTAGAGCATACTGCTTGCTGCCCTTATATACTCTGTTATTTCAATATAAATGTAGCCACTTTTGTGCTGGTGCGCTCCCTGATATTTGAAATAAGTTACTTATCTATTTATTTCGCTATTGATTCTAATAACTCATCTTGGCTTCTTTCCAATCCCTATTACCTTTTTTTTTTGCTGAATTGATACTCATGTTGATGTACTTCTTTAGCTTCTTTTTGAATTACCTTAATATTATGCTGAAGATTTTTTGGTTTAACACGATCAGATTGTCATGGTACGATCAGATTGGTAAACACCAGTAGTGATAGATTTAATGGTATCAAATTGAAATGGTCTAAAATTTTAGAATTTCTACTTACACATTCTTATGGCTGAACTCAGGACCAAAATAAACAGCAGTGGAGTAAGACTGCATCTCTGCAGATGTCTCAAATTCTATTGAGGTTTTATTAGAGAATCTTACTACACTTATGTTTTTCTTTTTATACTCTCAACTGCCAAACTTTTCCTTTTTAATGCTCTCGAAAATATAAATAAGAGTATAATTATGGAAAATTTGTATATTTCAGTAATAATTTGATCAACAAAAAGTAAAGTTTAAGTTATATCATCATCTATACTTCGAAATACTTTTTTTGTTGAAACATTCATTTCTTGATTAGCGAAATATACACATTTCTCATAATTGCACTCTTTTTGTCATTCTAAAACTCGTGATTATTTTTATTTTCGAAAATATTAATTAGGAAATTAATGAAAGGTTAAACCTTGTGACTCAAAGCGAGTTATCACCTATGGAACTAACACCAAATTCATTTATGGTAAGGTCCCAATTTTCAACTGAAAGGGATTTATTGGGACTGGATATCTACAGGTGTAGTCTTAATGAGTCACTAATTATTTTAATAATCAGTTATCCAGTGAATGATCAGGACTATTAAAAGTGATCCTCGTACAGTTTATTAATACAAATCAGGTTATTACCTGAAGTTTGCTTGCCTATCTTAGTATCAATGGCTTCATCAATTAGTCAATGTATGGGTGAATATCACAAAAAGTGGTAATATCATGTCCGATTGGTATATTTCATACTAAAAGTAGACAAGCCTTCTTAAACTATGCAGAATCTTAAAATATAAGTCTTGAAAAAGATGTTATAAAAAAAAAAAAATCCTTTAAAAGGACCTTTAAAGCTCTCCAAATAGCTTGATTTTCTCTCCCCTGCCATGTCCCACTACTTAGTTCAAAACTTTGCCTACTTAGTTGAAGGCTTTGTCTATGTTTTTAGCTAGTAATGAATGGACAATATATATAAAATACACTTCAGAATTATTAAATAACCTAGTGTCACGGGAACAAAATAACTGAAAAGAGTTAGTTGATTTTTTATTTCTGTCCCACTGCTTTTTTTCTCTACCCTGGCCTGTCTGAAAACTCCCGCTATACTGTTCTGAACAAGGCTTTTTTCTACTTTCAAACAGTTAATTTTACAGAGGAACTCCAATGTAAACAATTACAGCCTCATTTTTATTTGTTTTCATCAGTCAACACAAAAAATCATTAAATGTTTGAATAAAAATAGCGAGTTGGTTTTTCTAAAGTTCTGTACCCTGGTTTAATTATTTAGGGAAATATTCAAGGTTATTGACAAATCATTAGTACAATGGTAAGTAACTTGTGTACTACCAAACAATTTCCTTTATTAGTATTGTGTAAGAGAAACTCGTTTTCAGTTAGAATCTCATAACCTCTAAATATTCCCTCCCCTGGTGGTATCTACCCTGCCTTATTAGTGTCAAGGAGAGAATGTTGAAACAGGGGAAAGAATTTCCTTTTAAAGTGATCTGTCATCACTACCTCAATTACAGAAAATATAAGTCCCAGAACATGTTCCAA